>JABSTQ010009825.1:0-426059 GCA_013358835.2 Ixodes persulcatus | reverse complement strand
TTACTAGCGCCTACGACGATCGTGCAATCGAGAAGGAAACGCGCTTTTTATCGTATAGCTGCAGACATAGCACAAGCGTGCAGATTGCATGCTGATTTATACGCACATTGTTACGAACCTCCACATGCTCACGTCATCTTGCCTGTTATTTTTTTGTTTTTGCTTGGACCCTTTTTATGTCGCCCATCCTTCTTTTCACTTTCAACTTGTCACTGTCAGTATGAATCAATCGATAGCTCAATCAGTCAATCGATACATTTTTATTGGCTTGCGTCCGGTTATGTAACTAATTATAGTAATTAAATGAATTAATAGAAATCATACTGTGATCATACGGCACATGTCAAATCAATTTTCTTCTAGTGTTTATTGTTGTTGTTTTTTTTTTTTTAAAAAGGATAGCCGGGAGATGTGCAAGCCTTGTTAATTCCAAGCATTCTTGGCACTTACCCAAACCGATCACCAACCCCCAGATAGTGGCAATGAATACCTCTAAAGTGTATTAGTCCACATGTAGAGAGAAGAGAGAAGAGACAGGAAAGAGCGCTACTCACCTGAGCGAGACCGGACTGGACATGCACATATAAGGGGGTCGTTTCCCCACGGCGGGACCACAGCTGTACCGGAGTTATGTAAATCGCCAATGTTCCGCCTAGCCAACTATCTCTAAACTTGCCAATAAATTTACTCCTCCATTCACCAGTGTCAATAAACGCCTTTTCACTCACTCACAACTATATTTACTGAGATGAAGAGAAGGAAGAACATCGTAAAAATTCGTCACCCCCAATAAAGATGAAAAAAGAAGAAAGATGAAAACTAAATAGTAGGGTGTTCCCTCGCGGACACATGCTTCAGACACCAGGTCATTTGTTTAAACACCAGGTCCGTTGTTGGCCTTCACAATGCCAGGGGGATCGTGGGCTATACTTCGTTTCACTTTATCTGCGAGCGAAGCCAAAGCTAAAAGCGCGAGACCAGCGCTTTTTGCGTTTCTCCCCGGCTTGCGTGCTCGAGCAAAGCCTGAACGCACGGAGCTATCGTGCTCGCGCTTCCAGCTTTGCCTTCGCTCGCACATAAGGTGAAACGAAGTATAGCTCACACTCTAGCTCACACCAGCTCGGAGCACGTGGAGCGAAAGCTCGAGCTGCAGAACCCCGGATACTGGGTTCAATCCCCACCCCTGCCCGTTTCGATCTGGATGAGCATCGTACCGGCGTGCGGTCGTGTATCACTACTGCGTAATGTACGTTAAAGACCCCAGGCTAGCGGTTGAGTGCACTGGCTAAATTGCTCATCTACAGATGGGAGACTCGTCACCCGTGGAGGCAGACCAAGTTCTAGGCTGTATAAACATACACACAACCCCTTTTCTTTTTTCACAATGCCATCATGCAGGGTGTTTTGCATTAATCTTGGCTCGTGCGGGTTCTTCATTGTCAAAGATGAAGACAAGCACCTCATCCGTAGTCGGCTGTCGCGTTGTCATCTTGCCTGATGTTCCGCGGTAACCGGGGTTCATGCTGGTTCTTCATTGTGTGTGTTAAAAAGTCTATTTCCTCGTTTGTTAGTGCAACTGATTCAACATTGATGCATTCCTTATCTGCAGATAGGATGTGGTAGGCTTCCAGTACCTCCCGGGTCAGTTTGTCTTTGTTCCTCCCTATAGGATGCTTGTTTCCCCGAATAACGGACTGCATATGCACTTATGACAATGTGCTGCAAGATGTCCTCCTACTGTGGCTCTCAGAAAGTAATCATGTTCGCGTAGTCTATCATTAAGGCATCTGCCCGTTTGACCGACGTAGCTCTTGCCACCACGCCTGAAGTGCACGGAAGAAAAGGCTTGGCATGTTTCTTAGTGCACCTGTGTTTTGTAGCACCTTCGGCTAGCGAGTTTACTCTAGAGCAAGTTTGGCTAATTCTTTTTGCGGTGCCGAAAAAACAACTTGGACCCCATAACGACTTGCTACATTTTTTAAATTGTGTGAGGTCTTGCGGAGATACGGAATTACCACTGGTCTTGTTTTGTCGACATCAGTTTTGAGTAGCGCCCTCTTTCCTGTGTCTTCTCTCTACGTGTGCGCTAATACTGTTTAGATGTTTAAATACCAATTAGCCCAATTATCCACCCTTTTACAACAACAAATACGTTTATTAAATGGAGACTCGAAGTTTTCATGACGCGTAGGTTGAAGGTGTTAGATGGAGTTTCCCAGGCCTCCCTCAGAGAGATCTCTAAGAGAGATCTGAGGACCCTGGTCTTGCGTGGGGTGTCGCCCGCTGGGTGCGTACAGTCCTGCAGTTTTGAGGGACTTCAATCATTCGCCATCTTACTGAAGAAGGGTGGAGAGGGCCTCACACTCCCAGACTATAGGTGTTTAAGGTGCAACCCCACCGTGCATGACGTTTTGATGCTTTTTTGACGGCTCATAACTTTATTTCTATGTATCCTACAATTATAAAGCTAATGTCAAATTAAAGAGCTGTCTTTCAACAATACTTTAATGTCTCGATATAACGATTATTTTTAGTTGTTAGTTAATTATTCAGCTTTTAATAGACCACAGTCTATAAAATTGAAAAAAATATTTCTCGAGTTATAACGTCCCATCGTCCACGATATTTTACGTGAGCGTTCTGTTGGACGTACTAAATTAAAAAAAGTAAGCAACGAACTCTACAGACAATGTATATTTTAAAATAAAAAATAAAGTTTAAAATTGTATTATTTTATGGCGCTATAAAAACGGAATCACGTCAACTAATCAAAATAACGAGACATTAAATTATGAAGCATCCTTCGATATTACATTTTCCAGAACTTTCATATTGATATATTACACGTTAAGAATGTTATAAGACCTCAAAATTTTCCCATTCAGTTACGGAAAATTGTAGTTTCTTAATATAAAGTACAGATGGCGACACGTGTTCAAGAACAGCTTGATGTGCATTTTGTGTCGTGTGCCGCTTGGAACGCCACGTGAAAGACAGAAAAAGCTCCAGATGTAACCGCTCATTCACTCTGGAAGCGGATCCGCGTTCGGAACGCGGTTGCGAACGCGGTTGTATAAAGATCCAGTACAATTGCACGCGCACTTGATGTCATCGAGTCCGCGTTCATTGCGAACGCGGATCCGCTTCCAGTGTGAATGAGCGGTAAGGGCTCATTCACACTGGAAGCGGATCCGCGTTCGCAAAGCGGTTGCGAACGCGGTTGTATAAGGATTCAGTACAATTGCACGCGCATTGACATCAAATGCGCGTGCAATTGTACTGAATCCTTATACAACCGCGTTCGCAACCGCTTTGCGAGCGCGGATCCGCTTCCAGTGTGAATGAGCCCTTAGGGTGTCAGATGCCTGGATGCCGGCAGTGAGCGAGCCAGAGATGTCAGAACAACAAGCGCGAGGCTGCGGGTGCACCACAGCTACTTTTGCGCGCGTTCTACTGTGCGTCGGTACACATGCCCGACGCGATCCAAATAAAATGGGCGCCATGAAATGCAGTCTGCTATTTCAGATTCCACCCCGTATGCGAAAACATATTAATGTTTTTATCACTTGCAAAAATCATTTTCGCAATCAAACTATGCTTGTCAGAATGGTTCGACTATTTTTGTTTCAAAGACCACCTCAGTGGCTCTTTAGTGGCAGTGATATTAAAACAAAACACAACACATTAAATCGTCACAGTGTCTCTGAGCCAACGCGCTGGCCCATGAATCTGTATTTGTCGGGTTTAAATATCGGCCGAGGTGCCCGCAATCCGACGGAGGCCAGTCTGAGATTTCGGTTGCATGTCAAAAGATCTCCAACTATAAAAAAAAAAAATAGTCAAAATAAACCTGCAATTTTTTTTTTTTTTTATTGTGGCGTGTTAAGTGTTTTTTGTTGGTTTGGCTTGTGAAACCCTAAGATCTGAATATTTGCTTTGCTTTACCTTTGTTCGGAGCGCAGCCAACGCTACGGGCTGATGAAGCCACTGAAGCAGCGCCAAGAGCGCGATGTCAAGCTGTTCGTTCTCTTTCTGTGCCTATGTGCTCGGGCCACGGTGTCGGGCTAAACTAGAGCCACTAAATAAGCTACGCTTCATACACATCTTGGTGCTTAAAATGATGGTTGTCAGTTATCTGAAGCTTTATCTGAAATCACAGGAAACGCTTTTCCGTCCTCCACAAATGTTCAAACAGTCGCGACAAAGCAAAGCAATATTACGTGAGCTTCCTGACACCGAAACTAATGCTGAGGAAGTCGCACTTTTCAATCATGGCGATCGGCAGCTGCGTTCGATTTGTTACTAACCACTAACCCACAACAATATCGGGGGAAAAAGTGCCGATACTCTAAGCGAAGCTCATTAGGTTTAGCTCACAGGCTAAACCTAAAGCCCCTTCATGTTTCAGAAGCAGCGCAAGTTTCCTCGATGCACGAGGCACGTGCAACGTGCAGCCCTTGGGAAGGTCATGGCGGCACAGCGCAGCACTGAGCTAAATTTCAGACGCTATGAATTTCCCAGAAGTGGCGAGCGGGACGTGCCTCGAGCATTTTTACAACAATGAATGGCGCGACTTTTCCCAGGATAGAGGGGCTTTAGCTAAACCAAGTGCGGTGGGGGATCGTTGGCCGAGTGTGTTGCGGCACCGCAGATTAGAGCACGTGGAGAAATGCTCGAGCGCGAGCTCCGTTCAAAGCACGGAGCTCACGCTGCAGAACCTGTAGGGACTAAATCTCCTCGACGTGTTTGCGTTGGTCTTTCTAGGGTGCCTTCATGTGCGCTTTGCTTGGGGTGATGACATCTGGCCATTTTGTTTCGAACGGTTATTTTTATTTTTTGTTCTGAAGCGCGTGAAAGGGCGTGTCCCTGCACGCGCTCGTGGCGCTGACTGTGCTACGGCGACATTTTGTTTCCTGCGATTTCTTTGTATTTTCCCTGTGAGCGCGCGCTGTCGGCATCGGGTACTACAAACGATGGCATCACCCTAAACAGAAGGAAATTGAGGCACCCTAGGTCTTTCAAATAACCTCAAAGGGGCCAGTGCACGAGGCCCGTGTCTCGAGCGGCCCTTGGAGGCAAATGGCGGCGCAGCACTAAAATGACTGACCCTTGAAAGCGAATGGCGGTGGAGCACCCGCTCGTGGCGCGTGTCTTGCGCGTTTCCACAATAATGGTTTGCGGTACTTGTAAAAAAACGCCTTTATTCAGGGGCTTTAGCAGAGACCCTGGGTTCAGTCGCCCATCTCCATCCTACCGTCATGCGATCGTGTACCACATCGTAACTTAACGACCCTGAGCTAACAGTTGTACTGCACTTTCTATAACCTTCAACGGGTAACAATGTCGCCCTACGAAACTGCTGTTCTCTAAAAAACTAACGAATAATTTTGAATGAGCCGTTATATTGCATTTTTAATGTGTGTTCGCGTGTTCGTGTTCTTTTTTTTTGTCTACATTTTTGATTATGCGGCTCATACTTACGATGAAACAGACTATAGTTCTCGGACTTCTGGAAAAAAATATTATATAACTAAGAAAATGGCACATGAACGCAAAAGACAAAACACACACACACACACACACACACACACACACACACACACACACACACACACACACACACACACACACACACACACACACACACACACACACACACACACACATAGGCGCTTTTAATAAAAAAAAAATTGAAATAGTAGACTTGATTATAATCGTGTTTTCAAAGGTTTGAGCGCACCAAAAGCTATAGACCTTTTCATCTCAGTAGTTACCCGACCGGCGGATAGAGGGCGCTGGCGCACTCGCCGCCATTGGGTGGCTTCAATTTGATTGGTTTCGGTTTCAGCGCGCTCGGTACTGTGTTTATGTGTTCTGTCAGTTTCGCATAATTTCGTGATAAAATTTGCCCGTTATAGCACACAACTGATAAAACTGTGGTACAGAGCCAATTTGAGAACCACGAAGTGTTTTAGGTTTATATTCGCGGACTTTTTTACGGACACTTTACGGTGCCTCTGGTCATGTTCGTCGTTAATTTCGATCTGGTTCGGCGGCGAAACGACTGTGATGCACAAGGTGGATTCAAATCGTCTACGGCCGTACCCACTGACCCTAGTTTTCATAGAAATGAACTAATGAAGAGACTATTGAGTGGATGTATAGTAAAAATGCAGGTCCACAACCTGATTAAAAACCTCCTGAATCGCGAAAAACACACGAAGTGGCCGGTTCACTGCTCACTGTCTGATTTTCGCGGACATCAACTTTTTGTGGACTTCAGAGACTCGAAATGTATCCTATAATAACGCAGATATTCTAAGAAATAAGTGATATTGTCTCGGGCTGTTTTCTTTATAAAGAAATTAAGTACTCGAGAAATATTTCGATAGTCCGTCCTATGTCGGGTGGGAAATTCCTTTAGCTATTGACCCTACTAAAGTACTTATTAACAGAATTTCACAACGTTGGCGTTAGAAAATGAGCGGTTTGTTTTACTGACATTTGATTACGACGTGCTTGGCACTTCATGACATAAGTTACAGGCCCCTCAATTGATGTCTGAAATGTTGTTTTTGTATAAACTGCCAAATAAAATTAAAGGGTCCGAGAAAAGTGACCTCTCGTACGTTTGGCTGAATTCGAATGCTAGGCACGACTTCATGAACCTGTATAGACAGATCTCCATTGAAACTGATGCGATCTGGAATCATCAACGCTGAAATCGAGTGATTTCTATAGAGATGTCTTCTTTTCGGCAGAACATAATGTGAGCCCTAGGCACTCTCTAACTGCCTGTGACAGATTTTTTTTTTTTCACAGGGGGTTTTTGCGTTAAATTAATTAACATAAATAAATTAAATTTTGTGCTAAAAATGTTAACACCCTTTAATGACTGCAGATATGGAACCGAACATGGTGTACAGTTTGTCCTAAATTCATAAATAAATCAAGCAAACGTTTATATTGCAAAAACCATTAAGAACGTCTAGCAGATTTAGGTGTAATATCGTGAACAAACAAATCGCCTGATGTGGACGCTACCATTATCCCGAGCATCAGATAAAATCTGAGTTAAACGTTCGTTACTTATATATCTTATATATCCTATACTAATAAAAAACAACTATTTTAAATTTGTTGTGAAGGCAAGGCAGGAGACTTTCAGGAAACACACATAGCTTCATATATGCTGAGTATTTTGGTCACATTCCTCAGATCCTAAATGCGTGGTTATACACATACATTGCACTATACTTATTTCGAATATTCCGCCACTATCACTGAGCAAACTCAGCTGTCATAAATAATTGGGCTCAATATTCGCCAGGGCTGACACTGATTCCTGTACCTCTTCCCTTCCCACACGTATCCGGTATGCCGGCAGTTAAAATAGTACAAATATGTTGCAAAATTAACTGCAGATGTTGTCGTGCACATTATTATGGCATGCAATTAGGTTGTAAATGTGAGCATCGGGCGGCGATTTACAATAAGGCGAGAAACGCGGTTAAAAGCGACGAAAAACACGAATGCGCAACGCCTTCGGCAAGGCGCGGAGGGGAGAGTGGAGCGACGAGTTGAAGCCACCTTATGGCAGCCGCGCCACGTGATTCCAAGATGGCAGCGCCCATGCGACGGAGGCTGAAAAGGTCTATACAACAAACGTTCCTCGCGGATGACGCTCCTTCTGGTGTGCATTTAAATGAGCTTTCTGCACAAACTTTTCTCCACACTGCTTGCAATGAAATGGCGGGTCTACACCGTGAAGTTCCTCGCGACACGTCAACTGAAATCGCTGCTTAAACGGGGCCCCACACGTTCCGCACCTGTACGGTTTGTCACCCATGAGGACTCTTCTGTGACGTGCCGAAGTGACTCCTTTCCATAAACGCCTTCTGGCAAGTCTGGCACCTGAACGGCCTTTCACCTGTGTGAACCCTCACGTGAGCCTGCAGGCTACTTTTGTGTGAAGATGCCTTCTGGCAAATCTGGCACTTGGACGGCTTTTCGCCCGTATGAATTCTCTCGTGAGCCTGCAGGGTACTCTTCAGTGCAAACACTCTGTGGCAGATGCAGCAGCTGAAGGGCTTTTCGCCTGTGTGCGTCCTTTCGTGTACCTCGACGGCAGACTTGCGAGAGCAGGAGAAAGGGCAGAACCGGCACCGACACTTATTCTCTTGGTGCGGGTACGCCATCTGCTGCCGCATGGTGAACGAGTCATTCTGAGAAGAGTGTTTTCCCTCTGTGTCCTCATAGCCAGGCACCTCTTCTTCAACTTTAATGGCTCTTGAGACAGGCCCTGAAAGAAAAACAAGCCAAATTTTATACTACAGGCTCTTTTACCAAACAAAAGCAGCTTGAAGACCGGTGTACCTGAGCATGAACACTGGTTTGGTGAGAGGTGGTCATTTACTTAAACAACTGCCGCACTCCCAATAAATATTGTTTTAGAGCGCAGATTTTAGACACCCGTTTTCGGCTTGAGTGGCGTCGCCGTAACCGCGTGGTGCATTATGGGCAAATTTTGCCGCTAAATTTAGCGGAATATTTTCCCCGCTAGATCTAGCGGAAAACTTTCCCTGCTAAATCTAGTGAAAAAATTTCCCCGCTAAATTTAGCGGAAAATTTTCCCCGCTAAATCTAGCGGAAAAATTTCCCCGCTAAATCTAGCGGAAAAATTTCCCCTCTAAATCTAGCGGAAGTTTTACCGCTAAATCTAGCAGAAAACTTTCCCCGCTAAATCTAGCAAAAAATTTCTCTGCTAAATTTAGCGGAAAAATTTCCCTGCTAAATCTAGCTGAAAAAATTTCCCCGTTAAATTTGGCGGAAAAATTTTCCCGCTAAATTTAGCGGGAAAATTTCCCCGCTAGCGGAAAAAATTTCCCCGCTAAATCTAGCGAAAAAATTTCCCCTAAATAGAAGGTGAGAAGGAGAGGAGGGGCATAGCCTCCTCTCCATACCTTCCCCTTCTCAAGAGCTGCGCTCTAATTCGGCGTTAAAGGAAGTTGTAAACGGCTTTCATTTCTTTAGTGCCTGGTTAGGACACATCCACATTTTTCTACATACATACCATACTAAAATAAGTCAGGCATTCACTGGGTAGACTTAGCTCTCCACTGATTTTTTAGTTCATGCCTGACAAATACTAAAAGCTCCAGTTTCTATTCCCATTCTCCCTTCACCCAACTAGTGAGCTGGCATTGAAATAGTAGTGCTGGCAGCCTCGTAGCAACACGTTATACACTCCTAAAAACATATAGGTAATATCCCATCTTGTGATCCAACAGAGTCGAATCTATATGATTAAACAATCTATGTGAAGAATCGGAGCTGCCGGAAGTTGTCCTGAATGGTGGGTGCTCCGTTCTACGAAGTAGCAATGTGGAGATATGCTGCATTTGCTCCGAAACAATGCAAGAGACTGACCTACAAATAAAAATTGGGAGTTTAACAATGTGCCACTGTGTTCACAATGTCTACGGGCTACAACAGCAGCAAATTTGAAAAAAGCAACTTGCCAAATGGTACTTCTATAGACAAAAGTACAAAGAAATTTTGCCCTCTCATCAGCCAAACCAATGTAAACTTGCAATACTTGTGCCTAACGAAAACACCTGGAATGCATGCCAGGTCATTAATGGTTTGTTTGCGGATGCAAGTTAGACATAATTTTACAAGTTCCCTCTTTGGGGGCTTACTGTGCACAACCACTGGCGTATTGCTACGTGAAGTTGTTAAGGAAACATGTGCCAGAGGAAAATTTATTGTTATTTACAATACCGAAATGAAATGTATAGTTTATGGTGCTTAACCTTCTGTTTATAATCTGGTGCTAGATTTGACATAGCTTTTTTTTTTTTTTTAGGTTTTCGATGCAATGCACATGCAGGAAAAAACATGTTCTTGTGCACTACGAGGCATGGCAACAAACTTAGAAAAGCCTAGTAAAATAAACTAATTCCCTCCTTTTAAACCACAGAGTACAATGGACAACAAAAATAATGTTTGCAACACTTCTTTCATTTTAAAATAACAAAAAATACCGAAAATGCCATTTCAAAGGAGACGTGCGTCTCCTTTCATGTAGTGTTCTCGAACACTTGTTGCTGAACCGCTTCAGGACTTCAGTCTGTGCAAACAAGGTGGTGCATTTGCACACACTTGTCTTCTTCCTTGTTTGTTTCCTTTTATACCTTCCATTACATTGTTCTTTCTCTTAAAGCCTCCAACTAACACTGCTGCTAGTAAGGATAAACAACTGATGTTTGTCAGCACAGCATAAGGGCACAATTGTGCCTTTATGCTGCGACATCCTAGGTCGCTGTTTAAATTCCACATCCGAGACGTGACGGTGCAGTGAAAATTTCATGAAAGAGGTGGAGTGCTGCAACTGTTGTAGTCCGTTGTTGTTGTTCCTTGGTCCAGACCTCGGAGGACCTCACCTCCCGTCAAAACGGGAATCTACAGGAATCGGCAAGTGATCCCCTCTAACCGTGAAGCACCCTTGACCTTTCTCAACTGCAAAAGACAATGTTCTGGAGTCGTGACCAGGCAATACATGGCTGGTACGCTGTCTCCTGTGCAAAACCTGGTTGTGGGAGTGGCTCCTCTTTGGTAAGAAAGCTATCGCAGAGAGAAAGGTGATATTGATGCTGTATTAGGCTGCAGCAGTGTATGGACTTGAACAAGGTGATTCATGGTATCCCGATGAAAACAACAAAGGGACGAAGTAAAAGAACCAAACAAATGCAGGGTTGTGTCTGTTTCGCACTTTCACTCTCTCTTATGTTTATTTATTCCGTTACCCTCAGGTCCCAAGGCATTACAGAGGAGTGTGGTGGGGCACATAAGAATAAAAATTAAAATCAAAGACCACGACATCAACAAAAATAAACAAACAACTGTATGACATTTTACCAAAAACAACTCAGTCCTGGAAGCTCGAAAACTTGAGTTACCAAGGATTTGACTCCAACCGATTCCACGTTACAGAACAGTTGCAAATAGAAAGCATGGCAAATATTTTGTTTGACAAGACTGAACGACATGTTTGTGATGGTAGTCAATGCATACTGAAATGTATGGCCTTGATAGAAGCCATTTGTTCAGAATTTAGTAGTTACCTTACAAAACACAGACAAAGTATTTCTCTGCAATGTGAAAAAAGGGGTAATGATAAGCCTACCTTAACCACACTTAAACAAGAGCTGATGATAATTGGAAAGTATAAAACGAGATGTGTGATTTTGCACAGTTTAAAGGCCGAAGTACAACCCCTGTCTTCTGCAAGGGACATTATTCTCTTAGCCTTCCCCCTCTCCTAAGCTGCAAGGGGAGTCAAGATGGCGCAAGGTAAAAAAGTGGAGAAGATACAGGAAAGGAGGCAGGCGAAAGTGGAAAGTTTATGTCGGTCTTTATGATCTAACAATATCAATTCCAAGTTTAATTATTCGCCTGTCCTAGTTTTTAACTTGTCTTAGCTCATTTCTTTGCTGGAAGGAGGCTTAAGCCCCAAATGAAAGATCACCAAAGAATACTGATACAAAGGTTACTTCTTTTTTTTTTCATGACCACAAACCTCTGCCAATGTGCTGCATGACATGCAAAACATTAACACAAAACATTACATCAGCATAAAAAGTTAGGAAAGAAAAACAACCAATGCAAGGAATACAACACAAGTGCATACTAAGCATACTTAGGGAGAGAATCATTCACATAGGTGAATGAATTCTAGATGGCAGAGCTTGTTTCAGATCATGAAATAGTATTTGTTATTTCAATGACAGTATGCTGAGAACTGGTTGAACATGCTGCACAGAAATATCTGGTCTCAAAATATTTTATGAAATGTTCTGGTTTCATCTCATGCTCTACATTTGCTTCAGCAGGTGCCTGGCTGCTTGAGTGCCGTGTCACGAAATGTGATCAGCTTGAAGTAGCCAGGAATAGTAAAAAAGCTCTGGGGCATGGAAGAACAAATACACACCTACCATATTCTTCAATAAATAGGCCATATTTTTGTATCAAAAATTCCGTCTGTATGTTTTATGCAACTTAAATGCATTTCTTTTTATGACTATGGGCCTTAAAGGGGCACTGACAGCTCAAAATCATAATTTTTTATAATCTGAAACGATTGAAAACAATGCCTGAACATTACCCTAAAAATTCGAAGTTTAGAAACTCAGTAGTGGTGAAATAAAAAAAAATTTGAAGTTCCCGTGCAATCCGTGCTGGTGAACACGTCAAAGATTGAGTCGTCCTAACTTGAGTGTCTCTCCGCCTCTGAACCCTCCCAACCGGAAGTGTCGCGTTCGCACGCATCCCGCAATCAACCGCTCTTCTCCGTGCGTGCCTCTTATCGCTGCGAGCAGACGACGCTTCACTTTCGAGTTTAAAGTTCTCTTAGAGCCCTCTCAGCGATCTCAAACTCTTTAAAACGGTGTGAGGTTGATAGGACGTGCAGTGGGCTTTTGCGAGCGACGTGAGGGACCATGTCTCGCCGGTGCTGCGTGAAAGGCTGCCCTGGCGGAGTCACAACCAAATGTATGGTGCACAGGCACCAAACTCAGTTGTTTTTTGACTGTTTGATGATTTCCTTTTTAAAGCCTGAGATGTCGTCAGACACCGAAAAAAGAACTTCGTCCGATTCCCCGACTCCCGATCACCCTGAGCGCTATATGTGCCGAGCGCTGCCATGCTTTCCGAGGGAGGATAAAAAGCCAGGAGACTACATCATTTACAAACACCAATTTTCAATATTTCAAAAGAAGCCCCATCGGAGTCCGGAAATGATGTTGTCTCCTGGCGTAATTTATAAAATATATAATAACGGCATTCGTAAAACACGTTAACGCAATTGCAAGTCACTATGCCCAGTAATGCGTTCACAATTGCGTTAAAAAACATGTTTTGCAAATGTCGTTATTAAATATAAAAATGTGGCTTACAAAGCTTTTAAATATCATAATTGATTATGCCACAAATATAAAGCCAGGAGGCTAGAAGAGGGAGAGAAAAGCTGCAAGAATAAATAGGCATGCATGCGTGTGGGAAAAGGTTTTTGGCATTGTGGTATTTTTTTGTGTCTATAACTACAATTTGCTGTTTCAGACAACAAAATAAAAATATCACCATTGGGGTGTCAGTACCCCTTTAACTTCTGAAATTTGCCACTGGGGATATATTGTACAATTTGTTGACGACAATATTGTAACTTGTTCTTGCTTGCACATATATTGCAATCTTAATACACATATGCAGGCTTTTCAATTAATGTTTGCCGTGCCCATCACACAAATATATAGGTGTGTCTTGTACAAGGTTGCAGCCAAAATATCAACGTTTCAATGAAAACAGCGCTTTACAGTGAGGCACAACTTAGGCAAAGGTGTGACCTATAGACTGGAAAACATGGTATATGCTCCTTGTGATGGGCACTGAGGGCTTCTTTGTTAGTGATAGTTCTTTTTGCTGTCCTGACTCTAGAGTGTGATAGATGGTAGTCAGTATTCGTAGACCACAGATGATTCATTATTAGGCAATCAGTTAACAGGTTTACCCAAGGTGGTCTTGAACGAAAGGGTAAACCGACATTGTGCAAATATGTCAAGCTACACCACCCTTTACTATACAACGGATGTCTCTCACGGATGATGCTCCTTCTGATGTGCATTTAAATCAGCTTTCTCCACAAACTTTTCTCCACACTGCTTGCAATGAAATGCTGGGTCTACACCGTGAAGTCTCTCATGACATTTCAACTGAAACCGCTGCTTAAACGAGGCCCCACACGTTTTGCACCTGTACGGTTTGTCGCCCATGTGGACTCTTCTGTGACGCGTCAAGTGACCGCTTTCTGCAAACGCCATATCGCAAGTCTGGCACCTGAACGGCCTTTCACCTGTGTGAATTCTCTTGTGAGCTTGCAGGTTAGATTTGTGTGAAAATGCCTTTGTGCAAGTCTGGCACCTGAACGGCTTTTCACCCGTGTGAATTCTCTCGTGAACCTGCAGGTTACCCTTCAGTGCAAACACTCTGTGGCAAATGGTACAGCTGAAGGGCTTTTCGCCTGTGTGCGTCCTTTCGTGCTTCTTGAGGCCCGACGGCTGAGAGCTGGAGAAAGGGCAGAACCGGCACTGATATTTCTTCTCTCGGTGTGGGTGCGCCATCTGCTGCCACACGGTGAGCGAGTCGTTCTCAGAAGAGCGTTTGCCCTTGGCGTCTTCACAGCCAGGTGCCTCTTCTTCGACTTTGATGGCTTTCGAAACAGGCTCTGCGAGAGAAACAAGCCAAATCAGTTTCAACAGGAATTTCTTTTACCAAGAGGAGCAGCTTAAGACCAAAGTGTGCCTGAACATCAACGCTGGTCTAGTGAGAGGTGGCCATCTACTTCAATGGATGCTGCACTCCCAAGAAACATTGCTTTTTAGTGCCTGGATAGGACACATCTGTCACAAAATAAACTTTTCGAAAAAAAAAAAAAAAAAACATTTGGTGCAACATTTACGTCATCACTCATTTAGAGTGAGGATAAATTCCTAAACATGCTTCTTGCTTCTGTCTCCGCGTCAATGTCTTGAAAGTAAACCATGTTTTGGAATTTCTCCGAACTCCAAAAGTGTATCGCAACATAAATACTCCATTACTTGTTCTTTCAGGAAAAGTGCATTTTGTGACGTACATACCATACTAAAACAAACAAAAAAACAACTCAGGCATTCACTATCTACAAACATCAAAGCACTTAGCTAACTTTTCTATTTTATTCCTGATGAATACTCGAAATCTGCAGTTTCTACTTCCATTCTCCCATCACCCAACTAATGAGCTGGCATTGAAATAGCGGTTGCCACCTCATAGCAACATGTTATACACTGCTGAAAACATGGTTATATTGTATCCTGTGTTGATATGAAATAAGAAGATTGATTGATTGAGAGTGACAGGTCACTCAAGAGAATGTGACGATTTTAGCACGGCACTTTCAAACTGGCTTCATTCACATGAACACTGCACTAGTGGACTGGATGTAGTGTGGTAGTTTAATTTGAGGGAGAGCAGTTGTAATTTTCCATTCCTTGGCCACACTGAATCCTAATGCTGTCACATTGGCGGAAAGAGGAATGGTTGGAAAGAAGTGATTGTGTCAAATGCTGGCTAGTTGTGGTGAAGCCCTCCCTAACCTATGCATACCTGGGGATGTATTTCCCAGATTATCTTTGAGACGATGGCCATAGATTTTTATCACAAAGTTTAAAACAGGTTGAATAGACAAGCATCATAGATCCCCATGCAATGGTAGGGCACACTCCATTCTTCGCATTTAAGGCCAATTTCAGCAAACCAAGCTGCACTGGTGGTATCCAAGTCTATGTAAAGTGCCGTCCACACACTTGCAACCGAGCAAGACTGACAGAGACAAGACCGATTTTTAAGCCTCTTGCGATAATGGAGGACTGGGTACTCTGCTGCAGATCAGGTCCTATGCCGTCGCAAGAGGCTTAAAAACCAATCTTGTCTCTCTTGGTCCTACTCGGTTGCAAGCGTGCAAACACCGCTTAACAGTGCAAGAAACTCTCCAACGACGGTCGGGTAAAGCCGAGAAAGCATGAACAGAACATACAGCATCATCATTAAATATAGAAAACAATTGTCTATGCTAGCAACACAAAATTAAAGAAAAATATTATGACTGGGGCAATTCAAAACAACTTGGCATATTTCGTGTTAAGACTGGGGCAGCATGGATGTACCTCTCATTATAATAAAAAAAATGACAGGTCACTATTTGAGATTGCTAAAATATGTAGCTTTTTAGGAAAAGTCCCGAAGGGGAGGTTCTTTAGAGGAAGTCATTTAGGGGAAGTCCTTTAGAAAGCTACTTCACCACACTGGGTTTGTTTACAGAGATGAAACATTACTGGATTGGATCAAGCAGGTTGGCTATTTGGGGTTGGGAAAACAGATGATAAATTAGACACAACTGGGAAAAATATGGCAACATCCGATCTGATCCAACGATGTCGCATCTAAGTTAATAAACAACGTATGCGAACAATCGGAGCTGCCGGAAGTTGACCTGACTGGTGGGCACTCCGTTCTATGAAGTAGCAATGTGCAGGTTCGCTGCATTTGCTCCGAGACACTGCAAGAGACTGACCTGCAAATAAATATTGGGAGTTTATTAATGTGTCACTGTGTTCACAATGTCTACAAGCTACAACAGCGGCAAAGAAAAAAGTAACTTGCTACATGGTACTTTTATACACAAAAATACAAAGCAAGGAATTTTCTCAGTCAAACCAATGTAAACTTGCAATAGTTGTGCCCACTGAAAACACCCAGAATGCATGCCAGGTCACTGATGGTTTTTTTTTTTGGATGCAAGTTGCCCTATTAGACATATTTTACAAGTGCCCTCTTCTGGGGGCTTACTGTGCACAACCAGTGGCATACTGCAGCGTAAGGTTGGTAAAACAACAGCACCAAGGGAAAAGTTTTTTATTATCACCACTATTGAAGTATTTTACAGTTCATGGTGCTAAATCATCTTTATAAATCCGATGCCAGATTTGATATAGCTCGTTTTTTTAGGTCCTCGATAAAATATACATTGAGAAAAAACATGCTCCTGTGCGCACGTGAGGCATGGCAACAAACTTAGAAAAGCCCAATAAAATAAACTAATTCGCTCCTTTTAAACCACTGGGTGCAACGAACAACAGTGTTGCGGAGTTGCCACTCCGGAGTTGGAATGATTCTGGAATCATTCCACACTTTCGTGACCTTGGAATAAAAAGGGAATGGCGGCAGCGCTTTGGGGAATGGAATGAGAATGGAATTGAATGCTCTTCCCTCGGAATGGAGGGGAAATGGAATGAGTTCTGTCTGTTTTTATGCGAGCTGTGTGGATTTTCATTTAGAGCCTATGGGCTGATGGCACAATTCGCTTGCGCATGGTAAGTGGCTCTTGAAACAGTACCACTGCACTTAAGGTGACTGACGGCTTGTCTTACTGGCTTTATGCTCAGAGGATGAAAATGGCGCGGTAATCTCATGTGGCAGTTAATGGTTCAATGGAAACGGTACGGCGTAAAAAAAAAATTAAGATGTTTACAATCCCCTCTAACGCCGAATTAGAGTGCAGCTCTTGAGGAGGAGGAGGGAAGGGTACTGAGGGGAGAAGGTAGAAAGTCCCCTACTACTAACATGGGTGTGGATCGACGTGTGCTTAACGCAAGTCGCAGAAAATGCACATTTTTGGTGAGAGCATCGCGTGCAAATTTGACGGGAATTTAGCGGGGAAATTTTTTCCCCTAAGTTTAGCAGGGCATTTTTTCCACTACCGTAAAATTCCGAGCAAGCGCCCCCCCTGCACGCAAGTCAAAATTACCTGCAAAGTAGGGGGGGCGCTATCCCGGAACGGCACCAAAATTCAAGATGGCGACGACAAAAGTTTTCCGCCAGAAAAAGAAAAAAAAGCGAAGTGCAGATTTAATATTTTATCTATCTCTGAGAACATAGACTTTATTAGGCCAAAGATTTGTCACTGCTATGTTAATCACTTTCAAAACCACGCCAGAGTCGGCCGCAAAAAAAGTTCGCAGCATTCCGCAATGTTTCCCGAGTGCATGCCGTTGGCTATTTTGACAGCCTCTTCAGAAAGAAGCCGGTTGCTAATGGCTCATTCTGCACTTCCTTCGCGCTCCAGGTATTAAAAGAGCGCGTTGTCCACGTATTCACTGAATGCTGGCGCGCCGTTACTTAGCTTTCGTCGAACTTCGGCTTTCCCATAGTTTGATAGTTTGACTGTAGCAAATTGTCAAAATTCTTGTCCCATTCCCGTATCCGGTCGAGACGTACGTCTGGTGTGTGTCTTTCTCGTTTTCACAATCCCATTGGACGACCTCGATTTTCTTTGCCACTGTGTAAGAACGCATAGAAGACCTCACATCCCCAAAACAAAGCGACAGTGGCGCGTAGTAGAGCACTATATAGCTCCTTCGGAGCAGAGTAGCGCAATCTAGAACGCCATCTCTCGACGACTAGCGGCGAACACCCGGGGGTTCCAACTCCGATCAGAAATGCATGGGGAACGTGAGAAAATCGTTGTGTCTTCAAAATTGGGGTCGACCACGAATATAGTCGACCCCAATTTATTGAACCCACCAAGAATAAAAAAAAAATAATTCAAATATAAGTCAACCTTCTTTTTTTTTTTTTTTTTTTAGGAACAGGGGAAAGTTAGGGCAAAAGAAAGAAACAATCTTTATTTACAGCACTCTCGGCTAAATCGCAGGGCGATGTCAAAAACTTATCATCGTCAGAACTTCCGGACATGTCATCGTCGTCCGAAGCTTCGTCAGCTTGGTAGACATCCTCGCAAATTCGCAACAATACACAATACCTCACTGACACCGTCCGTTGTAAAATGACACTGCGCAAAACGCAACGAAAGGTGGAGACGGGCGAGGCGACAAAAGACCAAATACAAATACGCGAGCAACGCCGGAGTCGCTGTGAGCAACACGCCAGCCGCTGCAAGCAACAAGCTAAAGTAACCTCCGTTGTTTCTTTTTCTTTCCTTGTTTTTGTTTTTGTGCACATTTGCAAGGGAGAGGCATGGAGGGCAAAGTGCATGGCGCATCGCGTTCCTCTCCCTCCCCTTGCCCAGCGAGGGGAACGCTACAGGCGCGATTACGAAACCCGACGCCCGAGGGATGTGCGCGAGCGGCGGTCATGGGGGGGGGGGGGGGGAAGGGGGGGGGGGGGCTGTTTGTTGCTGTCGTGTACCAAAAGCTTTTTGAAACAAGAAGCGGCGCGGCTCTACGGCAACGCCGGCTCGGTGATTTGATAGCTCCATGCCTTCGGTAGGGTCGCAAAATTTGGTCACGAATGTAGGTCGAAATTCTTTGGTCACGATTATAGGTTGACCCTTCATTTTCGACAACATTTCCGGAAAAAAAAGGTCGACTTATATTCGCATAAATACGGTAAGTTGCGTGCCATGTAAGGACGTAATTGTTTTTAAAAAATTGCCTGAGCGGAATCATGCAGCAGACGACGCGGCGACGTCACGGCGACGTCGCACCGTCCACGTGACCCGCTCCGGCCAACCCAGAAAGTCCTTCTCCGCTGCGTACAAAAATCGTCTGCTTCAAACGCCATTGCCTTGGAAATTGCCTTTTCAAACTTTTCACACGCATCCGATATGATGAAAACTTTGATAAAGTGTTTAGTGCTTTACCAACTTCATGACAGACTAGTTTCGAAAAGTGTGATGTTGGCGCTTATTTTTTAATCTGCCGTGTTGAGTCGATCTCCATGTATTCTCCCATAGGGCGGGCCGCCTCCTGGAACCCTGAGTACCACGTGACTCGCGCTGCGCTGCTCTGTCGGCCATGTTGTCGGCGAAACACGCGGATCAAAGGATTGCGCTACTCTGCTCCGTAGGAGCTATATAGTGCTCTAGCGCGTAGTGACCAGGCTGATCGGGCTCCAAAGTAGGATTGGATTGGATTGGATTCTTGGACTGAACTTCGCAGGCCAGTGTTGCCTGGGCGCGGTCAGCGCGGTGCGTGATACGGGTGCGGAGCGGGGAGGGGGGCGCTTTCCCGGAACGGCGCGGAAATGTGAAATTAGAGGTGAAGTTGGGGGGGGCTCTTGCTCGGGTGGGGGCGCTTGCTCGGAATTTTACGGCAGATTCAGCGGTAAAATTCTTTCCGCAAAATTAAGCGGGGAAACTTTTTCTGCTAAATTTAGTGGGGAAATTTTTTCTGCTAGACTTAGCGGGGAAATTTTTTCTGCTTAATTTAGCAGGGAAATTTTTTGGGGGAATTTTTTCTGCTAGATTTAGCGGGGAAATCTTTTCTGCTGGATTTAGCGGAGAATTGTTTCCGCTACTGATGTCACACATGACGTCACTGACGACGTCATCAGTGACGATGACGATGACGTCATCACGATGACATCATTGGTGGTCCTTGTGGCATCATCATGATGGTGTCACTAGTGGTACTTGTGACGTCATCGTCATCACTGGGGACGTCATCAGTGACGATGAGGTCACGCGCCCCATAATGCACCGCGCAGTTACGCCGACGGCGTTTAAGCCGGAAACGGGCGCCTAAGAGCAGCGCTCTAAAATGTGAGCCGTGTCTTCTTGCGGGTGATGGTGCTAAGTTAATTAAATATTCGCGGCAGTGGCGTGAGCAGCTCAGTTTTGACGAAACTAACGGCAGCGACGACATGGGGAGTGCTCAAGAATAGTGAACCATATAAGTATATTTCATGTCTATGTGCAGCACAAATTGACGTCAGTGAGTCGGCGTGTAGGAGTACACTTCTATACTTTGTTTCACCTATACGAGTGACAGGAAAGGACATTACGAGCCACCGGAGCCACATCATAGCTTGGAGGGTGTCGTGTCCTTACGACTGGGCGGAGCGATGCGGGAAGCGTAAAATCACGAGACAAGCTACAAACTATGGATTGGCTCGTTTAGCTCAGTAGCGTCCATCGCGGTATATCGTAAGGTGAAACGGAGTGTAACTAGGGTTCGGAGTTTTCGGTTTAAACCGATAAATACTGATAAAAGTAAGCCAAATCCATTTTCGGAAATTCGGTTTTAACCGAAAAAAGTCAGTTTGTAGGTTGGGCGTTTTCGGTTTACACCGATAAAAGTATGTATAATCCGTTTTCTAAAATTCAGTTTTGACCGAAAAAGGTTAGTTTTTTAGTGCCGCGTCGAGGTGGGTGGGGGAGGAGGTGAGGGGAAAGAGGGGTTTGCGAGGTTCAACATTGTGTGATGTCTTCGTGATTTCCCTCTTCCAAGGTTCAATATGCAACAAAAGAGGTCTTGGATTGGCCTTCGCGGGACATCTGTGTCCTTTCTGGGCTTAGTTTGTCAAGTTCCTGGTCCTAAAAAAAGTTTGGGTGTCATGCACTTCAGAGGACATCGAGGAAAGCCGTTAATACCTTTCTTAACACCCTCTCTCATACTTCCCTGTGGTTGAAAACAAACATACAATAGATTTTTTTTTTTTTTTTTGCTATTCCGCTGGTATTTGTACGGTCATCACCTTAGACGGTCACGTCATCAGAATGGGAAGGAAAAAGAAGCGTGCTGAAGATTATGCCCGCGAATTCTGCGATTTTGAGGTGTGTCATAACGGAAGTTGTAGCGAAAACTACGTATGTATATGTGCCGTTATTCTTTGAGTGATCACAAATATCATAGTTACAAGGATCATCTGATCCAGTGTCCGATGATGTTTCTTTCATATTCACCGAAAAAAAAAACGGTAAACTTTTTTGAGAATAAATATATACCGAAATAAACAGAAAACAAAATTTTAAAATAAACACAAAAAAAAGTATGCCGAATTTCGAAAAAATAAAAACCGAAAACGCGGAACCCTAAGTATAACTGACAATGCCGAGAGCCTAAAGAGCTATTTGTGTGTGTGTATCTTTTTCTTGCTGCTAAGCAACATTCCTTATGAAAGGAGGAAGCAAACATAAGCATGAAAAACAAAAACTTGAGGGCTGTCAGCATGTTTGTTCCGCATAAGCAAAATCTGGAGGCGCCAAGAGGGGAAGCCGCGAAGAGCGAAGACAGTGCAGTGCCCCACCCAAAGCCCGGGATGCTTCTTGAAGAATTTTTCGTGCATGCGTTTTCTAGAAACAGCAAGTCACTCGTCTTTTTTACGTCCTTTTTGTTTTATTCGTCTTTCGACCGGCCTTTGCAGTCTTTCTTCTCTTCAACTCAGTCATGCTGTTTGGGTAGTTTGGCGTTTCCATCAGGATAAGCATCGTACCAGTGTGCAGTCATACATTAGTACTGCGTGATACCCGTTAAAGGCCCTAGGCTAGCAGTCGTACTGCACTGGCTACATGTCTCATCTACAGTGGGTCACAATGTCGCCATAT
The DNA here is from genome assembly GCA_013358835.2 of Ixodes persulcatus. Taxonomy (NCBI): domain Eukaryota; kingdom Metazoa; phylum Arthropoda; class Arachnida; order Ixodida; family Ixodidae; genus Ixodes; species Ixodes persulcatus. The sequence continues at coordinate 404,119 of JABSTQ010009825.1, read as the reverse complement.
TATGGCAGACTCAACTCCTGCTGTCTAAACAACTTACGACTGATTTGTTTTTTGTGGGTAGTTTGCGGCATGGTGCATGCCATCATCACGAGGTCACTGTGTGTGCTGGCTGATTGACTTTACATGTGGGTACTGTACTTTGACAGTGTTTCCAACCGCCTGTATAACCACGCAATTCGAGATCACAAAACAAAGTTAATATATTTGTTTTGCTGTCATGGTTTCCGCAGCACGGCTTATGATGACCCAATTTTTTTAATGAAGACACACTATGTTGAACTCACCTTTTCTTCTTAATAACTGTGATCTGTGGACTTTTCAAGAAGCAGCGATGATGACTCAGAATGAGCAAGGCATCTTCATGTTCAATAAATGTCTTCTTTTTGTGAATGCTGTCCTCGCCTTTTCGTTCGGCCTACATTCGAGGCAAGTTTTTTTTTTCTTTTTCCTGGCTTTGAACTTTCTGGGGTTGGCTTAGAATTGGGGCCGGCCTAGATTCGAGTAAATACGGTAGCGCATTGTTACAAGGCAGAAGCGAAGAGATGAGAAAGAAAGAGAAGCTCTCGGCTTACAAAGAATGCATTGTGGAAGTTTGTTGTAAATGGTTTTTGCTATATTGAATTACTTGCTATATCAAACTGATTGTAGCGTTTCCTGCTGTTCGTTATAAATGGGTTCGACTGTAATAAAAATAGTGGAGAAAAAATTAAAATTAAAAAAGCAGTAGGGTTAGATAAAATAAGGTCAAGGGATATTAAATACCACATTCATGTGTTAAAACCCATACTGATCCAGCTGTACAATTGTATATTCTCTAGGGCTATCATTCCTGTAAAACTTAATATAGGTGTAGAAGGCCAATATACAAGGTGAGAAAAACAAACTTCTTAATTATAGACCAGTGTGTATACTCTTGGTAGTGAATTATAAAATGGAAAAATACATTATTATGAACCAGAGCACAGGTAGACAGTTACTCAAAAACCAAACACACAGAAAAATACACTCACACAGCGCTGAACTATCAACTGATTTGTATTTCAAACTTCCTCTTCTTCGACCCCAAGGAATAGGTTGCCAAGGAAGAAAAGGGGAAAGACGAGGCAAAGGGAGGAAAAGCGAAAAAAAAAGAACAAAAGGAAAGACAGAGATGAATACATTAATAAAATACAGCAAAGCTTTATCGTGAAGCATAATATAGTAATTAATACACAGTATGGGTTTGGAGACATATAGAAACATGCGATTTATTAGAGGATTCTTTTTATTTAAGTATGAGAACATGGACAACGAGAAATATATAGCAGCCTTGTTTATAGACTTTCTAAGGCTTTTGAAGTGATAAATTATTCCATGTTATTAGAGAGATTGAATAGTATAGGAATTCAGGGGAGGGCATTTGACTTGTTTCAAAATTACCTCCTTGATAGACACCAAGTGGTGCGATTAGGTTCTAAATATAGTAGGGAAATTAAAGTCAACCACAAGGTACCACAGGGAACACAGTACTTGGACCATTACTTTTTAATTTATACGTTAATGAGATAACCCAGGTCAAAATGAAATGTAAACTTTTTCAGTTTTTTGACGATACAATAATCGTCTGCGTCCACAAAAAATGTACAAACGCCGAAGGGGAGATTTAGGAAGTTATCTTCAATTTTCTTCAATGCTGTCATAAAAAATTGAAGTATCGTAAACTTTTCAAAAACCCACATGATGTGATTTTGAGACCCAAGAAAAAAAAATAATAAACTAAAGTACCAACAAAAATGCACGAGGAAAACTGTAACAACTGTTCTTGCCCGGCACTAGAATACGTCGACAATGTAAAGTACCTTGGAATGTACATAGATTATCGCATTAAAAAAAAAAAAAATTCATGTAGAACAGGTACACAAGAAGTGAAGAATACTGATGGCACATATGATTCACATTCAAGGTACAGTTCCCCATTCTGTACTGTGAATGATATACAATTCCTTAGAAAAATTGGTATTACAATATGGAATAACTGTTTAGGGGCACTGTGCCAAGTATTTGCAAATAACAATCGAAACTATTCAAAAGAAGATATTTAGAAGGTAGAACATAATAGCAAAGAAAATTATTTTATTAAGTATATGCGAAAAGATCTAAGAGTGTTACGCTTTAATGATCAACAATGACATAATAAAAAGTTAAAAAAAAGAATCTTGGGTCCAAGCAGAATACATGCAGAACCATTTATAAAAACAAAATATGGAGAGGCAACAAGAAAATACTATGTGCCTAAACTTTTTAACGATTTGCCGGAAGACATAATTCAATGCAAAAACCTGCATAGAATAAAAAGACTAAAAAATAGATCAATACGGAGAAAAAAAAGGTAAACAATTATAAAGCATATCAGAATAAACGAAGCGGACCACCCTTCTTGCAGTGCCTATTACTATAATTTTTTTTTTCTCTATGATGATTTAATTAGAGTTTGTTCCACCTAGATTGTAAATAAACGTTGAAGCTACCCTTGATATTACACAAAATTTCTCTTTTCTTTTGTTTTTAGTTAGATTCGCAACACAGAGCTGTGTGTGTGTGTGTGTGTGTGTGTGCACAATTTACAATGAAATTATTAGGCAGTGTCAGAGGCACACATTTCATTCATAACCGAAGTGTGTGTTTAACGAAGGATGTCCTGCTGCGTCCCACGCACAAGCCTTTTAGGCTTACGTGGGCACAAATTGTAATGTGCTCAAAATGGTAATTAAAATGTAGTCTATATTGTATTGCTTCAGCCGGTGCCTAGCTGCTAGAGTGCAAAGTCATGAAATGTGTTCAGCTTGAAGTAGCCAGGAATAGTACAAAGTAAAGCACTCTGCGGCATGGCAGAACAAAGATGCACCTACTGTATCACCCAATAAATAAGCTGCGTTTTTTTCCCCAAAAATTTCCATCGGTGCATTTTATACAATGATGCAACTTATATGCATTTTTTTTCTATAACTAGAGGCCTTAAGTGTGGAAATGTGTCACGGCAGTTATATTTCTCGCTCAATTCGTTGACGAGAATATTGAAACTTGCTCTCGCTTGCGAATGTATTGCGATCATAATATGCATATGCCGGCTTTTAAAATCATCTTTGCCGTGCCCATCATACAAATATATAAGTGCAACTTGTATAAAGGTGCAGGCTATGTACCGATGTTTTAATAAAATAGTTGCTTACAGTGAGGTGCGACTTTTCCAAAGGTGTGGCCTATAGACCGAAAAATGTGGTATATTCTCGTTGCGATGGGCACTGAGGGTTTCTTTATTAGTGATAGTTCTTTTTGTTGTCCCGACTCTAGAAAGCAGTAGATGGTAGTCAGTACTGGTAGATCCTGAATGAATCATGAATAAGTGATCAGTTAACAGGTGGTCAACCCAGGATGGTCTTGAATAATAGGGTAAGAATAACACTGTCCAAATATGTTAAGCTACATGACCCTTTACATCCCTCACGGATGATGGCCCTTCTGATGTGCATTTAAATAAGCTTTCTGCACAAACGTTTCTCCACACCACTTGTAATGAAATGGCGGGTTTCCACCATGAAGTCTCCCGTGACACCTCAATTGGAACCGCGCGATAAACGCAGCCCCGCACGTTCCATACCTCTACGGTTAATCGCCCGTGTGGACTCTTTTGTGACGCTTCAAGTCACTGCTAACCGCAAATGCCTTATGGCAAATCTGGCACCTGAACGGCCTTTCACCCGTATGAACCCTCACGTGAGCCTGCAGGGTACCTTTCTGTGAAAAAGCCTTCTGGCAAGTCTGGCATCTGAACGGTTTTTCACCTGTGTGAATTCTCATGTGAACCTGCAAATTACATTTCACAGCAAACACTCTGTGGCAGACGTGGCAGCTGAAGGGCTTCTCGCCTGTGTGCTTCCTTTCATGAATCTTGATGCCCGACGTGCGGGAGCAGGAGAAAGGGCAGAACCGGCACTGATACTTTTCTCGGTGTGGGTGTGCCATCTGCTGCCACATGGTGAACGAGTCGTTCTCAGAAAAGTGTTGGCCCTCTGTGTTTTCTTCACAGCCAAGGGCCTCTTCTTCGACTTTAATGGCTCTTGGGTCAGGCCCTGCGAGAGAAACAAGCCGAATCGTTTCAGCAGGCATTTCTTTTACCAAGAGGAGCAGCTTCAAAACCAAAGTGTACTATTGTGACCAATATGAGAGGGAACAGCGGAGCGCGTGCCAGATAGCCTCGAACCCTATCCGTGGCGATACGCTGCGGCAGCTCTTGGAAGGAAGGTGGAGAGAGCGGTGCGCTTTCGTCTGCTGCCGGCACCCCCGCCACTGGCAGCTTACTTTTCATGCAGTATAGTTCATCGCAGACTACTAACGGCGATAACGTCTTGATACCACTTGATACCACCGTGATCAAAAATGCGATTGGCGACAATGATAACAATTGACGTTTGGATCACTATTTGTTCTATTTTTCACGCACAACCAGTAAAAAAGAGACTGATTGGGGAGCACTGTAATCATTCCCAGATACGGTTGCTTTTCGTGTTTTATTTCGAACTCTGCCAGCCCACACGCCTCAGCGACACTTTCAATACGGGCAGCAAGTCCGCAATTCTTTTACACGTCTCTAACAATGGCTAGAGTGCCTCATAGTGAACGAGAGGCAATAGTAAAGCTGTCTTTAGAAGGTTATAGTCAGCGGAATATAGCATCTCTATCGGGACGCCTATTGAAGACAGTGAACAGGATAGTCCGGGCATACCGGGACGAAGGCCGGATAAAAGATGCGCCCCACGATCGACGACCCCGCAGCACTACCATCGACCAGGACCTGATGATTGTGGCTGCCGTTAATGACGACCCATTCCAGAATGCGAAGTCCGTCCGCACCGCTCTTGAACTGGATGTCAGCAACGCCACGGTGCGCCGAAGGCTCAGGGAAGCCGGACTGCGAAGTCGGGTCGCCGCTCAGAAGCCACTTCTCACACCATCCAACAAGGCAGTCCGCTTGAAGTTTGCAACTGACCACTGCAGCTGGACTGTTAACGAATGGAAGTGCGTAGTTTTTTCGACGAGTCAACGTTTTCAACCCGTTGGGATCAGCAGCAAAGAGTTTGGCGCACCGAATGCACACGTTATTGCCCAGAAAACGTGAAGGAGGTGGCAACAAGCGGTCGGACGTCAGTGAACGTGTGGGCAGCTGTTTCCTGCAACGGCCTTGGTCCTTTGGTGAGGATCAATGAAAAATTCAACAGTGCCACCTACTGCAACATACTGGACCACAATATGATTCCGTATGTCTTCAACGGGCCATAGCCAGACGGCTGCTATCTTTTCCAGCATGATCTGTCACCGGTTCATACGGCCAAAGTCGTGACGGACCTCCTGGATCAGCGAGGGGTGATGCGCCTTCCACGGTGCCCAAAGGGCGCAGATCTAAATATTATCGAGCCAGTCTGGGGTCGCATGAAAGTAAATCTTTCGAAGCTCTCACTGGACACCGTAAACGCCGACGAACTTTGGAGAGCAATTCAAGAAGAGTGGGAGCGACTTCAAAGTGAGAGCACCTTCGTGGATGCCCTTTATGCTTCGCTGCCTTCCAGGATGCAATGTGCCATCCAGGCTGGCGGCGCTATGACGCGCTATTAAGCCACACTGAACAGAAAAAAGAATTCACACTCCAGACAGTGTTTTTCTTTTCCTTCCACACTGCTTGTGTATTAATTTTGTCTTTTATATTCGCAAGCATCAATAAAACTGTTTTCATCTCGTTGCCGTGAGCTTTCTTTTTCAAGTTCGCAAAGCTATCAATGATACGACGTATAAAAGCGCCTCGCAATGTTCATCGTTATCAGGTGGCGCGCGAGAGGAAAGCCAGCATGGCGGGGGTGCCGTTAGCAGACGAAAGCGCACCGCTCTCTCCACCTTCTTTCCAAGAGCTGCCGCAGCGTATCGCCACGGGTAGGGTTCGAGGCTATTTGGCACGCGCTCCGTTGTTCCCTCTCATATTGCTCACGATAGTACCTGAGCATCAACACTGGCATGGTGTGAGGTGGTCACTAACTTAAACGAATACCGCACTCCAAAGAAACATTGTTTTTTTAGTGCCTGGATAGGACACATCTGCCACAAAATAAACTTTTCCTAAGAAGAAAAAATAACATTTAGCACAATGTTATTGTTAACAACTCGTTTTGAGAAAGGAGCAATTCCAACATATGCTTTTGTTTCAGCGTCGACGTCTTGAAAGCAAATCACGTTTCGGAATATTTTTAAACTCCAAATGTGTCTCGCAACATAACGCCTTAATATTTTTACAGGAAAAGTACATTCTGACGTACATACCCAATCCAGGCACTTAAGAAAATGTTGTGCGAGTTCAGCGTCTTTTTAAGGACAGCAGATTCAATACATTGAATGCTTTAAGTGCGTAATGCCCACTCCATACTAAAACTATATATAACTCCGGCAGTCACTGCTTACATACTTCGAAGCACTTAGCTAACTTTTCTATTTTATGCCTGATGAATACTCGAAATCTGCAGTTTCTACTTCCATCCTCCCATCACCCAACTAGTGAGCTGGCATTGAAATATTGGTTGCAGCCTCGTAGCAACATGTAATACACTACTAAAACCATATAGGTGGATCCTGTGTTCAGAGAGGCAGGCCACTTGGCTAGGAAAACATAACGATTTTAACACAACACTTTCAAACTGGTTTCATTCGCATGAAGACTGCACTAGTGGACTGGATCTAGTGTGGTAGTTTGGTTTGAGGGAGAGAGCAGTTATCTGTAGTTTTCTATGCTTGGGCCACACTCAATCTTAATGCTGTCACATTGGTGGTGATGGTTGCAAAGAACTGGTCACGCCAAAAGTTGGCTGGAGGTGGTAAAGCCCTCCCTAAGCTATACATTCCCTAGATTTTCTGAGACAATGGTCACAGATTTTGCCACAAGGTTTAGAAGAGGCTGAATACACAACCATGATAGATCTCAATGCAATGGTACGGTACACAACACCGTACACATTTAAAGGTGCACTAAAGACATAGCTGAGATTGTCTGTTCTTGGTGATAACTCATTCTACGGGTTCTTAGCATTCCAGAAAACTAAAACTTATGCTCGTGCGACGTCTATTTCCCTACTAAAAATGTGACTGAAGTTTGTGCCACGCCCCTTTCTGGGTGGAAAAATCTGGAGCACAAAATTCAGCGGAGGCGCCGGGAGCGTGACGACGGGTGCGCGTCAGCCAATCGCAAGTGGAGGCGCTGGCAGACTAGTACATAATCCGTTACAAGTAATGAAATTACTTGTAATCCCTTACATTTATCAGTAATTTTGTAAGGAAATAATTATGTATTTGCTGGAGTAATTGTAAAGTAATTCCCTTACATATTTATGTAACGAATTCGTTGTAATCCGTTACATTTCTTGCATGACCCCCCCCCTCCCCCCCTCTAACAAAAGGTTGTTTTTATTTTGATGAAGTCAGCGCAGTCAGACTGTCATGCGCAATGACCAGCGCAAAGAAAGGCTTGGCACTCTTCAGTTCCCCAAAGCCTTTCTTTACAACACCAAGCCCCTTTATTTTTATTTTTTTAGACCCTAACAATAATGTCAAGAAATCCAAATAAGTATTTCTACAAAAAAAAAAAAGAAAAAAAGTGGGAGGCAAGTTATATTCGCTTTTTTTAATCCCTTTGTTTTTTCCTTCCAATCGAAGACGGGGAGAGGAGGACACCAGGTGATTGTGTGCCTCTTCGAGAAGCTCGAGGCGGTAGGTGCACAGACAAGAACTAACAATGTCCTTCTCGGTTATAGTGACACAACCATTTTCATAATGTCGCAACAGGAGAGAAAAAGAGATGTGATAATATAGGATTATTTTTTCTGCTTCTTTTCATCTTTTTTGACCCTGTTTTAAAAGCTACTTACTTTTATTTGTAGTCAAACTTCTAGAGTTGGCCCACTTTATTTGTGAATTCCCTTTTTTTTGTGAGTCAGCTTTTTGCAAGCACTTTGAAAATGATAATAGTCTTCGGGTTTTTGTTGTTTTTTCCTGTTTTTACCCCAGCAAGACACATCTTATCTCAAGCAGAGATTTTTTACAAATAAAACATAATGGTGGCTGACGTAGACTTCAGATTTTGGGCTTGAGGAGAGAGTGAAACTCAAGAGTGGGGCCATAGTACTGCTTAGTTCTCTGCCCTTCGCTGCCCGTGGCATCAGCGAACATCTATCTGGAGAACACCCGAGTAAACTGCAGTCGGTCTGTGCTCCGTGCCTTTTTGAACTGCATCAAGAAAGGTACACACGACAAACGTGCATTTACCGTATTTATTCGAATATAAGTCAACCTTTTTTTTCCGGAAATGTTGTCAAAAATTAAGGGTCGACCTATATTCGTGACCAAAGAATTTCGACCTACATTCGCGACCAAATTTTGCGACCCTACCGAGGGCATGGAGCTATCGAATCACCGAGCCGGCGTTGCCGTAGAGCCGCGCCGCTTCTTGTTTCAAAAAGCTTTTGGTGCACGAAAGCAACCGCAACAGCAACAAACAACAGCCCCCCCCCCCCCCCCCCCTTCCCCCCCGCCGTGGCCACCGCTCGCGCACATCCCTCGGGCGTCGGGTTTCGAAATCGCGCCTGTAGCGTTCCCCTCGCTGGGCAAGGGGAGGGAGAGGAACGCGATGCGCCATGCACTTTGCCCTCCATGCCTCTCCCTTGCAAATGCCCACAAAAAAAAAAAGAAAAGAAAAAGAAACAACGGAGGTTACTTTAGCTTGTTGCATGCGGCGGTTCGCATGTTGCTCATGGCGATTCCGGCGATGCTCGCATATTTGTATTTAATCTTTCGTCGCTTCGCCGGTCTCCACCTTCTTTCGTTGCGTCTTGCGCAGTGTCATTTTACAACGGACGGTGTAAGTGAGGTATTGTGTATTGTTGCGAATTTGCGAGGATGTCTACCAAGCTGACGAAGCTTCGGACGACGATGACATGTCCGGGAGTTCTGACGATGATTAAGTTTTTGACATCGCCCTGCGATTTAGCTGAGAGTGCTGTAAATAAAGATTTGTTTCTTTCTTTTGCCCTAACTTTCCCCTGTTCCTAAAAAAAAAGAGAAAAAAAAAAGTCGACCTATATTCAAATTATTTTTTTTTTATTCTCGGTGGGTTCAATGAATAGGGGTCGACCTATTTTCGTGGTCGACCTATATTCGGGTAAATACGGTACATTTCCTTGTTTTAACCTACGTTCTAATTAATTGTCGTTATGAGTGACCTGGTGTTTTCTTTCCCTATTATATTTATATAATGAACATTTTTTTATTCACCGATGTCTCAATTGAGGCTCGACTTGTTCAGAACCAAAGGAAGAAATATTTTGAGCCAAACCTTATTTATTATTTAATTATCACCTTACTGTTTTAAGCATGTTTTGCTATTGCCTGGCAATATATGCCGGTATATAGTAAGATGTACACAAATCAATTCTTATTCCAGTCTTGGCTAGTTGTACGAGGACTTCTACAGCTTTGGGATTTCTACAATAGAGAATTTTAGCAGATTGTTTCGATGACTCCGATAACGATACCGATGCTCCGCCGCCGCATTTGCGCATGCATCATATCGTTATCGAAGGTATCGGAACGATCTACTAAGATTCTCGAATATCAGGCAACGGCTGCAACGACGAAGCATTGCTCAATCTTCGAGGTAAATTGTACTTCCACAGCTAAGCTGAAGAAGCTCAATTCAGAGCATGAAGCATTTGTGAGGCACAATACGGCACTCTCATCCAGTGCTTTAGTTCAAAGGGTGTTCAGCGTAGCTTTCTTACATCTTCAGTAAGAAATGACGCAAAATGTCGGACGAGACTTTCGAGGGCCAGCTGTTGCTCAAAATACTCAAGGTCAATAAATGGAACAGGTGGCAGCAATAAGAACTTGAATAACCCTCTTCCCTTTTTTTCTTACCGAAGGACAATAATGTTGAAAGTAATGCCACGAAAGTAACAAATTACTTTTTGGGGTAATGGTCACTTACTTTTAATTGTAATTGTTTTACTTTAATATTAATACTTTTAATTGTAATTAATTACAGTGTAGCCTCGAGTAGTTGTAAATGTAATTCCTTACAATTTTTCAGTAACATGTACAAGTATGAGCGCCAACAGTGGAGGCACCGGCGGCGCCTCCGCCGGATTTTGTGCTCCCGATTTTTCCGCTCAGAAAGGAACGTGGCACAAACTTCGATTATATTATTATTAGAGAAATAGACGTCGCACGAGCATAATTTTTGGATTTCTAGGATGCTTGGAGCCCATAAGATAAGTTATCACCAAGAACAGATGATATCAAAAACGTCTTTAGTGCACCTTTAAGGCCAATTTCAGCAAACCAAGGCACTGGTGGTGTCCAAGAATATGTAATAGTGCAAAAACCTCTCCAGTGATAGTCAAGTCCCACCTATTACAGAACATCTAAACGCAAAAGTGGTAAAGCCGGGAAAGCATCAACAGGACAAATGGCATCATCACTGAATATATCGGACAATTTTGTACACTAGTAACACAAAATTAAAGGTAAATATGATTGGAAGCAATGCAAAACAACTCGGTGTATTTGCTTTTAGAAGGACTAGGGCAGCATGGATGTACCCTTCGATACAAAAAAGAAGACAGGGCACCATTTGAGGTTGCTGAAAAAAGGTGCAGCAACAAAAGTCTTTAGAGGGAGTCATTTAGGGGAAGTCCTTCACTGCACAACACTGCTTTTGTTTACAGAGATGTGACATTAGTGGATTGGATCAGGTGGGTCGGCTATTTGGGGCTGGGAAAATGGGCAATAAACTGGACACAATTCCAAAGCATGGCAACATCCGTTCTGATCCAAAGGGGTCTTATCTATGTGAATAAACTATCTACGCGAACAATCAAAGCCGCCGGAAGTTGGCTTGGCTGGTGGGCGCTCCATTCTACAAAGTAGCAATGTGCGGATTCGTTGCATTTGCTCCGAGACAATGCGAGAGAAATTGACCTGCAAATAGAAATTGGGAATTTATTAATGCACCACTGTGCTCACAATGTCTACAGGCTACAATAGCGGCAAAGAAAAAAGCATCTTTCCACATGGTACTTCTATACACAAAAGTACAAAGCAAGAAATTTTCCGTAAACTTGCAATACTTGCACCCAACAAAACCCCCTGGAATGCATGCCAAGTCACTAAGGGTTTGTTTGCAGATGCAGGTTGCCCTGTTAGTGACATATCTTACAGTGCCCTCCTCTGCAGGCTTACTGGGCACAACCACTGCCGTATTACTCTGTGAGGTTTTTAAGGGAAGTTGAGCAAGGGGAAATGTTTTTTTTTGTTTTCTTATTATTACGATGTCGAAATAAAATTTTTACAGTTTAAGGTGCTGAATACTCCCTTTATAAATCTGGTGCTAGATTTGATATAACTTGTTTTTTTAGGTTCTCGATGCATTGTACATGCAGAAAAAAACATGTACTTGTGCACATGGGAGGCATGGCAACACACTTAGAAAAGCCTAGTAAAATAAACAAATTTGCTACTATTAAACCACTGAGTGCAATGAACAAAAATAGTGCAATTACAACGCTTATTTCATTTTAAAATAATCAAAAATAGCAAAAATGGCATGTAAAGGTGCTAACAAATGTTTCTTAACTTTTTCATACATACTAAAAAAATGGACATTCTGACCAAACCTGGATACTTGCATTCTACATATTCTGAAGTATATGCATACCAAATTTGGTTGTGATAGGACCATAGACCCTTTCTGAAATTGTGCAATTATGCATAGATTATGCCCAACCGCCATTAGTTGGTCTTGTCACTTCAAGGGTGAAGCCCGCGATTGGTTCAGACCTTGCACCGAACACTGACGCAGCACTCGTATGGAATGCATTTCGATCTGAGTTAACTTTGAATGCTGACAAAGCACTCCTGTTCAATGCGTGCTCACAGTGCATGACCAACTAATGGCGGTCCCACATAATCTATGCACCATTTCGAATAGGGTCCGTATCAAAGTCTGACCTACAGAATCGTCAACTACCGGGGAAAAAAACAGTTCCCAGTTTCCTTCTCTCCATTCCCCTTGCCCACTTTTCCCCTCCTCTCCACACAGGAGCGGATCTCTGAACTACTCCCGGTAGAGAGGAGGAGAGTCTCCCTCTTTCCCAAATGGAACGGAGGAATTGAGGGAGAGTTTCCTTCTCTCTGCTTGTCGGTCGGCCTTTAAGGGAAGAAATACTTGTGCACAGCGAAGGTGCCCCAAAAGTACCTATATAAAAACAAAAAGAAAAGCATGTTTGAATGTTACAATAGAGCTATACTCTTTCACTATGTGGAATATAATATTTTGTTAATATACTATTTCCGTGAGAAATTGAAGCTACAGAAAACTGCAATGGAGAGGAGACCGCTAGGCCTACTTGTCAATGTAAATGCGATGACACGTCACGTCGCAACTCGAAGAACTACGCAGAGAAGAATGGATCAAATTCATGCCGTTTTGGGTTACCTGGAGGTCTTCGAATGCGCATTTGACTAATTTCCCTACCTTAACCAACACTAATTATTTTTATACGCCGAATATAGGGTGCTTTCAGGTAAGTTTGGCCAACCATGTACAGTGACCAGTTTTAACATTTACGAACAAAAAAAATATTTTGTACACTCAATGCCTATCAAAACAAAACTGAAATCTGTCTGCGAAAAAATTTTTTTTTCCACGAGTGGAACAATATTAGAAGCATGCTCTCAGTGCGAAGCACTTTCTACAAGTTGCGCAAAGTTGGCATTTGGATCAAATTAACAAAAAAAATGTTGTGGTAACCGGACTAGAAATATTTTCTGACAAACTATGTAGAAGGAGGATTGACTCAAAATAGTTCTCATTAAGTATCGACATTGTTAATTTGTAGAAAAAAAATTGCAAACATAGCAGATTCCACAAAAATACTTGCATTTTATATTTTTTTCTTCTGCATTTATAAATACCAGAACTTCTAAACTTTGCCAACGTGCTGTCCTGTATCTTATTAATATTGGTGCTAAATATGGTTGTCATGGCAAGCAAAATAACTTATGAGAAACGCTCAAATGGAGCCATTTTAATAATTACGAGTTATTTCGAAACTCGCTTTAAAAAAAGGCCATCTTCAATTTGTTTTAAACTCTCCCACATCAAGGCCAATGATAGGTACTAACCTAATCTGCAAAACCATGTTGCATTATTTTTGTGTATCTGAAGTTATAAAGCTAGAAATATGACCAAATAGACCCTTTCCGGAATTCAGTGCCATCTGGTGACTCAAATGGCAGTGTAACTTTTACCGTACTAATGGCGGCAATGAACCTGTGGTCTGTAGTATTTTATGGGGCACCGTCCCTTTTGCAAGTCAACGGTAAACGAGAATGTGCGCTTCACTGTAGTTCTTTTTCAATCTCTTTCAGTGTCGATGGCAAAAAAATATGCAACCAGTCAGAACGAAGTGCCAACCCACAAAGACGCCTTGATGAGTTCTATACATCAAAGGGCTTTCAAGCCGTGTGTGTGCTACTAGCAGATTGACTGGGACCTAGTTAGAAATGAACGCTTATGCAGCTCCTGCATCCAATTCCTGCTTCATGTCGCGCTAACGTCTAGAATGTATACGCCTCGAATCATTTTGCTTAGGAGCATCTTCAACTTCTTCCTTCATCGGTTAACAGAAGGCTGCCTAGTATAGCACATACTATAAACAACTTATTTTTCAAAGGCTCAATAGTTTGCGATTTAGGTCAAAGCTGAAGTTTTGGAATAATTTGTGGGTTCTAATTTTCGCAACGCAGCGGGACCTCAATATAGATTCCACTGTGGTTTTACCGGAATTGTTTGCGGGACCGATTTTTAGCGAATTGTAGGCGATTCGCGAAATTCGCTAAAATTAGGTCTTTGCAAAAATTAAGTTGTTCACAGTATGCCATTTTTCAGATGATGATGATAGTGATCAAAGTGGCCAGACTGAATTCCAGAAAGGGTCTATTGAGGCTACTGCAGCACCGTGTAGGTGACAAATTCATTATTTTTATAAATTGTAAAAATGCTCGAAGGTGGTCAGAAAGAAACAAATTGACGGCATAGAGATGGACGGTGGTTTTGAATTGAGAATTCTTAGCGCGTTTTTGTATAAGAGTCGAAAAAACTGCCTGCAGTTTTTCGCCTATAGTGCCTATAGGTGGCGCTACCGTCGTGCTATCATCATCATTGTAGTGTGGACACAAGTATGGCTGCCCCATCGGCTCTCCAAGTTTGCTTGCGAAATGCTGTAAATTTTTGCGATTTTTTTTTTTTTAATTTTGGTTGCATGGTATTGTTGGGAAAAATACTTTATCGGAAAATAGTGCTGTACTGTTCGCTGCTTCAGTGATGATCAAATTGTGTTACGAGTGTACACCTGAAATTTAAACAATCACTTCTGTGAATCCATGTCTATTCGACACACAAGTTGGGAAGCATGGATCCCCACGACGACTGTTATCAAACACTCCTTAAATTTCTTAAAAAAAAAACTCTTATTGTTTTTCTAGGGTGGAAATACAACAAAATGAAGGAATCCCTAGCTGGATACTTAAGAGGGCATAGTACCTCCAAGCGCCATAGAGAATACATGTAGATTTTTGACGTTTTCGAAAAATTCCTACATGAGAACCGCTCTTTGTATTTGCTTGAAACTTTTACGATAAAGAGATTAATACTCAATTGGTGCATTCGTGCAGTCATGTCTCTGAGTGTTTAGTACATATATATTTTTTTTAATCTTGAAATCGACTGAAAACGGCTGTTTTGACACTTTTGGGTTCAACGACGTTTTACATAATCCATTAATTTTTAAAAAACACTTGTGTTCGCAGTAGTGCCTCTAAAATTTATTACGGAATCGATTGGTATAAAAATAATTAGTGTAGGATAATTCGTTTCGGATCTACAGCGATATTTCCGAAAGCAAGTTTTCGGTCTCAAGTTTCAACTACTTTTATGTGTTTTGCATTTTGTTCTCCTCCCGCTAGATGGCGGTCTCTGTCCGCAAGGACGAGAGATCAAGTAGTTTCTCCGTGTGGCATGGTGCACGCATTTGTCTTGTATTCATACGCGATCTTCTTTCGCGCGGGCGAGAGCGAGAGCTGGTGACGGGCAGTTCAACGCAGCTGCGCTTCGCGTTTGGTGCGTTCGAATTTGTGTCGCTCGGAAGTGTTGCGTTCGCCTCTGGCGTCATGGGTCGTAAGCAAGCTCCCTATGGGAAGCGAAAGATTCTGAAGTCCCACATTGAGAATACTCGTAAGCGACCGTCTGTGGAAGCTTCGCACGTTGAGGTTTCTGGTGAAATCGAACCATCGTGTTCCAACCCGGATGGTTTTGTTTGCGAGATTACCGAAGGTGGTCCTCAAGCCGCAACCGTTCGAGGCTCGCCGTCCACGCTCCTCGGCGAAGGGTTCCCGGTATGTCCCGTGGCGGCGGTGGTCGGTTCTTCGGAGCGGTCTGAGGCTGCAGGAACAGGTATCGTTTTAGACTTTAATGTTGTCGAATCCACGGTCGAACCGTCCGAAAACTTGCAACCAGCCGCATCCGTGCTCGAGGGTCGTCGCATTGTCGACATTATGCACCTATTTCAGTCTGTTCAAAGGATTTGCGATCATGCTCCTTTCAGTTGTTCGTTTGCGGACATGGTGTTCGTCTCAGAACGGAGGCACGGCTTGCGCAGTTCCTTCACGTTCGTTTGCAAAATGTGGAACAAGAAGGATGTTATCGAGTCGGAGTTACCTCAGCTGCTGTCAGTTGCTCTGCATTTCTGTTATTAAAAGATCCGTTCAGAAGTTTAAATATGCTGTTATTTTCCTTAGGTTGGACACTGGCTGTACTCCAGAACTAGGAACGTGGACATGCTCAAGACTCGAAGGCATGGAGTTCAAGACTATTTATAGCTGGACTCGTAATACTGTAAAAGCTGTCTTTTCACATGCTTTGTAAACATCTTGTGTTCTCTTTGTATAAAGGTATTACGCTTTAGACATCAAGATCTAATCACAAATGTAGTTTGACTTCGTTTAATTCACGTGTATATACAAGTGTAGCAATAAATGAGTTATTTATGCATACATGTTCAAAAAGGATTTGTTATTCGACATAGGCCGTTGCGAGAATGAAGTGTTCAGATTTTGCTTCATGAGCGCAAATACACCTGACGTATTAAATAGCGACGATTTCGGTGTCCCATTGGTGAGCAGGTGATTTCTCGCTTGAAAAAATAACGCCATTTCACAAACCAAGTTCTGTGACATATGCTTTTCCAACATGTCTAGCCACTATTTTGTAAACCTTTCAGTCCAAGCGAGTATACTTCTGTTTGTTCTTGCTAGCTTAGGAGGGGGTCGCAGAGCCTATCTTTTTATCTTCCTCCCGGACAGACGTACAGAGGTGTACCGCAACAGGCATCCGCTCTCCTGTTGGCGGTACAGTAGCAGACGACACAACGTAGCTCCGTGGGCGAGGGCAGGGGCGTACAGCCACCGCGGCCCGTAGCGTGACCCTCCAGGACTAGGGAGATGGTCTTGAACAAAAAAATGGTATCTTGTGCTTCTATAGGAATCACGTGTCGTTCATATATTATACTTGTTAAGAAAAAAAAAAAAAATATTTGCAGCTTGTGAAATTATGTTTGCGTGACGATTTACCGTTCGCGCTGCTAACGGATGTTAGCGAATCCTTTATGTCCGTGGCTCGCAGATTA
This sequence comes from Ixodes persulcatus, assembly GCA_013358835.2. Classification (NCBI taxonomy): domain Eukaryota; kingdom Metazoa; phylum Arthropoda; class Arachnida; order Ixodida; family Ixodidae; genus Ixodes; species Ixodes persulcatus. The sequence continues at coordinate 387,308 of JABSTQ010009825.1, read as the reverse complement.
TCGGTACACCCTTGGAGTGAATCCGGTTTTTGACTTAGTTGCGTCCTGCTGTTTGACGATTGCTAGGATAAAAAAACCATTCCAACGACACGTATACTCAAAAATAAAATAAGAAAATGACCGAATTGAGGAGCAAACAAAAAGGGAGGTGAAAAAGAGGGGGGGGGGAGGGGGGGGGGGGGGGAGGCGCCTGGCCTGTCTGTCATGCAAGTATTTCTGGGCAAAAAAGTGCAAACAAAACAAGGACAATAAAGACACAAAGACGACAGGGTGGGCGCTAACTCACAACGGATTTTATTAGAAAAAAAAACACAGCCACTTTTATACTCAAAATCGATGTTAGCAATATTCCCGTGTTTAAAAAGACATAAATTTGTAAATATTTGCGAACAAAAACAACAAATAAAGCTCATTTTTCTTATTTCATGTTTGTTTGTTTTTGTACGTTTGAACGCCACTAACGCTGCTATCCCGTTTTAGCTAACTCTTCGCTCTTTTTGTCGCATGTTTAGTGTTTTTATAGAATGCCGCTATCAGAATATTACAGCATATTTTTATTGTGGGTGTGGCCTCGCGCCACTAAGAGATCTCTAGGAAAAGAAGAGAAGGTCGAGGCGCGAGGGGATTAGAATAAAAGCCCAGTTGGATTTCGGACATCAACCTGGTCGGACGTCTCTATAGATTTGGTGACCCGGACGTGATCAACCGAACTACTCTATCATGACCGATGAAGGACAACCGGGCACTAGCGGCACGACCGGCCGCCAACCTGGCAACATCGGTCCACCCATCCTTCAACCACACGGCGACATTGACGAAGAAACCGGGACTACAGTGACCGGAACTCTGCCTCTGCGGTTACCACCATTCTGGCCTAAAAACCCTCAGGTTTGGTTTACCCAGGTAGAGGCACACTTCCATCTGCGAAAAATCACTACGCAGATAGCCCGTTTTTATCATGTCGTCGCCAGCCTACCACCCCAGGTTGCAGACGAAATAGACGACGTGCTGTCGCAAACACCATCCGAAAACGCGTACGACCATCTAAAATCTGTCCTCCTGACTCGGACAATGGCAACAGAGCGCTCACGGATCCAACAGCTGCTGACCGCACAAGAGCTTGGTGATCGCCGGCCGTCGCAGCTCCTCCATCAGATGCGTCAACTGCTCGGCTCGCATAACCACGACGGTCATGACGCAATTCTGCGTGAGCTCTTCTTACAAAAGCTACCAGAAGGCATGAGAATGATCCTAGCCGCTGCAGACGACATGTCGCTGGATCGTCTCGCGATACTAGCAGACCGAACCGCTGACTACTCCACTCCGGCTGTTCGTGCAGTCACAACACCTGTTTCACAATCGTGGGAAACAGCCGCCGCCAAAATTGAATCAAAAATCGAACAGTTGGCTGCTGCCATTGCCGCCTTCGGACCTGCCCAGGACCGACCAGATCGATCAAGGCCGCGCAGTTCTTCTCGTGGCCGATCGCCCTCTCGCCGCACTACCGACTCCGGTGGCCGGTCCATCTGCTGGTACCATCGCACCTTTGGTGACCAAGCAAGACGCTGCACCCACCCTTGTTCATGGACGGGAAATGCCGAGGCCCGACACTAACGGCGGCGAGTGATCCCGGCCAGCCCAGCAGCCGCCTGTTCTATGTTCGCGACACTCTCTCAGGCATCCTGTTCCTCGTGGATACTGGCGCGGAGGTCAGCGTGTTACCTGCTTCACCTGCTGACCGCAAGCTGCAACTGACTAGACCATCTCTTCGGGCAGTCAACAGCTCCGCAATAGCCACATACGGTCAACGTTCCCTGACTATTAACATAGGGCTCAGGCGGACGTTCAGATGGGTATTCGTCATCGCGGACCTACAACAGGCCATTATAGGCGCTGATTTCCTGGATCAATTCGGAATTACAGTCATTATTAGCAGCCGCACACTGACTGATGCCACCACAACATTGTCTGTGCAGGGTATCATATCTAACCTGACAGTTTCCCCAATGCGACGTTCTTCGGCTCCATCATCGTATGAAGCCATCCTTGCCCAGTTCCCATCTATCACAAAACCATGTAACATGGAGTCTCCTGCAAAACATGGAGTCATGCACCATATAACCACCACAGGTGCGCCCGTGTCTGCGCGACCTCGTCGACTCGCTGGTGAGCGTCTGCAGATCGCGAAGAGAGAGTTTGAACACATGTTACAGTTAGGTATCATCCGGCCACCTTCTAGCAACTGGGCATCACCACTTCACATGGTCCCAAAAAAGGATCCAAATGACTGGCGCCCGTGCGGAGACTATCGGGCACTCAATGCTTCCACAGTGCCCGACCGATATCCTCTCCCACATATACAGGATTTTTCTGCTAACCTCTCTGGAACCATGATTTATTCCAAGATAGACTTAGTCAAGGCTTATCATCAAATTCCTGTGGCGCCCAGCGATATCCCCAAAACAGCTATCACCACCCCATTCGGCCTTTTCGAGTATATCAGAATGCCCTTCGGTCTGAGGAATTCGGCGCAGACATTTCAAAGGTTCATTGACGAAGTCACCAGAGGGCTCCATTTCATATTCGCCTATGTGGACGACATCCTCGTAGCCAGTACAACCCCGGCTGAGCACGAACGACACCTCCACCTGCTTTTCGAGCGACTTCAAAAAGCAGGCATTGTCGTCATCCCCAGCAAATGCCAATTCGGGGTGAACGACTTGGAATTCTTAGGTCACCGCGTTACGCCCCAAGGAATCTTGCCTGTTCAAGAAAAGGTTAAGGCAATTCGTGAATTTCCTCGCCCCACTTCTCTCCGAAAACTTCAGGAATTTCTGGGCCTGGTCAACTTCCACCGCAGGTTTATACCTAACTGCGCCGGCCTCCTGCAACCACTAACGGAACTTCTAAAGACCACAAAGGGCCCCCAAGCGCCACTACCATGGAGCGAACACGCTGAATCAGCATTTTCATCGGTAAGGGACGCTCTGGCAAGCGCAACGCTTCTCGTTCATCCGCGGCCAGACGCTAACACTTGCGTTATAACTGATGCGTCAGACACAGCTGTAGGCGCGGTGCTACAGCAATATCTGGACCGCGACTGGAAGCCCATAGGTTTTTTCTCCCAGAAGTTAAAATCAGCAGAAACACGCTACAGTACATTCGGGCGAGAGCTGCTAGCCATATACCTGACTGTGAGGCATTACCGATACTTTCTCGAAGGAAGACAGTTCTATGTCCTGACTGACCATAAGCCGCTGACGTTTGCTTTTAAGGGTAACCACAACGCCTATTCTGCACGGGAAATTCGACATCTAGCTTTCATCTCAGAATATACCGTCGACCTCCGTCATATCAAAGGACAAGATAACGCAGCGGCTGATGCCCTCTCACGTGTCGGGACTATGTCCTCGCCGTGTGTAGACCTCGACCTGAAGACACTGACTGCAGCGCAAGAGGAAGACTCTGAACTCCAGCATCTCCGAGACACATCCACGTCTTTGCAGCTGAAAGAAATACTCTTCCCACAGTATCCCACAAAAGTCATCTGCGACATATCCATGGGGACCAACCGACCCTACATTCTAACATGTGTCGACCGCTACACTCGTTGGCCGGAAGCAGCGCCAATTCCAGACATTACGGCACAGACAGTTGCGGCGACGTTTGTTAACATATGGGTCAGCCGTTTCGGGTGTCCGTCCATTGTCACAACAGACAGAGGTCAACAGTTCCAGTCCGCTTTATTCTCATCATTAACACAGTTGCTAGGAACTCGCCACATCCATACAACGGCCTACCACCCCTCTGCCAACGACATGGTGGAACGCCTACATCGGCAGCTCAAAACCGCCATCGTAGCACGTGAAGGCCGAGCTAACTGGGTAGACCACATACCTATGGTGCTTCTAGGTCTACGCTCTTCATTCAAAGAGGACCTCAACTCTACATCAGCAGAGCTGGTGTATGGCTCACCATTACGTCTACCCGGCGAGTTCTTTATTCCCACACCGGACAACGGCAACGCCCCTACCCCTCACCACTATATCGATGAGTTACGAAACTTCATTCGTCGCTTGCAACCTGTGCCACCACGCCAACCAGCTCATCCAAAGGTTTTCACCAGCCAAAACCTTACGACTTGTACCCATGCATTCTTACGCAAGGAAGGAATCAAGAAAGGCCTCACTCCACCGTACAACGGCCCCTACAAAGTTACGACGCGGACTTCCAAAACATTCACGCTGGACATCAACGGTCGCGAAGAAGTTGTAGCGGCCGACCGCATAAAACCTGCGTTTATGGATAGCGCTGGCCCCGCACTCCCCAACAGCGTACCACATTCTCCTGGTCGACCCATCAAAAAGGTTTCGTGGCATTTATAGCATCGCGTCTTCAGCTCGCAACATTGGGGGACTCCATCGTTCATAGCCCACGACTTGGATTCCCGCCAAACACCATGGGCACATTCCTCGCAGTACCTCCGTCTAAACTGCCCTCTCTTTTTGAGAATACAAGCCTATTAGCCTTGATTCCTGGGGGGGAATCCTGTGGCCTCGCGCCACTAAGAGATCTCTAGGAAAAGAAGAGAAGGTCGAGGCGCGAGGGGATTAGAATAAAAGCCCAGTTGGATTTCGGACATCAACCTGGTCGGACGTCTCTATAGTGGGTGCCATGTGACCTAGGGGACACTCTAGCCATAGCTATTCGAAATGTCCTTCGAGTCAAAATGTCCACTATTGGACGTTCTAACTCGTTGGAAAATACGCTTTGTTTGTTCGTTGAATATTTTGATCTGGAATCCTGGCCTGACTCAACAACTCATGCATAAACCGTTTAAAGTTGTTTTTTTTTTTTTTTTTTAGAACATTTGGTTTGTGTCGCAAGATATTTTGTTTTAGCTCCCGAGAGAGTACGCAAGCTCTGTCTCTCGCGCCCGACAGTGGATGAAACCGCCAAAGGCACATTGTTGCCAGAAGGTGCTGCTAATTTGGTTTAGAAAAGCTAAGGGGATCATGCTGTTTTATTTTCTTCTTGATTTCCACTTTAAAATGCCCTGCAGCTCAAAACAACGAGTGCACACGCATGAAAATAGCATTTCCTAAAAGTTAGACCGCTAAGAAAGTAACACCTCAGAAAATGCACATACCACCTTTTCGTTTCGGGTATGTTTTGAACTGATCTTACTCACTATGCGAGCAAAAATCGATGCAAGTACTGAGAGCAATTATGCAATTTCGATGTTTTTGTAATTCGGTAATATAAATAACTATTTTTTTTTAAGAAAGTAAAGACATCATAATTGAATAGGAACTTCCGTGCTAAAAGGTGCAGTGCGAAGTGAAGACAAATCCTTTTTTTTTATGTCCACAAAAAAATCGATCGCACTGTTTCCTTTCGCAAATTGGGGAGTTTCAGTAGACCGTTTCCGCTGCACGCTTAGCATCCGCATAGAGCTCCGTAATCCGCCACAAGACCTTGAACTATGCAGACAAGGCTGGCGGCGCATGCGCAGCTGCGGGGTTTTCTTTACGAGTTCTTTTAAACCCCCTCGGAATGACTCCACCATTTCGAGAAAACGCCGGTTTTTTTTTATCGTTTTTGCTTGCAGGGCATTGTAAAAATCACAAACTCGCGTGAAAAAAGAATCTTGAGTACGCGTTACCTACAGCTTCGCAGCTCTAAAGATTCACGATAAATGTCGCCCAACTTGGGGAGAAACTAATCCTTTTTGTTGGAAGTATGACTAGCGTATGCTGGCAGCTCGTTTCCTGTTTGTTTTGTCTGTACTCCGTTTCACCGTACTGGGCAAACTTCAAAGGTCAGAACTGCTGTGAGGGAATCAGTCGCGGAGCAAAGCGCGTGACAGCTATTGTTAGGAACAGTACCCACCACCGTACATTGTCACGTGTCTCGCTCCAACACTCTCACTGGCTCACGGAAGCTTTAGTTTCCTTCGTAGAGTAGAGAACGCGCTTCACGCCCAAGTAGTGTGCCTTTGTTTGGGGCACCCCCAGTCTGCGGGCCCCTATCCGTCTCGAAGGCTTGGTACTTGGGAGACACGGACCGTGGCAATTGAGAGAGGGGAACTGCCGCGGGACAAACGTGCTACAATCGCATGCCCTTCCAAGACTTGGGCGACCGCGGTCATCGAAAAACCTTTTTTTTTTCTTTTTTTTTAGGGCGGGAAAAAAAAGGGGGGGGGGGTGTTTAGGCCCTGATTCTCTTCCTCCTTTGTGGCTTTTCGATGGATGCTCTCTGTTTATGTACGCGTACTAATTCCTTTTAGTAGTTGGTTGTTCTTGCCTTGACTCAGGTCCCAGTGGGTGCGTTGTCGTTGTATGCGTACTATTTTTATTTATGTTAGTGCTTGCGTCAATGCAGTATCAAGGTGGACGAAAAAAAAAATAATAAAAAAATTGTGCTTTGACAAAAAAGAAGAAAAAAGGTTTGTTGTCGCCCTCGTTCCTGTGACATGTCGCTCGCTTTCGCGTAGCACTCCTCGATTCTGAAGGCCACCGTGTTTTTCCGTGAAGAAGGCGATTTCGGGTGCGCGCAGTGTTACCAAAGGTGCAGGATTGAGAGCGTAACCCAACACTCGAAGAGAAGGGGAAGCTCTCTTCTTTTCGGGACTCTCTTTTATGGGTCTCCAACATCTCAGTTCTGCTCCCTTATCTGCTACCATTTCGCGCACAGTTTGCGCCATATCGAAATGAAAGCACATGGCGAAAGTGACGCTCGTTTTCCGCTCGATGAAATTTCACGCCAGCTCGTTGTCTTAGCTGGTACCTTGAGCGTTTCACAACAATGCAGAACGTAAAAAAAAAAAAGAAAACGTACGATGGCATCGTTTGTACACTCATAACTTCTATAACACCGAGCCGCCTCGTATCCTTTTGTTTTCCTTTCATTGTACTAATTTCTTTCTGCGCATTACGGCTGTTACGACGCCAAGTCCGTCTGCACTCTCGAATTTGAACTTAGGCTCAGACCAGGGACGGACCAGTTTAAATCAGGAAAATATAATTAACACTGTAGCAAAGTAAATCTATCATATTGATCGGAATTACGATTGGACACATTCCATTTGAACACGTACTGTGCAGAGAATGCAATAACGAGTCAGCGTGCAAAACGCCGCCACACAACGCTACCATAACATCTCAGCGATTTTTGCATAGTACCGAGTACGGAAAAGAGAAAACAGTTATTAATTCACATAAACGAAGTAAATTTATCTGAAGCCCGCACACTCCGTAGGTGCAGTCTACCTAAGGTTATCAATAGACTCGACCATGTCATTTGTCGAAACAGATAAGACATTGGCAAAAAAGGTTAGACTGAATAGGTGAATCTAACGGGCGCAATTACCAACCGACGGTCGCATGCCTTCAATTTCATTTCCATTTGTCACTGCGCAGCTTGGACACAATTTGGGGAGCAACACATGTTTACGTCGCCGCTCAAGGTCTTCATTCAAAGTGTAGTGCTGACCAAAATAAAATGCTAACATGACTCTCAATCGCTCACCGCAAAGTATACGATTTCGAAAAGGCGGTACTGTACGTCACTTGAAATAAAACCCAAGTTATAAAAACGAGCGTCGTAAAAAAGGGGACCGACATTTTTATTCCTACCTCCGAACAGAAACGAGCGCCACGCACTGCATCACACAGCGCAGAGTCCGGACTCGGCCACACTGAGCTGACTGACAAGAGACATACCAAGCGCGCGCGAGGGAGGGAGGGAGAAACTTCCTCCGCCGGAGAACAGCGTCACACGACACGTTTCCGGGATCTATTTCACGCAGCGGCCAACGCGGGCCTTTTCACACTTCGATACTGGCGCCATCTAGAATTCGCGCGTTCAACCACGTCGCGAACCGCGCGCCATCTGGTGTCTGAAACGGACGAATAAATAGAGGTACCGCGCCCTCTTAAGTATTATTGCTACTGAGGGTTGTCGAATCGCAGATCCTATGAATTTTGTTTTCCCCCACAACTCTTAGCTTCTGTGAAAATGTAAAATTTGTGCATTGACAATGGTTATTAGATAGATATCCCCGAGGTCACAACAATCATATTACCTTGCAATGAGGAAAAATTGTTCCTTCTAGTTACGACCTACAACTTGTCCGTTGGTACGACAAGCGAGGCAAGCGAAACAGACTGTTCTAATAAATCTTTCATGAGTGGAATGAACGAGTGTAAGCGAGCAACAAAGCAGAGTGCGTGTTATTAGACGCTCTTCTCGGTAGGGGGTTCACCCCCTTCGATGTTCCTGGGGAGGGCCGCAGAATCCAAGAAGCTAATATCCTGAAGCTCTCACTAAATCCCCTTTTTTTTTAAACGTAGTAAACTTTTTGCGACTCAAACCAACTCAAACAGACAACCTGTACCATGGAATAAGCAGCATCAACCGCAGCAACACTCTTTCATTGGGGGCTAGTGATTCTCACTAAGGATGTCGCGAACTTTTGTGGACCCCGATTTTTAGGTCGAAATTTCACGGTTCGACTGATTCGACGAACCTTCAAACTTTTAACCAGATTCGACCGGTTCGACTTTGTGGACAGTGTGGCCAGACGTTGATACAAGCATGCCTAGGTTTGGAGAATTTTTTTACGCAAAAGATTGTTTTAATTTTATGAACAGTTGCAATTAACAGAAACTAATTCTAATCACTGAAGAACTTAATAACTTAATTTTATTGTAGTATATTAACCGAAATAAACAATCAGTGCTGCCCTTAATTCATCCCTTAGCCATCACCATCCAATCCGAAGCCAACTGGTCAGCCTGTCGCGCATGCACATAGCAGTCGAACCCGAGTCGAACCTTTGTCGAACTTTTCACAAGAAGTTCGAAAAAGTCGAACCTGGTCGAACTCAAACCTCGACCGGTTCACAACATGCCTAATTCACACCAGCCTTTCCGATAACCTTCCGCCCTAACCTCGCGCATATTAGGACAGGGATATTCATCTACTGACCTTCAGATAATTGCAGAAATGCTTTAATCGCGGTCAAATATTTTAGCTGTTTAATCGAAGTTTAAAGTTGAAAAAAGTGAAGGCAATTTTTTTATGTTTTTATCTTAATGTTTTTACAGTAAACCACTTCACCCTTTTTGTGATTGTTATAGAGTCATCATAATGTTCAAATGATATCTTAAAAACTGCCACCCTTTTAAAAAAACTTTTCTTGTTTATATTTCTGTAGGCATCATAAGTCAAGTTTGAAATGTGACTGCAACATGTCATTTATGACATAGTAGGAGTGGCGTGACAACGAGGTTGGGTAGAAGCAGGTAGAAGCGAGCGTGGCGAATCAAGCTATGAGAGTTTCGGTTTTGAGGCATCATCAGCGCAAGCCTGCATGTGTGTGTACATTGTTAAAATGAAGGCAATAACGCTGCGTTCTTGCTTTCTCTGGAAGTTACCGTTTTGTGCGCTAAAACGAATACAACGGTTGCTGAGCCATCGCCAGAAGAGATGATAATAACATTGTAAATGTGCATATTTTTCGATTTGAGTCACTTGACGTCAGCTTTGCATGAAAGCGTGCGTCCCATATTCGCAACGTCTCGTTTTTAACCTTTAAAATGTCAATTTCTGGTGTTAGGACACACACAAACGTTTCGGAAGATAGGGAGAGTTAGGAGTGTCAAATGTGCAACGTCGAGCATTATAGCTCTGTGTTTAGTTTTATGCAGGTACATGAAAATCGCAAAATAACAATTGAAAAAGCAATATTATTTTGTTTTGTAACACACTACTCCTGAGCCAAAAATAGAATTGTTATAATTGCAAGGAGTGCTTTAAAGTAATTGTCGGCCAGTGCTTCAATGTTTCAGAACGCACCGCATCATATGTCAGTTGCGCAGTGGACTGCGTAAATTACTGGTCCATCTTCTATTCTTGAGGCAGAAAATATTGAAGAGAACCACACTCGCTCACAAACGCACAGTTACTGTGTTGCCTATTCCACACTGCGCCGTAACCGCTGGTTGTTCTACAATCCACGATGGTAACCGCACGACTGCACGGCATCCATTTGCAATCCATGGCTCCGTTGCGTTCTCGCGCGTGCGCAGACATTTGCCGAATTTTTGCCGAATCTTTGCCAAACTTTCCTTCAAAAGTTCGGCATTTGCCGAACTTTGCCGAATCTGAAGTTCGGCAGATTCGGTCCATCACTAGCGAATAGTGTGATGACAACTGACCCTTTTGTTCCCGACACTTTTGTGTCTTTTTCTTTTCGGTCATAAACGCATGAAAGAGTGCCTCTCTACCCTGCACGAGTTCTTGACATTGACGGCGTTTTGTTTTCGACGATTTCTTTGTATTTTTAGGCATTGTGTTTTACAAAAATTGACATCACCCTGAACAAAAGGTTCGAGGTACACCTAAGCAGGGGCGGATTTAGAGGGGGGGTCCGGATGTCCTGACCCCCCTCTTGATTTCTGCATGTGTAAAATTTAGGGCGTGAAACGAGGGAGAGGGGGAGGGGGTTCCTAAACAAATGGTACGCTGACCAGCACCTGACCCCCCCCCTCAGGAAATTCCTGCATCCGCCCCTGCACCTAAGCACTTCTTACGAGTTGTGAATGCGAAAGCATGCATGTCATTCTACCGCTCCCTAATTCCGTCTGCGACGTATTTGCGTCGACTGCAGAGTGCACCCTCTCCTCGCCACTCTGACCTTGGACGCTTTGTGTTACCGGCGCGCTGACGGACACGCAGCACAATGGGGTGGCAGTCGTTGAAACTGACGCGTAGCGGCCAATGGGAGCCTCCTTGAAACTATGACGCGCGCCAGCCAATGGGGCCGAAGCCGAAATCCATCAGCTTCACTACGCTCCTTTGGGATCGGGGAAACTAGGTGCCGTTTGGTTAAGCTTTTCGCGTGGTTTCAGAGCTGAGAGCCGGCTTCACTTGGAGAAAGGAGTTAAGATGCCGTTTGGTGCGGCTTCAAAGGTGGTGACGTCGGCTCACTCCATGGGACAGTTAATGCTCTCGCATTAAAAAAAGACGTCGAGGCACCCTAGCGCGCTCCGCCTGGCTCTCCGGCGCGCGTTAGTGTTAACAGCGGGGTGCGCCGGCCGGGCCCAAGGGTCAGGTTTCTTCCCTCCGTGCGCTGTCGCCTTCAGGCGGATAATAAAAATTCAGGACCGTTTTACACCACAGAGTTGCACTGCATTTATCGTCCTTAGCTTTGAACATGTACCCACAGGCCGTAAAATGCGAAGATAAGATAAATAATGAAGGGTACCTGATGTATAAAATTGTTTTTATAATTCTTTGTCATAAGATTTTCATAAGATTTGCTGGCGCTGCTTTGCACTACAATGCTCACAGATGCTGGTGGAAGCGAGTCTTTATTTCCGAAGTGGCTTCTTTGTAGACACTCCCGTTCTTGATACCAGCAATTCATGCCGCAGTGGGTTGATGCGCCTGCAGTGCCAGGAGTGCCAGGATTGAATTCCAGGCACGGGCCAGACAGAATCCCAGTATCTTGTTTTCATTTTTTTTTAACACCTGCTTGACAGGCCTTGGAAGGTGAATTAGTGAAACATTCGGTAATTTTGTCTCGAGTACGTCCACCATATCTGACACACACTTAATAGCTGATGTGGCAGGCCCTCGGAGATTGAAAAGAGTTGCAAGGTGCTGGACGAGGCTTCCAATCCCATCACAAGCGTTCTTGCCATGACATAGCTGAAAATAGCCATTTGACCGACAGACACTTGGTTTTCGTGAGCTCATGAAGTTGATACTGGTTCTTAAAATGACTCCCCGCACCATCACTGATGCACGTCACATGTGCGTAAAGTGGAGCAATGTCCTCAAGCCACTCATTAATTTTCGCAACAGAGTAGCATGCATGGGCAGAATCGTGGCTGGTGTCATCAGTGATGAGGACGCAGCTACGCATTCCTCTTCTAGTTGTCACCACACATGTGAAGATCGAAACTTGCATCTTTTGCCAGTGATGTGACTGAACTTCTTCACGCAGTACAACTGTTCAGCTTTCTGTGAAATCAAAATGGAGCAGGACATTACCTTTCTCTAGGAATTGTTTTGCTTCACTTATCTTTTTTCCCTGCTCATGTAGAATATATTCATGCTGCACCCATTTTCTCAAGCACTCTTGAAGGTGTTCCACAAACGTAACAGGACTCACTTCTTTTCTTATCAGCTCTCTTTTCTCCCAGGCTGCGTACAACACTTCATCATCATCCGGGACTCCCAGGCCAGGCGCAATAAGAGTTTTAGCTGTTGGGTATGAGCTGCACTGGCCGAGGAAACATTTCGTCGATGGAGGGTCGCATATAGTCAGTTCACAAAGGTCTTCAGCTATTCTTATTTTTCCAGTGGCTTTTCCTAAGGCACAAACACTTAGCTTGACGTTAGTGCAGTACATTCAACGCAAACTTCGTGCCAAGATGTATACTCCACCCACTTTGGCCTCAATGAGTAGAACTTGGTGAGACCGCCTTAACAACCGGAACGTTTTGCGAATAGACCTAGTCATAAAATGTTTTGACACATATTCTTTTTGTCCCTTTGAAATGATGCCAATAACATCCTTCTTGTTCGGTCTTTGTTGGGAGCAGTTGAGTTCATCTTTAGTGTAGTAATTCAGTGCCACCTGAACGTCCTCTTGGCTCAGCCTCAATCTTGTGTAGGGGTCAAGAATCGACCATACTCCGAGTGTCTCTTGGTTCTTCCTTGCTTTTTGGATCAGGTGGCAAGTTGCTGAAGGAATCATCTTTTGGATCCGCTGCTGGGAGAGATTCCTCTGGAGCAAGGACAGGAGACAGCATAGTTCTTGGTACGAATCAGAAGAATCAAACGCATTCCCCAGGTTGCTCAACAACTCCGGACAGATGTCGCAGCTTTGTACCGAGGCTCCAGGCTCCTCCGTGACTCCCTATGCTGCAGTGAGGTTTGATGAAATTTTCTTAACGAGAACGCTCTCGATCTCTCTCTGCTTCCGCATTGAAAGTATTTCAACTCTGTCCAGGATTTCAGAGGTGATATTCCTTTAACTGAATAAATCTGTTGAGATCCTCAATGGCTGCTTCCTGAGGAACAAAAATTTCGTTAGGCTCAGATGTCACTGAAAATTCTTAGACGAGTTGCTTGAAGCGGCTGAAGCAGTTTTGACACAAAATGTCGGCATCTCTGATGGAGTGAGCTGCTTCTGACATATGCTTCCTTAACAAAGCGATGTCCAAATCCTTCACACTGCGAAAGCTTCTTTGCTATTCGATTTTTTTCTTGTGCCTGTTGAGATAGTCAGCGCAGAACACTCGCTTTAAGCTGTATGATTCAGCCATCAAAACAGTGGGAGCCCGCTAGGCGTACGCAGTACTCACAGACAATGCTCTACGAAGCGTCCGTCGGATGGTCCACGAGAAAGGCAAGTGAATGTGAACGTTATCTCTGGGGTCTCCTATCACTGCTATCACCAGTGTTTGTCTTCTCTTCGCGTTTCACGCAGGGGTGGCTTCAATGCTGTGAGGAGGCGCCTGCCAGTTCCGCCACACCATATGATGTTACCGCCAGGCAAAAGGCTGAGATAAACATGTGTTAAGCAGAGCCGCCTTCCTATGCGTGGCGTACACAAAGACCCTACACGCCGGCTATTGAAAACAGGCCCTGCAAAGCGTGAGACATGAGTGCCTCTCGATCACTCCGGACCACGCGCATTTTCTGCGACTCTCACACAAAAACACACTAAGAATTCTCAGTTTAAAACCACCATCTGCCTCGGTGCCATCAATTTGTTTCCCTCTGACCACCCTGTAGCATTTTTGCGCCTTGTAAAAATAATGAATTTGTCATCTATGGGTATCTACATACCCCATTCACGGTACTGTGGTAGCCTCAATTTGGTCGTATTTCTAGCTTTATAACTTCAAATACACACAAATAATGCAACACGTTTTTGCAGATTCTGTTAGTACCTAGTATTGGCCTTAATGTGGAAGAGTTGAAAAAAAAAAAAAGAATCGAAGATGGCCTCTTTTTTTTATTGAGTTTCAAAAGAATTCCTAATTATTAAAACAGTCCCATTTGAGCATTTTTTTTTTATAAATTTGCTCCGGTACCCAGGACAACAATATTTAGTGCCAATATTAACAAGATACAGGACAACACGCTAACAAAATTTGAAATTTCTCGTATTTATAGATGCGGATAAAAATATACAAAAAGTATTTTTGCAGAATGTGCTGCGTTTGCGATTTTTCTCTGGAAATTAACATCGTCGATACTTGATGACAAATATTTTAAGTCAATCCTCCTTATTCTTAATTTGTGACCAAATATTTCTAGACCCGGAGTCATGACAGTTTTCTGGGGAAATGTGCCCAAAATGCCAACTTCGCGCAATTCACGGAAGCGCTTCACACTGAGAGTGTTTCTAATTTTTTTTTCTGCAAATACCTACAAACTTTTTTTTTTTTAATAACAGATTTTGGTTTTGTTCTGATGGGCATTAAGTCTACAATATATATACTATATATATATTTTTTTTTAATTAAAAATGCTTGCCAGACATGGTTGGTTGAAGTTATCTGAAAACACACTATAAAGGTTAAAAAATAATAAAACACCATAAAACCCAAAATCACAATTTTTGAAAAATATTGCCATTTTTTTTACTTGCATATTTGCTTAATTTTGTAATTTTTAATTAAAAGAGTGGCCATGGCCCTCAACAGGACAACTTGAATAGATTAGGTCTTATCAGAGTGGAATTACGTTTCTCTTCATTTACATTCTTCACAGATTTTATGAAGCTTTTGGTGGTGATGCTTTAAGTTGGGGAGGATTGTGCATAAACTTTCAATTGTGTATATCATGAAAATTGACAACTTTCTAATGCCACAAACCAATATGCCCATGTGCACTGATCCCACTGACAATAACTACGGAATCCTGAAGTAAAAGCCTGTTTCGCAATAAAACATATCCCAAAATTATGCCCCCCTAGCATGAGGTCTTGCAACGTATATCTGTTTGCCAAAATATCCCTGGAAAAGGGATGCCATCATGCCTCATGTTAACAATCACTTCAGAACTGGCTTCCAAACAATAGTAGCTCTCTTTGCCAAGGTCTGTACGAACGCCACCGGGAAGCAACGTAAAAGGTAGTCTTGAAAGTTTCCGGAGCTGGGCCTATATAGAATTGTCCATGTGCAGAAGGCATATGTTGATTTGTCGATTACCTATATTAAGACGTAATCCCCATCTACAAAAGTGCAAACTCCTCCATGTAGGTCACGCTGTAGCAACAGTACATCCAGGTATTGCAAGCAAGGTGGGTAGTGGTCGGCGATTTGAAAAATATAGTGTTCGCCGAGCAGTTCGCTAATGTTAAGTTCTGAAATCAGATGGGCAGAAGTCCTATGGATATCTACAACACATTGAGGGAGGCTTACAGTCAAAAGTCTTTTAATGTCCTCGACGTCCGAGGGGTGGCAAGGGAGAGGCGGAAGGCCATAAATGTAGCGGGCAGCAAGTCGCTCCCGGCCTTCTAGCCAGAACAATGAGGGTTTTGTTATCAGACCCATCTTAACTCATCTCACCTCACCTCGCCTCTGTAACTTCTGTTTCCCAACATTGCACGCCAACATCAGAACTGTTGGTTTTCTAACACATTGTAAGTAATCTGTTCCAGAAATGCTTGGACAAGATCTACACCCTCGGGAGAAATCTGCTTTTACAAAAAAAAAAAGGGGGGGGGGGGGGGGGGGGCTATCTTGACGGAGTACGTGTTTTCCAGTTTCGTATCTCTGACAATCTCTGGATTTACAGATCCAGTCCCAAAACTTGGATTCTAGATCATAGATGCTGAAACACAACTTCAAATTCTCTGACAAAAGACCAAAATGAAACCAAGACATCCAACAAAATCCAAAAAAATACTGATAAAGTAGAAAAAAAATTTTTTTTTTTTGTCTCATGCCATGACAACACAAAGCTCAACATTTTTAAGGGCAATTTGCAGTCTGCATCACATCTCCATTATTACGAATAACAGAATAAAAAAAACATGATTTTATGATCGTGCACAGAAACACATATTTTAATACTTTGTACAACCAAATAAATTACTGTATAGGGTGGCTCACAGTCTCTACAAACACCGTCGCGACTGCAACTTCTCTCGAGTAAAATATAGTCAACACAGCAACATTGTTACTTCCAGGGAAAGAATCCTCACTAAGACTTGCTTCATTCCAGAGAGGGTAGTTGTTGTGCCCTACAAGTTGTTATTGGACTATCCATGTTTCATGCATGGGAGAAAACCCCTTTATTACACTATGTTTCAGCATCAAAAAGATAGGCAAGGGCTCCTGCCTAAAAAACCAGAATAAAGAGTAGTCTGCATGAGCGCACCTGAATTCCCATCAAAACAACCAGATACAAAGACACGCTCGAGATAACCGAAAGAAGGAAAAAAAAAAGCAAGACGAGAACTGGGGTAACTTTCATTTAATTTAATAACTGCTATCATTTAATTTAATTTAATAACTTTAATCTAATTTAATAACTAGGCCTCTTCTGTGGCTGAGGTTTTACTAGCAATAAATATATATATTTTTTTCTCTTCTAAGTGGATTTAAAGACAAACTAGTCGGTACACTTACCTCATTCATTTATTTTAAATTGTCTGCAGTGCTAATCCAGATGCAGACAGGAATAACTTTTTTTTTTCTTCTTTTTTTCCTAATTACTTTAACTTAAAATCTGTGGTGAAAAACACCAAGTCATTTAGGTCTCCAGAGATCATGAACTGATCACTTTGTGATTTGCAACAGAAACACTCAAGTGCCAGGAATTCGAACTGCCCAAAATTTTCGATACAGTCATTTACGCCGATGGGTCGCTTTGAAGCAACACTTCAAGGAAACAATGTCAGTGCCTGCCTAAAGCGACCGAAGTCGGTAAAACGAAATAAACTTTTAATGGGGTTCCGGACATTTCATTGAACGCCGTTTCATCGAGTAGTGGACCTTTCATCGAACGCCGATTCATAGAATGCCGATACATTGAAAGACCTTTCAGTGAATCGCTTGACGCCGTTTCATTGAATTTCACTTCAACCAAAATTTGGAACATTATAGTGCATTTTAGATTATTTATTCTTTCTTCTGAGTTCTGCTGTCAAATCACTAGAAATAAAATTAGTACCCTGGTCACTATTTTACCAAAAGTTTGATTACAGAATCAAAATATAACAAAACTTGAGTGGGTACTGAGTGTTTTCTGTTAAGTGGCTGTACTCCACCACATATTTTGTTTCCTATTTGTTCACGTATAAAAGGTAGATCCGGAAAGGACTATAACTATTCTGCTCTGCACTTTTCTTTCTTTATCTATTTACTTAAGTTTTTATTCAATCCTAGGAGAATAGCTTTCTTTCTAAGAACAAAGGTTGAAAAGCCAGTAAGTCCACAGTTCTGCTGATGACGAAGAAGAAACAAAAAAAGACACACCTTTTTTTTTCTGCTTCATGCGACATGGGTACATGTCATTGCTTTAAGGACAACATTGTGCTGAAATAGAATATGTCTCTTCTAGAACCTGGATACACCCTTGAAAGGACGTCACTGTACCCAATGATCACGGGTTTCATAAAATGTCAAGGCGGTGTTCCCGTTATTGGCTACATTAGCAGCACAAATCATCAGTTACTATGAAAAAAAAAAAAATCGAGAAGACACTTAAGAATGCGTAAGTGTAAGAATGCGAAAGCATTCGTTACATGCAGCGCAATCCTAAAAGCAGCGTGCCACGTGCCAAGTCTTCCTTTTTCACGCTGCACTCCGGCGCTGACATCACGCTCCCTTACTTCGTAGGCACGGCACACCCCCTTGGCTCCACCGCTTCCGTGACCATGCATCTGCGCTGCTGTGCTATTCTTTGTGTTTTATTTTTTTCTGAGGCACATCCTCTTTGACCTTGGGCAGCCCCGGCAGCTTTTGTTTCGAAGAATCTGATAGGACGCGTCGCAGCCAGTGGGTATTTATACCTCAATTCGCTGCATGCATGGGCTTCGCTCCATGGGCAGGAGAATTTAGGGGCTGCCAATTTAGGTGCCGTTTTGCGCGGCTTCAAAAGCTGATAACGCCGGTTCGCTCCATAAGACAGTTAATGCTTTCGCATTAAAAAAAAAAAAGGTTGTAGCGGAGAAAGTAAAGTTTTTTTTTTATTATTAGTTCCCCTCTCTGTAGAAAAAAAAAAGGTCTGCTATTCTTTCTGTTTTAAAAGACAACTCTTTTCTAGATCCAAAATTCCTACTGCTATGCGGACCGCAAGTTTGTCTGCTTCTTGCACAGGGGTTGCGATGATGTCAGAATGTCGAGCTCTTATTGGCTGATTGGAAAAAATAGTGGGTAGACCTCAAGGCATCTAGTACTGAGGTCTAACCTCTATCCTTTCAATCAAAGCCAATCAGAGCTCGGCGTCGTTCTGACGTCACTGCGACTCCTGCGCAAGAAGCAGACGACTTGCTCCCCGCATAGCTCGGCGGTGTTCTATAAAACGACTTCAATGATACGGCGTTCGATGAAATGGGCTAGTTGGTTTTGCAACATGATGTAATACACCAAAAAACACAAACAAAAACGAAGAGAGAACTGGACAGGACGCTGCACAACTTTCAACTGAATGGTTTATTTGGATAAAAGGCTTTTAAAAATATAAAAACCGGCGCACTTGGAACAAAGATATGGACTAAACCCCCCCACCCCACCCCCCCTCCCTCAAATGCCAGCACCATTGGTTCTTCAGATAGTTGAATTCTTTATGGGACAAGGGCAAAGAGGGTGCGCTTACACAAGAGTTGTCCTGGTGGGACTTCATCAGGAAGGCTTTGTGAATTTCTCTGGCCGTTTTTGTTTTGTAATGGCCCATGACACAGGTCTCACCAAAGATGGGGCTGCGCTTTTCCGAGTTGGGTCCGCATTCGCAACGGATGGATGGATGGATGGATGGATCTTAATGGCTCCGAGCCGTGTATAGAGAGAGTTTGGTCAATGGGAGGCGCGGGCAGGGCCAGGGAGTGCGCCAGACTCGGAAAGAGGGCTTGGCATGCCCTCTTGACCAACCAGAAACCGAAATGAATCCCCTAGCCAGGGTTCGTACAGGATTCAAAGAAAGATATTCAAGTATATTAAAGGAATTTCAAGGCCCTGTGGGAGTATTTTCAAGGACCTAACTCGGTGCCACACATGACAGATTTCAATAAAGCACTGATGTCAAAAGATCGTAGGTGTCATTTTTATTGCACTAAACAAAAAGAAAAAAATATTTCTTGCAAACTTGTTTGCATTGCACTAAGCCAAAATAAAAATTGTTTCCAAAACCACTTGTGGTAAGTTCAGGGGAGCTCCTGCAGCTTTTCCTGTATTTGTTGGCTGATGCTAAGCAGCTCCTCGGCCTTGCTTTTTGCAGTTTTCCTAAGACTATTTGATTTTACAATGTATGTGAGGTCATTTGCTTTTTCTGCGTAGGCATCTGCTGAGGCTGTGAGATCAGCTATAGTTGCTTCAAGTTTCCTCTTTTTTGCTTTCATGGTGTCTATCTCTTCATCAATGCAGCGCTTTTTTGCCTGCTTCGCATCTTCACGCTGCTTCTTTTTTTCTGCTTCCAAATATGCACTGTACTGCTGTCTCGCAGCTGACACAGCAGTCCTCAGTTCTTTCGTAAGTGGGATGTTGAGGACACCACCTGCCTTTTCCACTGCATCGCACACAATCCGTTGAGAGACGTAGGAAAGGTCCTTCAGATTCTCTACCGAAACCTGGCGGTTTACACTAAACCCTCGCTCCACAGTTGCCTGTCCATGGCTTAGGACAAGCAAGAGTTTAACTACTTTCCAGAGCTCTGTATACGATGGATTAAACTTCATGAGCTCAGAGAAATACTCATCTATCCTGTTCATGCTCTTTTCAAAGAGTCGCAGGAATGTTTCTGTTCCTGCAAGAACTCGGTGTACTGTGCCAGTACCGTGTCTCGTTGGTGATCAGTCATTCTCCCTGCGGTGATGAGGACGTCCAACACTTTTCTAAAACCAGGAAGGCACTCATCTGGCCTTGAACACATCTGTCGTGGGTCCAATGAGGAGAGGCCCCTAACCACTGGGAATTTCAAGGGGCTTCTCTCTAGGACTTTCTTTGTCACGGCGATCAGGAACTGTTTACATTCCATCCGGAACTGAAACACGTCCTTCAAACTGGCTTTGACTTTCTTGACGATCTGCTCAGCTGTATGGCCTATATCCACCTTTTCAATTGGAGTATGATTGTCCGGGTTCTCAATGTCCACCCTCAGGAGGCCGGTGAGTCCTTTTGACGCAGACAAGACTGAGCACTTCAGAAACCTTGTTAGCAGTTTCCGGACAACAGTTTCCAAATCTCTTGCAAGGAAGAAGACCATCGGTCTATCTGTTTGATACTCCGTTAGGAATGGCTCGAGTGCCATGGCAACACCCAGTGCAAAGTTAAGCTTTGCCGGCACCAAAGAGTCGCTGCAGAACTCAACCAAGTTCTGAAAAGATCCACATTTTGGCAGGTTTACTTCTTTGCTTCTTGCAGACTCAACGAACTTTTTGATGTCGCACCACAACAACAAGGCTCTCTCAATTACGGCGACGTTCTCTACCCAGCGGTGAGGAACAAACTTTAGGGGAGATGTTTCCTGCCCAGTGACTGTTGTAAAGTCTTCCCTCCTTGCTGGAGAGCTCTCAAACAGTGCGCTCAGACTAGACAGTAAGCAATCTAGTCCCCACCTACTTGCTGCAACGCCTGCCCTGTAGGCGTTGTGCATTGTGTGGAGGCCACAGGTGCCAATGTCCACACACAGAACATGGTACGCTTCTTGCAGGTGCACTTGGAAGTTCTTAAAGAACTTCAAGTTGACATTGGGACCATCCATCGATGTCTGAAGGATCTTCTCAAGAGGCAAAGGTTCGAGTGCGCTCAGCAGCTTTCCTTGTATGTCCTCGTCCGTGGAGTGCCCCATAAACACCGAGTTGTAGTACCTTGTTGTCACCTTGTGAGACGAGTCCCAACACCTTACGTGCACATCCATTTGTTTGCGATGCAAATAGTCGTTTGAAGACTCGTCAAAAACCACCACGTAGTGCTCACACTGGTCGATTTCCCGCTGCAAGGCCGTTAGAAAGAAAGGTCTCAGTCCATGGCACGTCACATAGGCGCATTTCTTTTCTCCGCAAGAAAACGCTTTTGCCACCTCACTGTCTGGGAACATGTGTTGGAACAACTTGCCCGATTGTGACGATGAGCGGTAGGAACAGTGGGATGTGACGACCTTCAGAGTCCACAACACTTCGGCGTTTGTCACCAACTCGTGCGTCTTGCAAGCAGCGTTTATGTTTGGCAACTGCGGTGGAGGCGGGACAGTGGATCGTTCACTCGTGCCCGGAGCCAGGTAATTGTGCACCGAGCTGTTGGCTGCGATCTTCATGATGCCGTCATGTTTAGCGCTCTTCATATGGCTCTTCAATGCCGATTCGCCCATGGCGGCGACATAGAAAGTTTTTCCGCACGGCTTGCATCTTGCACGATGCTGATTTGTCGTATCTGGCGCCACCCAGTCCTTATATTCATCACTGCAGAGCCACGCACCTTGAAACTTGCTTTTGCCGGGCATTTTGCTACGACCAACGACAAAACATGAGGCCAATGGCGGAAACAGTGCCCGGATGAGATTGGATTCGGGTCTGCTCCAATGTGGCCAACAATCCAATGAATATCGGCTAAATCTAAACAAATAGAGATAACTTAGACCAAAACGAAACAAAAACGATAAGCATAGTAAAAATAAACAATATATACCCGAATTTGTTATTATAAATAGCCATTCACAGATTTTCAAGGCCTAGCAAAGAAAATCAAGGGCTTTCAAGGGCCCTGCAAACCAAATTTTCAAATTCAAGGGTTTTCAAGGTCTAGCAAAAAAATCCAGGATTTTCAAGGGCCTTGAAAACCCAATTTTTAAATTCAAGGGTTTTCAAGGGTTTCCAGGACCTGTGCGCACCCTGCTAGCGGTGGTAGCGAGAAACAGTTCTGATCAAAGGTATATGTTCGTATATGGTTTTAATAAGCGCATAACAGTGAAGTGTAGTAACTCTTCGTGGTTGAAAATAGGACACACGTGTTGTTTTGATAATGATCATGCAGAAAGATGTAAGAAACGAATGTGCCGCTCAACTCTGTTTTGCTCGGACAGAGTGTGACCGCTCGGACGGCAGATTCCCCGCCCTCGGCGCTTGGCGTACGGATTATGTCGATCGTTCCACTAGTCGCACTCTTCCACCATCATTTTGGATGAGCGTGATTGAAACATCACGTGTACCACTATTTTCAGTCACCAAGAGTCACACCGATGCAGTTATCAGGTTTGTTTCTCGCGACCACCGCCAGGGCATTAATTCCGGCTTCTGGTTGGTCACATTCGAATTTCTGAAGACATCCTGGAACACGCCCAGTCCGCTTTCGGCCAATGGGCGGTCAAAGTGGACCGCTAGGTGGCCAGAACGGGACTGCCTGATCGCCAAAGCATGCTCTTTGACCCTATCATTGATGCACCTCCCCGTTTGGCCAACGTACTCGTTACCACATGGCATTAACACGCTCACCAGTGATACACGGGCCGTCCGACTTTCTTTCGGACGGCACTTGTAGGCGCGAGTGGAGTGCCGTCGGACGGCACTCTGGACACAGCCTTTGATAAACTGGCGTTCGATAAAAAGGCATTCGATTAAACGGCGTTCGATGAAATATCCGGGTCCACTTTTAATGGTTTCCGTGCCAAACAAACGAAGGGCATCTAACGTGTCCCAGCCACGGCTTGAGGAAATTTCGATCCCCCGGGGTCTTTTTCACGACGCCTTGACGTATGCGTCGACGAGAACTGTGGTTCACTCACCCACCGTCGACGACTGTTGCAGGCGAATGAAGCAGTCTGGCGCACGAGCTGCAGGAGCGGAAAGGAACTGCTAAGTTGAATGATAAAGCACCCGGGCTAACATGTCGGAATCAATTTGATTGTGCCGGCCGACACAATCAAATTTCTGGAGGTCGCGCAATCATTTAACGTTGACACGAAGCTGCAGTTAAGAAGAGTTTGGATGATCGATCCAGTCGCTTTCCAGAAAATAGAGAGATAATCAAAGCACATTCCGGCAAGGCAACTAGCAGCCACTACATACGCCCCAAGCAAAGCTAAACACACAAACCGCCCAACAATCGTCAAACAGTCAAGCCAGTAGAAGGTTCAATTGGATTGGATTGGATAAGAATGACTTTACTAGTACTGGTATCCCTAGTCAGATGATTTTGTTATTCGATTAATATTCAGTACACTATATTATCAAACCTTCGCAAAAGAACTGATTATTTACGTTTTACGTTCATGTTACACAAATAATATATCATTTTTGTTGTTGTTGTTCAGCACGAATGTGTGGCTTTGGTTTCAGTTTCTGCGTGCAAGTCCGCCGAAAAAAAGCGCGTCAGGAATGCGACGGGGTGCGTTTTGAGTGGATTGTTCAATTCCTAATGGTCTCGCCTTTAACTCCGAGACATTCCCTGATGAGTTTTCACCCTACTTCTTGCGAGAGAAAACCAATGGTCCGAGTTCCCATAATCTTCATTTGGATTACCGTCGAATGGCACGAAGTGTGAAGCATCGTACCCTTGCCGACCTGTTTTTTCGTCATTGTAGAAGTTTCCAGTTGCCAAATAAAGCATCTTAGGCTTTTGTTAACAGTAAATGGTCAGCTCTGAATTTGCCTTACATTTGCGCAAACGTTGTGCGAACTTTGCTTTGTTAGTTTCGACGTATTTCGGTTGCTAAACTTAAAGAACATGTATTGCTGAGCAGGCCGAGAGCGCAATCATGTTTTGGATAATTGAATTTTGTGGCATACCAATGATGCATAATCTGGGCGTTTAAATTTAATTACGATGCTTGCGCACAAAGTATGTGAAGGTAGATAATTACAGCTGCCGAAGTGCCGCTCGATGCCCCTGAAATCATTAGGTAAGCTTTCATACACTGCAGCATAAAATTCCCAAACTTAAAAGTGAACGCTGTCCGTCATTCTTTATTCTGGGCCACCGATACTCGATCAGAGTCGATCTTGGGCAAAGCAATGCCGAAGATCAACTGAAGAGAATAAAACTCCAATTTATTGGAGTTTTATTGTCTTGAGCCTCGCGGCGGCCTACCGTAGTGACGCCACAGCCCTGACCTGTACATTAATTGAGCCGATTTTTCCTACATTCTTCTTTCTACCTCTTTCACTCTCTTTTCCACTGAAGTAGTCTGCTCATGCCACATCACTAGTGTGTAGGTGTTTAAATGTAAGCTTTCGGGTTCGGTTTGTCCATTTTGTGTTTAATTGAATACCTTCCTTGCCCATCGCATATCATCCATTTCGATCAACCTTTGTTCAAATTTCAACGTCCTAATTGCCTCCCTGCTCTCAAAAGACGACCATCCCATGTCCCCCTGTACTCCCTCATTTTGTGTTTTTCCATGTGCTCCCAGTGCCAATCTGTCTACGCTTCTTTGTCGAATTTCTAATCCTGATTGAACCTCTGGTTTCATGCACATGTATACCATTGCCAAACTACAGTCCTGGTAGCATCACTCCTTTCCATATACCTGTGACCCTCCAACCACTATGCACCCTTGACCTTCTTCAACTCTGAAAGACAACGTTCTGGAGTTGTGACCATGAGGTACCCCATTCACCGTGGTGCTATCGACATGGCTGATATGCTGTCTTCTGTGCCCAACCTAGTTGTGGAAGTGGTTCTTCTTTGGAAAGAGAGCCATCACAGCGAGAAAGATGATATTGATGCTGTAATATTAGGTTGCAGCAATGTAAGGACTTCAACAAGCTGATGCATGGTATTCCGATTAAAAAGAAAAGCACAGGGACAGAGTAAATTTGGACAAACGCAGGGTTGTATCTGTTTAGCATTTCCACTCTCTCCTTGTGTTTATTTATTCAGTTACCTTCAAGTCCAAAGGCATTACAGAGCAGTGTGGTGGGCTACGTATAAAAAACAAAGACCACAGCAACATGAACAAAAATAAACAAACAACTGTACAACACTTTACCAAAAACAACTTAGTCCCGGCAACTCAAAAGCTCGAGTTAACAGTTTGTTTATGCCACGTGAAAGGCCCCAGGTGAAAGTAGGAAAAATGTCCCCAAAGGATTTTCTATCTCTGGGTTTCCCTGATCTTCATGGCCTTCGGGCAGTCCGGTCATATGTCCTTGTGAAAAAAGGCACCGTGTGGCAAGTAGGAAAAAATGGCCCAAACAAATAAGGAAATATACAATTCCGCAAAGTATTTACACATCGCGACACTTAGCGCGAACACGACATCGGCGCATTTTCACATTTTACTTTGAAAGAGTATTAGTGGGAACGAAATTTTACCGTCTGCATAATATCCAAAAATAAGCACTCTCAGTACCTATAATAACTTTAATGACAATTAACCTTTAGTTTCTATAAGAAAAAGATAAATAAAGCTAGCGATCGCTTTTTCGTGTTAAGTACGTGTCGCGCTTTTTACCTATTTGGAAATGATACACAAGTACCTCTCAAATTTCCCAAACACAATAATTTAGGTTTGGCTAGAAGTGTTATAAATGTTTATTTCACAATGAAAAAGATTTCTCATTACAGATGAACTGTGAATAAAAATAGCATGACAAATGTTTTGTTTGACAGGACTGAGCAACGTGTTTATGGTGGCAATAAATGCATACTGAAATAATTAAAATAATAGCACCGACTTGACACAACAGGAAAAACAATTTCATTAGACGTTTCGCCTCCCATGCGGGAGGCATCTTCAGTAGTTACAAAGCAAATGCAAGGTTCAACCTCAAGTCACCGCTATTTATCAGTAATGTCCGTATAAGCTTCGTGGAGAGGGCCGCGGTTTTTGTTACACACGGATGTGTCCCTGCGGACAAACCACGATTCTAGGAGTTTCCGGGGCCCCCATCTGTCCTCCCTCGCCAAGGTCGTCGCGGCATCAAAGTCAAAAGAATGCCCCATTGTCCACGTATGGTCCACAAGCTCAGTCTTCAGTCGCGTCGCGTGGGATGCGTACGTGACGTCACGCTTGTGTTCTTTGAGTCTGGTCTCTCTCCTCCGTCCGGTTTCACCAATGTAGGACGCCGGGCAGTCATTGCAGGGGATCTTGTAGATAACGCCTCTCTGGACGTTCGGCGGGGTTGGGTCTTTTGGTTTGGAAACAGAATTTCCAATTGTCCTGTATGGCTTGAAAACAGTTCGAATGCCAAGGGGCTTCAAAGCGCGACTGAGAGGTTCGGAGACTCCTTTGACATAGGGGATGCACACTACATTCTTATCTCTTTCCCTTTCACACGGTTGGACATTTTGTTTCATTTGGTTGTTGACCTCGTCAACAAAACGCTTAGGGTAGTGACGTTTCTTTAAAGCTTCCTGTAAATGAGTCATCTCATTTGCGCCATGGAGCTCGTTAGATGGCACGACGTTCCACTTGTAAAACGTCCAACAAGTGAAAAATATACGATGGCATCATGGTAAAGAAAATTTATTGGTTCCCAGTCTTTAGACACAGGACCATAGATTTCTCTATAGCTCGCTGTAGCTGTACTTATGGATTTCTATGGCCGACCATAGAAGGCCATAGGGGGTGATAGCCTGCCATAGAATTTTTCATAGACGACCTTAGACCATTTTTGTATGGGCAACGTAGTTCCCAACAGAACGAACCCCTTGGTTTATTCCGTGCGCCGTATATATTTTGCCACGCGTCGTGGAACCGATAACTATTGGTAGCCCCACGTACGACCTGTCAAAATATTTGGTAGAGTTACTGGCGCCGGTGACAGGCAAAAATGATCTTTGTGTGCAGAACAGTTTTCATTGCACTTCAGCGTGTGTTCTAGGCAAGCACAGGAGCAATTTCAAATGTGCTTAGCAGCACAGATGAACATGAGCGGTTAGGGACCTAGGTAGATGGGATAACAGTGTAACAGATGCGAAAACTGAAATTTTTTTAGCCTTAATGAGAACCAAAAAGCAAGTAGCATATGTTTCTGAAGATAGCGTCCCTGATATCTTCTGAGTGGCTTTCAGCTGCTCAAAATGCAAACCAGCACTGCTTATCGCACAACCCACACGTGTGCGAACCACGTGACGTGCGTAAGCAACGGATGTGCAGTTGCGCGAAGGAACAGGGCAAAGAATTTCGTGTTTATCCTATTGTGCAATTCAATATCGAAGCAGCAGACTACGATTAACGGAGTTACCATATTCGAAGAGATAAGCAGGAGCAACGCACGCCGAGCAGATCTACCGCTCGCGTGAGAGCTACCGGCCAGCAAGGTTTCGGAACGGACCGCGTTTCAGTTCTATCAAGTCACGACTTATCTTGCGGGCATGCGGTTCCAACTTCTAACGATGAAGTATTCAAAGGAATCCTTTCCTCATTTGTTTTCAACTGGCTGACGTCCGGATCCCAAGCCGCAGAGCCTCAGGCAATGTGACGCCTTGGGGTCTCGTGCCTGTTATGAAAACGGAAAAAAAAAAAAAAAAAAAAAACTCTTGAACGTTTTTGTTTAGACCTGAGTGACACACCCAGCCACTTTCGTAACAAGAGTCGCACTAGGAAGAGCGGAGAGAGAAAAAATGTCCCTCCCCCTCTCACCCCGCACGTCGTCTGCTCCGCCGAGTGGGCTGTTTAAAATCACGTCATTTTGGAAATTTCAAGCGCGAATGCGTGGATTTTGATGTGTAATGTGTAATGCTATGCTCGATAAAAAGACTAACAGAGTCTAATTGCAATGTTACTTCCGTGCGAATAAAAAAAAAAGGAAGAAAAAACTGTGTCAGAGTGGCCGGTCGCTCCGGCGAGAAGTAAATCCGGTTGCTGTAGCTGTTTTACTATACGAAGTTCGTACTGGTGTAGGCCTTTAGCGACAATGAGTGGAAGTCTTGTATAATAAAAAAAAACATGCTCTCCTGGCGCAATAGACGCAGTGGTTGAGTTGCCGGCTGCCTCAGCTGCTATTGAAGTAACGGAACAAAGATACGCTATTTGATCATTTACTGAAATAAAACAATAGAGCGCTAAAGGCTGATTTTAGAGCAGCCAGAAATATTCTAAGAACGCTAACCACTTCATAACAGCAGCCACGAGCTAGAGTTCGATGTTCGGTACAGCCCACCGGTACAGCCCAAATACGGAGAACGGCGACCTCCGGGTTTGTCGTCTGCTAGCAGAGTCGGGCGCGTGCCCTCTCTCTCGTTTTACCCCACCGAACCTGCTGAACCAACACGCTGAACTTCCCGGATGTGTGGAGAGGGCGTTGCGGACTAACAAAATGGTGCCGCCCTGAGAGCTCTAAATGGAATGGTCTATATACAGGGTGTCACAAAAGAAAATTTACACGGTCTTTTTTACCGCAAAAATAAACTAGACATCGCCGAACGCTCATTCTCCGCCCAAAGGAAGAGCTAGAGGTCACAACCAGATGTCAAAGTTTCAGCCCGATCCGATAACTTAATCAAAAGTTATAGGTGATTTTCTGAAAATTTCAATGGGAAAATGGAGCCCATTTTTGCCTGTTTTCGGTTTCTGATGCCATAGAGCCCCATGTGTTCGAAAACTCGGTCGGCCGCCATTTTCCCATTGAAATTTTCAGAAAATCAGTTATAACTTTTATTAAGTTATCGGATCGGGCTGAAACTTTGGCATCTGGTTGTGACCTTTAGGGCTACCTTTGGGCGGAGAATGAGCATTTCGGCGATGCCTAGTTTATTTTTGCGGTAAAAAAGACCATGTAAATTTTCTTTTGTGACACCCTGTATATGGCCTCGTAGGACCGCCGAGCTCGTCAAATAACCCCAGCGAAGCACAAGGGATCGCTCTCTTGCGGCAACACAAAAATATTCCGTAATATTTGTGCATTCGTTACTTTCACAACACTATGGTACGTTGTCTTTTATCCTTTCCTCGTTCATATTTCTTTCTGCGCATTATGGTTGTTATGGCGACAGGTGCGACTTCACTCTCGATTTTGAACGTTAGCTGAGAGCAGAAACCCAGACAGGGGTTTCCCCAGGAATTGAAATCAGGGGGGGTGTCTAAATTTTTTTTTTGGGCGGGGGGGGGGGCGGGGGAGGGGGGGGGGTTAAAGGGGGGGGGGGCATTGCGAATATAGGAGTCGTTGTGAATTAAGGGGGTGCCTTCGGAAAAACGAGGGGGGGTCTAAACCCCCCCCCTAGGGGGGGGGGGGGGGTCTGGGGAAATTCCTGAACCCAGACATTGGGGTGGGTAATGACTCAGGATATTGCAGTGCGTCCCGAGATTCATGTTTTTATATAGTAAATAGATTTGTTTTGTGGAGTTAGCAACCCACCCCAGTTCCCCAGCCGTGATGTATTTGGAAGGCTGCCATGTAGTGAGGGAAAAATGTGACTTCGGTTACCGCGTCTAGTTCGAGGTCAGCGGGGCCAAGACAGCAGCGGAGAGTGGGGAATTGCGGGCGCTGACATCGTCGGTCCCGAGATACAGAACGAGGCGAAGCTCGCTCGCTTTGCATCTACGCTTTGCCTTTGTTCAACTGTTCGTCAGGGTGAGTTGTTTCTGATACAGTGACTTTCGCCGGTTGTTTCTGCGGAAATAAAGCAAAAGGACACTAAATATTGCCATTGCAAATGATGTTTTACCAGCTTTTGCGTTTATGACAGAGTAAACTTGCTATTTTGCCTCACCGGGACCGACGATGTCTGCTTCCGTGCATTCCCATTTTGAGGCGACTGCAAAGCATGGGAAGATGCTGGGCCTTTTCCTCGATATTATTATATGACCTCTATGTTCGACGTAGACCATCGCGATGCTCGTAAGAGCCATCAATGCAAAGTCCTACTTTTGTCTCCCGCCTGGCTCTGTAAATCCACCGAGCTCGTCAAACACCACAAACAAAGTAGGAGCGTTCGCGCTTTTGCGGAAGCATCAGTTCTTCTGAAAAAGCTCCTTCAATAGATCTAAAAGCCTTGTCTATGTTTTATTATTTTCAATCGCATATAAACGCGACGTTCCACTTGTAAAACGTCCAACAAGTGAAAAATGTACGATGGCATGATGGTAAAGAACATTTATTGGTTCCCAGTCTTATAGACACAGGACCATAGATTTCTCTATAGCTCGCTGTAGCTGTATTTATGGATTTCTATGGCCGACCATAGAAGGCCATAGGGGGTGATAGCCTGCCATAGAATTTTTCATAGACGACCATAGACCATTTTTGGATGGGCAATGTAGTTACCAATAGAACGAACCCCTTGGTTTATTCCGTGCGCCTTATATATTTTGCCACGCGCCGTGCAACCGATAACAGGCGAGCGAACGCGGTGATTAGG
Source organism: Ixodes persulcatus (assembly GCA_013358835.2). Lineage (NCBI taxonomy): Eukaryota > Metazoa > Arthropoda > Arachnida > Ixodida > Ixodidae > Ixodes > Ixodes persulcatus. Next base: position 356,817 of record JABSTQ010009825.1, on the reverse strand, counting down.
GATAACACAACAGTGTGATAACACAGTCAGGATGACACCACACAAATTGACGCGCAGCGGCCAATGGGAGCCTTATCGACGCGCGCCAGCCTATGCGACGTCGGCTCGCTCTATGAGATAAGGACGGAACGAGCGGGTTGGATAGGGATAATTAACTTGAGAAGGGACAGACAAACTATCGCCTGTTGCCAGTTGGAAGTTTGTGTTTGTCCGTCCCTTCTCGTTTTCTTCCTCAAGTTTAATAATCTATGAGATAGTTAATGCTTTCGCATTAAGAAAAAAAAAAAAAAAACCTTGCACTTGTAAAGGGCTAGCCAAGCAGGACACAATATGATGGCGTGCCGCGACACAGAACCGGCATATGGCATACTCCGGTCTGCTTTTGCCCGTTTTTTTTTTCTTCTTTTTGCGGGGGGGGGGGGGGGGGGGGGGGGGGCGGCGTTTTCTTCAACTTCTGTTCTTGACAAGGCCTAGAGCGTGCTCATCACGTTGGTCCGGAGAGCCACACACGCACGCTCTGCTGGCTGTCTTTAAGACCTCAGTTGTTGATGTCGGTCCCAGGTTCCCGCAAGCAAGAAACGGAAAGATACGATAGCGAGGAGGCGAAAAGAAAAGCCGTGCAGTTTGCATGGTTGATGTCCAAACTGAAAACGGGCGGGTGGACAGCAACTTTCACTTAATATGCTGGTGCTATGTCGCTTTACGCCATCTGCCCTATCCTGTTTGGACGGCTCATAAGGGTTAGCTCATTGAACCTACAAAACTTATATGGTTTTAAATAAGAGGAAGGCGAGGTAGGTTACATATAACAAAACTCACTAGGCTTGGTTCAAATGTTTTAATAATTCTAGGCCGGAAGCCGGGAGGCCACTTGTGGACCAAATTTTTTGCATGACAACCTTTCAGGTGACTCATTTGTAAGGCATTTCTGAAAACAACTTCGACTTAGAATTTCGTAATGAGATCATTTAAAAAAATACTAGGAAGGGTTTTTCAGTTATGTTAATGTATAGCTAATAATATACAAGCATTTAGAAATCGCCAAGTTTGTGTGGGAATTCGACGTGTTTTTTTTTTTATACTTCCTTGGAGCATTCTCTTCAGTCAGACCTTGACAGCATTTCCCGGTGGTGTGACACATGGAATATGAAACTTAACCTTAACAAATGCAAGTCCATGAGAGTATCACATCAAATGAGCACATGCCATTCTTACAATATTAGCGGCGTTGTACTTGATTCTGCATTATGATATGAATATCTCGATGTGCATATAACAAATAACCCTTTCCTGGGATACTCGCATTCAGTAGCTAATCAATAATGCAAACCGCATGTTAGGCTATCTTAAAAGAAACTTTTCTCTTGCTTGCACTTCTTTAAAGGGGCGGTGCAACGATTTTATGATTAAAAGAATTTGCATCTTGTCATTTTTAAGTTGTTTATCGTGTCCCGGAGGACAGAGAAAACACCTCCTTCATTAAAAATGTCGCGATTCCGCTGCACAATCGCAAAGCAAAAGTCGAGCTTTTTCGCCCACCTGCAGCCCCAAGTGGCAGCCGAAGGAACTACCGCGAAAAGATTACGTGACCTCGCTCGGCTCTAAGCTGCAGCATAACGCCCGCTAATGTCAGCAGAGAGAGGGAGAGGAAGCGTCCTCCGAGGGAACACACGGGAAGCTACACGGCACCCCGAGTTACGTCACTAGGAGTGGGACCAGGTGTGACCCTGAAGACTGGGAGTGAGTTGAGGGGTGCCCGAAATGCCAATATTTATCTTTTTTTTACGCAACAACTAGGACACGCAGGCGAAATCTGTTTTTTGTTCGTTACTTCAGAAGTGTCAGAGGGCAACTTCCACAAATCTTTGAACGAAGTCCGGAAATCGTTGCACCCCCCCCCCCCCCCCCCTTTAAAACTACTTCTTTATATGTCTTTGGTCCGAAGTAAACTTGAATACGCCGCAGCTTTATGGGACCCTGGTATAACACTTGCATCATCACTTGTAACCATTCAAAACAGTTCTGCTCGATTGATACTACATAACTATCACCGAACATCCAGCGTATCAGCAATGAAATTCAATCTCTGCTTACCTGACCTCTCTTCGCAGGAAAGTGTCATGCTTGTGCTTATTTCGCAAGATTTATTATCTTAAAACATCAATGCGCCAGCTTTTGTTAATACAACCGTCTTGTATCTCATCGCGCGTCGACCATCGATATAAAGTTGGCATTGCTCACTGTCACACATCGGTTTTTTTTCGTCTGTTTTGCCCAAAACGTCACAAGACTGGAATCGCCTTCCCGCAGCTGGAGTCGAGATTGCCGAGAGCTCCGATTTTCGAATTGCTGTTTACAATTATTATTTGTAAATTTTATTTTATTAAATAATTTGTTTCAAATTATATTTTTTCTGGTGTTTAACTCACTAGTTAGGTATATTTGTTTTGTTTGCATATTGTTGCTATGCCCCCCCCCCCCCCCTTCCTTTTTGTAATGCCTCGGGCCCTGAAGGGTATCAATAAATAAATAAATAAATAAATACGTTTCATTATATTTGCATGGTGAATCAACGTCTTTTAGCATACCATTGTCTTTTTTTTTTTTTCAGGAGATTGCAAAGAAAATCAGATTCAACGCTACAGAATTCATCGGAGGTTTTGATGTATGTAGCACCTTCAACTACAGTTGGTTTAAGTAAGGCATATGCATTCTCGTCACAGGAATATTTGTTCAAGCTCAAGTCAGATACATAATGGGTTCTTAAAAGTAATGTAATATCAGCCAACAATAGGATTCTGCAACAGAAGCTAAGCAACTTAAACAAGAAAAACCGTACCAAACAACTGTAAACCAAAAGTAAAAAAAAAAAAAAAATCGTGAAAATTTGTTACGTAAAAAGGGCTACCCAAACATTATTAACGTTATGTTGTGCACAATTAAAAAAAAAGCATCTAAAAAAAAAAAAGGACGTGAACGTTTTTAGTTTAGCGTACAACTTCGAAGTCACGAAAAGGCCGTGCCGTTTCGCAAAGAACAGCGTGCTCGATGTTCACACTCAAAACACGGGCGTACGCAGAAACCTTCACGTTTCCTTACAAGCATACACGTTTTTTTGCGTCGTTTTTTCTTTTTTTTTTTTTTTTGTGTGTGTGCTCAGAAGAAAGCGCGTCCCGTTTGAAGGGCACCTAATAGGCCGCTGTAGCTTTTAAAAGTCGTCTTACATGCATTCTGTGATCAATCATACTACTATCAGTCTAGAAAACGCCGAAGATTTTAAACGTTTAGTAAGTCATTTACAAAAGACAAACAGTATAGTGATAAGAGAAGGCATACTCCTTATGCTTGGAGATTGAAGCGAATAAAAGTATTCTTGATCACCCGCATACTGCTAGATATCAGTGTTATTGGAATGCTAATGCATTAAACTTGTTTTTAATTTTGTTTTGCAGCGCTGTATAAAAGACCGACTGCCAAAGGATGTCCGATACGTTCTCTTCGGAGCCCTGTTCGTAACGGATTTTTTTGTCTGGCTGAATGAAGGCGGAACCAAGAACACCGGACGACGTCTAGAATGAAAAGCAGAAATGCAAGCGGCGTGCACATCAGGGAGTCAAAACATTTTCGTGTGGTAAAACATGCAATCTTAACCCACTTCAAGGTGAAGGCATATAGTTACAAACATTCAGTAAATCCTAAAGCATCGCAGAATGTTCTGGCAATAAATATCCGAAAATACGACTCTTTTTTTTTCTTCTCTTTTACAGCGACAGCTGTTAGTGAGAACCTCCCCAAGGAATTGCGTGGTAGTCCTTTTTGAAAGCTTTCGGTGACGTCATCAATTCCATGATCGCTTCCAGCTGCCGCTGCCGCCATTGCGTTTTTAAGAAAGCGAGAATTCCTTGTGGTCAGGCAGGATTTCACCCAGTGCTCATGTATGATAGCAATCGTTTCCTTTGCAGTTAACCGCTCTACCAACTGAGCAATTCACTGAATAAATTTGAGTGAATTAAAGGCGGTATGCACTCTATTTTTTTCTACCTAATAGTATAAATAAATGCATTAATACTTTTCTACTGGCAATGAAGAGAACCAGGGCCGCCAGACTACATGCAGTTCAGTGTTAAGAACACGTAACAGGCGACGAGATAGGCTACACAATTGCAGCGAAGATCGGACGGCTGTGGCGGCAGCTTGGTACGACCTGATATATAAAACAAAAAACAAAACAAACATGGAGTGTGCCAAAACGCAACCTTACTGAACATACGTTAGAAAAGCATAGTTTATGGAAATACTGGTGGCGACCGGATCACATCCCGTGCAACCCAATGATGTTTATCTTTACGGATTCCCAGGAAGTGATGATCACCAGGAGCAGCAGACCTAACAAACCACGCTTAAACAAAAGAAATGCCAGTGAGCTTTATTCTATGGGATCCTTTTACACAAAATAAACCAAAAAAAACACATAAACAGAGTAGATATATCATGGAAAGAAAAGCCATTAGGCTTATATTCAACAATTTCGGTCGAAATCATTCTCCCACAAAGTTAATGCTTCAAACTGATTAAACACTCCCGCAAAGTAGGAGAAAACGACTCCTCCTCAAAACACTTTTTTTTTTTTAATAATCAGGCTGTCTATAAATATATCAAAGGACAACCGCATGACGTCTTCAATAAGAACAAACACTAGATTTACACATTCAAGAACGATCATAGAACGCAATCTCGCGAGTCGACACTTAGAAATCTTGTATCTTTTCAAGAACAGCATCCGATCGGAACACACATCATAGGCACCTTGTTATTGTGATAATGTTTTTTTTTTCTTCTAATTTCTAGACCAACTCTAATCACTTGTGTAACATATGTTTGTCTTAAATAAAAAAAAGCAATGTTTGCGTTATTACTGTTGCAGTTTTGCTGGAACTGATATTTTGGTTTTCCTTTGTGGACAAAGAACATCCCTTTGATATTTAATATTCCCAACGTGCTATTGATCAATATTTCTTTATTTAGTATTTGGGCTGAAGACCCTGGTAAATTGTTACCACATTCTTATTGAACTTCTTTTGTTGAAGTGAATTTGTATGCCACTACACTTATATTTCTTGTAAAAAATAAAAATATTGTTAAATAAATAAATAGAAACAAAGCTCCGCGTCTCGTCCAACCTTTCAGTTCAAAGGGCCCGAGACGGTAGATCCGAAGAATCAGGCCGATCTCGCCAGGCAGGCACGAAATGCCTATTTCAAGGGTGAAACTTTTACACTCAGGGGACCGGCGTATGCATAGGCTCCTGTCTGGCCCTTACGTTGAGCGAGATTTTCTTGATGTATGTGAACCGGGCTATCAGGAGCCGATTGGAGGAGACTGCACCAGAGAGCCGGGTGTTCCGGTATGCAGACGATTATCTAATCCTGCACCCAAAGCAGACCCCACCTGAGTCTGTCATTGAGGTCTTCGCTTCGAGTCCCACTGGCCTCTCCTTGAAGAAAGAAGACCCGTCCGACGGAGGTCTTCAATACTTGGACCTGAACCTGAAGATGCGCTCCGATGGGATATGCTGGGAGTTCAAACAGCGCATACGAAAGCCGGTCCAGCCCTTCACGAGTACCCACTCCTAAGCAGTAAAACGGGGTCTCGTAAAGTCTTTCCTAAAATCCTCGGGAACCAGATCGTGCCCCCATCTCACCGTGCACAGCCTGCTTCTGCAGACAGAGAGGCTAACACGGGTAGGATACCCTGAAGACCTAGTGGCAAGTACCAAGTATGTACATTAAAGAGGCTGATCATTCCTACCCGGGCACCGCCAGACGTTTCTGCTCCTCGCAAAAAAACGTTTTGCAATTATCCCCTATTCGCACAACACCGCATATCGCCTTAAAGGGGCACTGACACACCAAAATCATATTTTTTTTAATTATCCGAAACGATCGAAAACGATGCCGGAACATTACCCTCAAAATTTGAAACTTTAAAATTCAGTATTTGTGAATTAAAAAAACAATTTCCAAATGCCGAATTTGAAGTTCCCGCGCGATCCGCGCCAGTGCAGGGAGTCAAATTTTGCGGTCTCCTGCGACTCGACTTTCTTTCGAACCTCCGCCGTTGCCACGGCAACCCCAAGCGAGGAGGAGGTGAGGGATACAAGGGCGCCGGCGGGAAAAAACCGGTTTTTCTCCGACTCGCCAAGCTCGCCAACGAGCGCCGCCAGCGCCGCCAAGTTTTCCGAGGGAGGGTACAAATCTAGGAAGCAACATCACACCGAATTCGGATTTCTGGTATTTCAAAAAGAGGGGCCGTAGTGCGTTCGCAATTGCGTTAAAAAACATGTTTTACGATTGCCGTTTTTAAATGTTATAGAAATGTCACCTACAAAGCTTCTAAATTTCCTGATTTTTGACGTCACCGATCAAAAGAAGCAAGGAGGTGGCGGCGGGAGATTTAAACGCCAAAACTAAAAAGACGCGCGCGCGCGCGAAAAATTTTTTTTTTCGCGATGCGTTTTTTTTTGCGTGTCTATGACTACAAGTTGCATCGTTTTAGACAATAAAAAAAAATACGACCTTTGGGTTGTCAATGCCCCTTTAAAGGGGCCCTCCAACAGTATTTGAGCATCCACTTTTTTTTGCGGTGTCTCCACGCTAGTGGTCCCGGAAACCCAGTGGACAACGAAAGAGTTTAAAAATATTAGCGCATCATATTTTAATTTGACAACTCGGAAACACCTCCTCCGACGGTGGCGCCGCGAGGTGCCGAATGCGCGCGCATAACGTTTCGTGATTGGCGAGAGCCGTCACAGAAATTTTGAAGCGGAATAAAGTATATCACACGTTAACCGTCATTATTTCTCTAAAAAGTCGTTTTTATAGAGCTAATAAAGTTGCAAATTAAAGTTCAAAAAGGGCGAAAACAACGCCTCGTCGCTCATGCGCGCCTCCCAGCGGCGGAGTACCTCCTACTCGCCGAAGTGGCTCCGGTGGCGGAGTTGCGGGAGACGAGGCTTCCGCGGCTGTCGAAGCCATAGAGTTATTACAATAAACGCTAGAGGCTCAGCTGGCGCTAGTGTGCTGTTGCATTTTGAAGCAGACAGCAAGCAGTCAGAAATTGACTTCCGGTAATGCATTTCTATGGAAAAAAGCGAGTGCATTTTCTCTCTCCGCTCGATTATAAGAGCAAATATCACGAATAATTGGCACGTACTAGGCACATTGGAACATTTCTCAGTCACGCAGACGAAATAATATGTCAGTTACAGCATTTTTATTTGAAATTCGTGGCATGAAAAACGGTGTTAAAACCACTTCGTACGTGTATTTATGTGCACTGTCGGACACTGTTAGCGCGAACACGGCGTCGGCGCTTTCCAGCATGGGGGGTATACGTGTATACGTGCCAAACGAACGAAGGACATGTGGAAAACCAAGAGAGACGGTAAGAACTACGCAGTGACACTGGATAAGTAACTCCTTGTGCATGCAGGCGATCAAAATAAATTGAAAGTCACGTAATATAGTCCGATTTGCAATAAATAAGTACAGCTTTATTCTTTCTGCTCATGAATATGTGCGAAGATGCTTGTTCTGGGTTCAAATCATCACTCGCACGCTCCAAATCTTTGCAAATAGGGAGAAGCCAGAGAACAGGTGCCCGAAAAAAACTGCCCGACACAGGAAATAATAAGAAAACACACCTTTAGTAGCCCATGTACTTTATTCTTTACGTTTCCAACGTTTTTTTAACCACTCGTAGGGATGCATGACGGGGTCATTTTCATATAGTGACAGGACGGGCATATTAACAATATATAAGCACCAACGGAATGCTGGCGAACTTTGAACACACTTTACATTCTTTTCGATCGTTATTTTGCTTAGAATCGTAGCTCGTTTCTACATATCTGCCATGGAACAGAGGTTTGGGCCTGAAATATAGCGAAGTTTAACATCGTTCAGTGGTAAAGAAAAAATGCTGTAACTAAAGCAATTACACTTTCACCATATTAATAAAGGTACATACTATCCGTTACAAGGGAGTTTTAGAATAACGTACGCAATTTTAGCGCACGCTAGCGCTAAATTTAGCGCTTGTATTAGCGCACGCGACGCAAGAGAGTTTTAGAATAGCGTTGCTCCGTCGCGACGCAAAAGCCCAAGCATCTCGCGCTTGCGACGCCACCAAGATACAGTCACACTTTTTATTTCACACACGAAATGCTGTAAATATAGAAAAAACAAGTTTTCGGTCCAGAGTACCATTTTACATTTGTTTAAACGTGAGAATGCGACGCGAGCGGTTGACCGGTCGTGTCCGCTTGCGTCGCCTCGGCAAGAGAGGTCTCGTGTACTGACCTTCGCCGAGAAATGTTCGCGCGTCACAAGCATCAAGTCGCCGGTGATCGTTGCCAAACCGAGTACAATGCCGTCTTGTATTGAAAATCGCAGTCGCGAGGATGCCGCCGACGTCGCACTCACGACGCCGCCGAAGCAGCCGCCGACATAATCCTGGAAGCCGCCATTTTTTAACTCTGCTCGTCTTGGCTTTAGCCAACTTCTCATCAGGAATCCTCCTTGGAGAAGCGCAAAGACTCTTTGCGTACGCACGCTATTTCCGAGAAATAGCGCACGCTAAAATTGCGCACGCAAAGCGCAAAACCTGGTTTGCGTTCGGAGCATGCGCAGTGGCGACGACGCTATTCTTTGCGCACGCAAAGCTTTAGCGTGCGCTATTCTAAAACTCCTTACAACCGAAAGAACAAAAGTTATTCATGTTATTTTCCGGCGAAGAGACAAAATTCACGCGCGTTTTCCCATAGGAATACACAGGAAGACTGGAAAAGTAGACTGCATGCTGTCTGCTTAAATTTGCAACCGGAAGTCCCGTAGACACTAGCGCCAGCTGAGCCTCTAGCGTTTATTGTAATAACTCTATGGTCGAAGCGGACTGAGGCAGAGACGCGTCGCGGCGCTTGCGTGGTGTGTCCTCGTACGGCGCGACGCCCAGCTCCGCATTTACGAATTCGGCGCTCAAAATCCGATAAGCCCGGTAAATTCATCGATGATGGCAACCCGATTCCAAAGCTACGATGGTTGCAGCGAGGCCTAATGGCCGACCGGGCCGACGGGCTATCAACCAAACTCGCGTCCAATTGGCCAACCGCTTTGCTCCAATCGCTAAGCTGTTTCATTTTACGTCATGAAGCGCAATGTTTTGCTTATTTAAAGTTGTTTTCTGCAATATTTAATTTGCTAATAACTCACAAAATATTGCGAATTTCTGTAATATTTTTTTTTCCCTCGGTGTTCCTGCTTTCATGGAGCTCCGTTTCAGCGCGAACTTCAAACCAGTGAAAAAATTGTTGGTGGGCCCCTTTAAAGGGGTCCTCCAACAGTATTTGAGCGTCTACTTTTTTTTGCGGTTTCTCCACGCTAGTGGTCCCGGAAACCCAGTGGACAACAAAAGAGTTTAAAAATATTAGCGCATTATATTTTAGTTTGACAACTCGGAAACACCTCCTCCGACGGTGGCGCCGCGAGGTGCCGAATGCGCGCGCACAACGGCGTTCCCTTTCACTATACGTCACATTCACTGGGTTTCGTGATTGGCGAGAGCCGTCCCAGAAATTTTGAAGCGGAATAAAGTATATCACACGTTAACCGTCATTATTTCTCTAAAAATTCGTTCTTATAGAGCTAATAAATTTGCAAATTAAAGTTCAAAAAGGGCGAAAACAACGCCTCGTCGCTCGTCGCTCATGCGCGCCTCCCAGCGGCGGAGTACCTCCTACTCGCCGAGGTGGCTCCGGTGGCGGAGTTGCGGGAGACGAGCCTTCCGCGGCTGTCGAAGCGGACTGCGGCGCTTGCGTGGTGTGTCCTCGTACGGCGCGACGCCCAGCTCCGCGCTTCTTTTCAAGAATTCGGCGCTCAAAATCCGATAAGCCCGGTAAATTCATCGATGATGGCAACCCGATTCCAAAGCTACGATGGTTGCAGCGAGGCCTAATGGACGACCGGGCCGACGGGCTATCAACCAAACTCGCGTCCAATTGGCCAACCGCTTTGCTCCAATAGCTAAACTGTTTCATTTTACGTCATGAAGCGCAATGTTTTGCTTATTTAAAGTTGTTTTCTGCAATATTTAATTTGCTAATAACTCACAAAATTGCGAATTTCTGTAATATTTTTTTACCTCGGTGTTCCTGCTTTCATGGAGCTCCGTTTCAGCGCGAACTTCAAACCAGTCAAAAAATTGTTGGTGGGCCCCTTTAAGACGCCCCTCAACAGTTTTCGATGGGTACTGACTGCAAGGAAGTGCTCTAGAGTCGGTATCTGGTCTGCCAGTGCAACTGAACATTCTTCCTTCCAGCGACTGATACGAATACTGCAATGGTTTCACCAACCACTGAGGTATAACCTCTTATTTTTTAACGTTGAGTCACAGAACAAAATGGCCGCCGAGGTCTAAATTACTGCATTTAAAAAGAACAAGATTAGTACTAAATCTGATGCGAAACATTTTTTCCATTCAAAAAGACAGCGTGTAGATACAAAAAGAAAACATCTTCTCGATTCTCATGATAAATTCTTTAAATGCCAATGTACCCGAACGGCAGCCGTCGATGTCTTAGAATCGCACGCAGTTTCTCCTATGCTTTAAATGTGGAAGTCTGTGTCTGTTTGCGAAACGAGGGTTCAGTTATTAGAAGACCGTTTACGAAGTTGTTTGATCCCGATAAAGGCTGCTTCAACCTACGAAATTTCTTTCTTGCTTGTGTCGCTTCCTTCACTGTTCACACCAGTAATTAATTAACAGAGGGCTAGTTAGAAGTTAAAACACTTCCGATAATTTGGAACAATTACAAGAATAAGGGCTCTAGATTTTCGTGGCAGTTGTCGATTTGCGAGGCATGCCATTTAGGGGAAGCGAAATCAGAGTGGGAATTTTGCAGCTACCTTTTCGGTTGCTGCATAACTTAATTCATGTGTGATTAATGATGTCACTCGACATGTTAGCAAGAGGGTCACCTGTGCTACAAGTCGACATCGTGACCAAGTTGTATAAACTGGCCCGGGCATGTACTCTATGAATCTAGCTGTAATTCTAGTCAAACAAATTCATGAATGGAGTCAACATTTTAAACGGAAGCAATTTAGTGGTTTTTTTTTGTTTTTGTTGTTGTTGTTTTTTTTTTTTTGTGGTTAAGTTCTGGATGTGAACGACAAATCCTAATATTTTCCGCAATGTTTATTTGATTTCATTTTTGTACCTCAAAAATACTATATTGTAAATTGCTAGAGCGGTTGATTATTTGCGAAGAAACTTCTAAAGAATCGCATTCGCCTCAATGCCAGCAAGTAAAACTTGAATTCCATTGAATCTGCGGATCTAAACAAGGCTCGACAATAATCATACGATGAAACATATCTAGATTTAACAAGTTCAAAAATATACATATTCCCGTCGTCATCGTTACCTCCACCACCACCATCATCACCACCACCATGATCATAGGTATAGGCCTCATAACAGCCTCAGCCCAGGGCCCCCGAATGCCTTAATCCGGCACTGGCCTCATCAGGGTTTGGTCATGGCATTAACATCAGTTGCGCTCTTGGACTTCGCGGAGTTCTACGAATCAGATGTGAAGACCGTGTCACACTTCATCACCATACGCTGCGTTGCTGAACTCCTGGTTTCATTGATCGGTCAGTATTACGTTTGTCATGCTATGCATCAGTGTTGCGACTATAGTTGATGAAGTTTTGCTGAACAACAGTAGGCAACTTCTAGAAGTAAATCTTCTTACGTTATACTCACTTGCACTCATTACTCGATATACAATATTATCGAACAGTGTCTTTTCCGTGTCACGCTGAGTTTTCGGTCATATTGTGTTGGGTCCACTGAGACAGATATTAACCAGTTTCAATATAACGTGCCTAAAAGCTTTGCGTACGCACATTAATTAAAATTTTCGGCGCTGCGCTTGCGCCGAGTCCGAACCGCGTTTTGGATTGGCGCATGGCGACGAGGCTATTTCTTTTCGTGCACAAAGATTTTGGGTACGCTGTTCCAGACCTCACTATTGTTAAGTTGTACAGTTCTCGTTGGAACTTATTGTCAAGATGGGCAACAAACATGTTTCAGTGGCTAGATGTGATGTACTTCCAGCTCGAAATCTCGCCGTATGCCACTTTGATGAACTGTTGCCCCGTGTTTTTTTCTCTGCACGGATACTGTGTTTTCCAGCTCGTCTGAGTTATTTCGCGTCATGGTCGATTGTGTCATTCGGAGTAATGGGCGAGACAAAGAAGCATCATGTGGTATTCGGTATTTATACACACAGGTATTTATTTTTACATAAGACAAACCGGAGACAAAAAAAAAAAAATAAAAAAAAGAATCGACCTCTAGGCCGTCGTAAACGCACCAGTAAATGAGGCCGAGGTGGTTCCGAGAAAAGACAAAGCAAATAAAACATGCTTGAATTAATGCGGCGTAACTAAGCCTAACATCTTATTTACTGAGTTTTATCGTCGACGAAGCCACTCGCCACGCTTCGGCGCTTTATCAACACAGAAACAACGCCGATAACTAAGCGCCTAAGTATAAACAAATGGCGTTGTCACTGACGTGGTTCATCGAAGAGGCAGAACACGGCTCAGCGGAAGTGAAAAAGTGGTTTTGTGTCAAACAAGCCACACAATCGGCAATAACCGTAATAGGGTTGTTTTCTCACTGAGCCCATTCTGTTGGAACTCTCTATGACACCGCTCATTATACTTTAATTCATGAGATGCGCACAGACCTCCTCTCGCGTACACATGTATGACTATTTTAATTTACTCATGGCCCTAGTAAAACAAGGGTTTTAATGTGTCCAGTGCACATAAAATAGCATAAACTGTGCCACAAGATCTGATATATGACTAATTTAATATTTAATTTGTGCCCGTTCTGGTGAAAACATATTTCTTTTTTTTTAATCTGAGGGTTGCTCAATTATGCACATTACTATTTTTCCTAATTTTACTTTTATAAAGGTCTTACGTACTGGTAATCAATGTAGTTTGGCACTTCTGTAAAAAAAAGCGTTAACTCAAAATTGTACAACTATTTTTATTTATAATACTTTAAATATTTAGAGAGATAAATTGGGGTTTATCAAACAATAGTGAACCAGCGCCACCTGCTTATTTGCTATACTGCGAAATGAACAAAAAGAACATCATACGTAGAGTGTAAAAGGACAATAGATAAAGGAAATATAGAGATTAAGAAAGGGATGTCACTTAAAATTCAAAATAAAAGGAAAATTAAAAACTAACAACAAAATTGTCATATTTTATTTTAGTCCATCTTCATACTTTAAAGTTTTTGGTGCAGGTGATTCGAATTGAAGGAGTTTCAGAAGAGCTTCCGTAGCCTTATACGGCTGAGCAAATTCATTGATAAACCGAAAAGGGACCAGAAAGAACAAGGTCCAACTGCTGGTCGTTTGTATGGCTCTGTCGAATCTTCATTGACTTCAATTCAAGGTTATATTCAATATAATCGCACAGCACGTGTTGTATGTGATTGGCCTTTCTACATGATATACATTCGGAAGACTCAGCTTCGCCTATTTTAAGAAGGTAATTTTTAGTGATGCAACTTCAAGTATTATACGACGTAACACTACTTCAATTGCTTTTACAAGTCTTCGCGGAACAGGGAAATTACGATGAGTGCAGCCAATGCTACAACCCGTAGAAATAAATGAACTGCGCAAAGGACGAGGACAGAGGTAGAAACGAGTACGACACACGGAGCGTGTCGTGTCGCTCCGTGTGTCGTACTCGTTTCTACCTCGTCCTCGTCCTTTGCGCAGTTCATTTATTTCTACGAATCATGAAGCAACTAGCCCGCCAAAAGGTGTTACTTGAAGCTACAACCCGGTAGATTCAATCAAGCATCGCCAAAAGTGCATCGTCACCGTTCTCGTCGTCAGAGAAAAGAATCCTCTGCGTCAGGGACAGAATTGGCGCCATTTTGCCCGAACTTCTCAACCTCGAATTTCAGCCACCTTTCAAAAGATGGCGCAAGTGCGCGTCGTCTGCTGCAACATAGGTTCTTTTTATTATTTAGGACAATTAGTATGCTTTAAAAAAGATTATAATCATAGAGTGTGATTTTAATTAGAACGATAAAAGCTATGAGTAAAGAATCGTTGTTTGAATAGCCGTCCTCTTCTTTGAAACCGGTTTCTTGGGCACAGAGTCGAGCTTCAAAATAGTCCCATGATTTAAAATTATTTTAAACGAATCTGAATATGAATACAAAAAAATCACGCTTATAGTGAACCAGCTCAGTTGCTCTAGCATACAACTAAAAAAAATTAGATCAGATGCCAGAACGCTGACTTAGAAAACCAAGAACGCGCTAAGGGAATTCTTTGAAATTTTATCACAATCAAGAGTTGTTTACAAGAAAACGAGTGGCGTTACATTTCTAATATTTCACATGCTGAGTTCCTATGTTTACCAGGAGCATGCCCTTAAATTTCGTTGCTGCGTAATGATGTGAAACTGAGTTACGAGACTTCAAAATCGCATAAAAAAAGACTATTTTTGAATAAATATGAAAAAAATGTGAGTGTGCTAATTAAGAAAACCACGAATACACGGAACTAGACGAGTCGTTCATTTATTCAATTAAAAAAAGATAAGAACGCGTCTTGGATGCATTACAAGTCTAGAAACTTGGAATTCATAGAGGTATATCTTTGAAAACATCAAAACTTGCACTTTTTCTTTTCTTATTGTGCTTTAAGTTTTGAAACATGCGTATCATATTTTGCACTAAAATAGTGATGCTGAATGGGCAATTAATTTGCAAAAAGAACAAAATACGTGACACGCGCACAGACGCGACATTTGTACCGCAAACAGGAGCGTTATCACAGCTGCCAACGGTATTATGGTTGGGGCCGTGGAACCGCCGCCTTTAAAAAAAAAACAAAAAAACTAGTTTTTGAGCTCTACACATAGGCACCACAATTTCTATGATCGCTGCAGTAAAAACTTAGATATGAAATTTTAAAAAGTTTTGAAAAGTGACTTTTCTTTAAACAGCTGTAAAAAATACAAGTCGTGGTCAAAAAAATTTCAGTTTCTTATATTATCTGCCCAGGAATATTCTCTACCACATAATATTTTTTTCCAGATTTTAGGCCTAGCCGTTCCTATTTTAGCAGAATTTAGGTCTAAACTTTTAGATTTTTCGACAACTTAAAATGTTTGGATTTCGACCGGAGTTGGTGCGTTGCATAGCTGATTTTTTTTCTATGTTTCAAAATTGAGCTTCCAGAACGTTTGCTATCCTGCGAAGAAAATATTTGTGCCAATACATTTTTTAGAATTTTTTGATTCCAGGAACGTTTAGTTCTTATTTTTACGATTTTTGTTTTTATTTTTGACAGTTTTTTGCGTTTTAAAAGTCAATGCTTTATGATATCTGCATGAAACAAATTGGAGTGCTAGTTCATATTATTTTCTATCTAACGATACCAAATTCATGTTTCTAAAAAAATGCTAAGTATTTTTAATGATTTTTTTATGTGATCAATTTACCAATATATATATATATATATATATATATATTTTTTTTTTTTTTTTTTAAGGCGGTGGTCTCACGCGGTGGCCACCTTGAACGAGCAATTATACTTCGTCTCACCCTAGCATGGACTAACCGCGAAGGTTGTGCTAGCGCGAGCGGCCAGCCTTGACTGCCTTGACTAGAGCACTTGCTGCACGAGCGCTCGTGCAGCCGCCGCGGCTTCATTCAAAGCGACTAGCTCGCGCTTTTAGCACGCGCGGCTAACAATAGTCCATACTAAGGTGAGACGAAGTATAGTTCAACCACTAGCGCTCAGCGCGTGCTCTCGCTGACACATCTGCCAGCAAACGTGCCAGTGATGCTAGCAGTGCCCAGTTCGCCCAGAAGCGGAGCACAGCTATACTTCGTTTCACTTTATCTGCGAGCGAAGCCAAAGCTAGAAGCGCGAGACCAGCGCTTTTTGCGTTTCTGCCCAGCTCGCGCGCTCGAGCAAAGCCTGAAGGCACGGAGCTTTCGTGCTCGCGCTTCCAGCTTTGCCTTCGCTCGCACATAAGGTGAAACGAAGTATAGCTCATCTACCCAAGCGAGAGTGCCAAGTTGGGCGAATTTTGTTCTTTGATACTATACTCCGTTTCACTTTATGTTGTACCGCAGAGATGGCTAGAAGCGCGAGCTCATGGCGTTGGGAGCTGCTCTTAACACACGAGCTTGTGCCACCGAGATGTGCCCTAGAGCAAGGAGCTCGCGCTTGTAGCTTTTCCTGCGGTACATCATAAGGTGAAACAGAGTATAGCTTTGTTCCGCGCTGCGGGGTTGGCAAAGCGATTTCGTTAGAGGCTCGCGAGCCAGTAGATATATGGTTTTAACTAGTCAAGAATTTAAAACATATTCAATAAATCAGTGAAGAATGTTATCAAATGATAAAGCACATATATAAGACATGTCTGGTCAGCATTTTGTGAACGAAAGAGCTTTTGCACGACATAAACGTTTAAATTCATTTTCGCTGTAAGTCAGAGCGCAGCCGATGTAAAAGGACAATGAGGCCAATCAAGTAGAGCTAAAAAACACTACGTCACAGAGCTCGACATCTTTTAGTCAGTTTGTTGTCACCGATTAAATCAATCGAGCGCCAACCATGCCCGTGGCCATGAGCTTTTAGTATGCGTGTTTGTGCTTGTGTACCTTGAAGTCCTTGACTGCATTTTGATTTATGATAAAACAAACAATAGCAGAATCTTTTTTTTTTTTTTTCAAGACGGGTGTTCTGAGAGGCGGTCTATATAACTCATCATTTTGATGATAGTTTGAATAGACTTGATTTCCAATTATCTGACCTTATAAATAACCGCCCCATTATTGTTGAAATAGTACGCCAAAAGCAAAAAATTCGCATGTTCAAAAAAGAGTAAAAGCGTATTTCTTAGCCTCGGTGACCTAAACTTATATATTGTTCCGCGAGTGGGTAGCAGATTTTGAAGGTTTTTTTTTATATTGCTTTTGATATATTTTTTTATTAATAATTTAATTTATTGATAATTTGATTTTGAAAAAAATATACCAATGTCTTTCGTGTATCTTTATATATATATATATATATATATTTTTTTTTTGTTTGAATGCAACAGAAATTGAGAATTTTACATCAACGCTGACATTGTATGGTAATGAATGTGATCTCAGTAATGTCAATGTGAAGGATTTCTATTTGAAACTTTTGATGACGTTGATATTAATTATTTTGATTACGATGCTTAGTTAATGTAAATTCGAATATTTTTTTGTATAATTGCTTTTTATGCTGACACTGGTCCTGCACACCGCTGCAGTGATTGCTGCGAAAAGGGACTGATGGCCTGGTCAGAAGACTTTTTAATGCGAAAAGATTATTTGCACCAATATGCCAAAGTTCGGCGTCGTCGGCGGCGTGACCGAGCGATGGTACCAAGAACGGCGCAAAAAACAAAATACGTAAAAAAAAAATGTTCGGATTGAGGTCAAATTTCTCAGAGAGGTTCCTGTAAACAAAATAAATTAATGGCTTTGAAAAGGAACTTTGGTACATTTCGGCCAGGGTGGGAATCGAACCCGGGCCTCCGGGGTGCCAGACGTGCACGCTTCCCCAAAACCACGGCGTCTGGTGAGGCTCAGTTTCAGAAAGCGTTTGTTGAATTAGTCACCCAGGTATACAGCGAGAGATTTTTTTTTTTAATTGAATAATCAGGAGTACCAAGCAGCGCTTGCAAGACCTAGAGGGTCAAGTTGCCGCGAAGCAATTGCTGTTATAAAAGCGATACTGCGGTTATTTAAATCGAAGGAACAAAAATTAATCAGCAGGGAAACGGCACAATGAGTGTTTGGCCTATCTTTAGCGCACGTCACGGAAAAGCGGTTTATTTTACCCTTTTTCTGAGTGCCAAATATGAGCCACGATGACTGGCTTTTTTTGCCTCACCGTGAAGCCCAGTCACTGAGTTTTAGACATAATTCACTCTCAGCGAGTTGTCTACGAGTAGAGTAAGGTTGAAAGCTGAAGAATTCCTGCACGATGGTCAACAAAAGAGAACCGGCGCGGTTAAAAAACTGAAACCTTAAAACAAAAGCCTGTTTATTGAAATTGGAGTGAAGGGAAATAAATTCCACTTCTTCGTTGCTATCATTTGTAGTTCAAGGTTTGCACCATTTGTGGTTTCAGAACATGGCGGCAGCATGTTCCGAAACATGGCGGCGGCATGTAAAGGAAGATGGAAGGAAGATGTTGATGTTTGTGAAAAGCATGGGTGGATGCAGACTTGTATGTAATCCGTTACAAGTAACGAAATTACTTGTAATCCCTTACATTTATCAGTAATTTAGTAACGAAATAATACATATTTTCTAGAGTAATTTTTAAACTAATTCCTTTGATGAATATTATAATGATTATGATGAATTATAATAATTCCTTTAGATTTTTTACGTAACAGATTCCTTGTAATCCGTTACATTTTTTTTCAGGACCCTCCTCCCCCCCTCTCCCTCCCCTTTTAAAGAAAGGGTTGTTTTTATTTTGATAAAGTCGAGCGCAGTGACACTGTCACGCGAATTGACCAGCGCAAAGTTAGGCTTGGCACTGTTCAGTTCCGCAAAGCCTTCTTTTTTTTTTTTTTTTTTTCTGCAACACCAAGCCCCTGAATCTTTTTTTAGACACAAACAACAATGTAAAAAAATCCAAATGGGCATTTCTACAAAAAAAAAGTGGGGGGGGGGGGGGGGGGGGCAAGTTATATCCGCTTTTTTTAGTTCGTCGTCTTGAGTGTTCAGGAATCGCTCCACTTCAGCAATCACTTGGTCGCCGTCCTTGAAACGCTTTTCTCTTATTTGGCCACACTGGACGCGTCTACGCCTTTTAACAAAACGTGTCGTAAACTGAGACGTTGTCCCCGAATAACGCTCCCATATTGGAATGAATATCCTTGGCATATCTTCCCTTCAAATGAAAAAAAACGGATCACTGCATGTGCTTGGCTCCGACGTGCGGTGCCATTTTTGTTTCGTCTCCCTAGCGGCGTTCCGAGCTACTATAGCATGCAATGTTTATACTGTGCGGAAACTAGAGGGACGCGCGCTCATGTTGATGCCTGTTTTGTTCCGTTTCCTTTAATTTTTTGTACCGATAATACGAACTTTATGAACGCAATATTGGTGAAGCCTAGTCATAAAAAGTTTAAACGATATTGTGCCCAACGTGACCGTAGATCTCTCTGGCAATTGGTGCGCGTGACATGTCACGTGTGAGATGGATGGTTGATTGTACAAGGATTCCTTGCGGGCTTGCGCGCGCTCCGTCAGGTAGGTTTTATCAGATCGAAGGCTAGACTGTGGTGCATTCTATACTCTGTTTCATACTTAGCGTGCAACACTGTCAAAGCTACTGGCGCGAGCGCGTGGCTTCATCTATGTTCTTGTTTGCGCGAGAGCGCGTGCAAATTTTCAACGAGATCAAGCCCCGTGCTCGCGCCAGTAGCTTTGACAGCGTTGCACACTAAGTATGAAACAGAGTATAGTACACCATAGCTAGACGAAGGCCAGCTACGGTCACGTGACATGGTCACGTTGGCCTGATAAGTGATGAGAGTAAGGAGGAAAATGAGAAAGAGGCGAGGTGTCAAGGGAGCATGGCTTGTGGAGGCTACGCGGCCGAAGTCATGCCCTCTCGTACCCTTCTATCCTCCTTAAAGGGGCCCTGCAAGGATTTTTTTACTGGTTTTTATTTTGCACCAAACCTGAGCGCACTGAACGTAGTAACTTAGTAAAACTTTTCTTTTCTCGAAATTCGCATTATTTTAAAAGTTATAGGCAAATTAAAATTACAAAAACAAGCAAAAAATAACCTCCCTCATGACGTCCTTGGTTGCTTGAGTGGCCGTGAACTTGAGGAGGGGTAGTGGGCTCATCGCGAGCGCTCACGGCTGCCGCACTCCGTGTCGACGGCGCGAGAGGGCGCCACTAAAGCATGTTTTGGATAGGCTGTATGCAGCGGGCAGCCGGGGCGGCTCTCATTGCATTTGCTGCGCGATTAAACACTAATTCGGCATGACACTTCATTGGCCACAAACGACAGCAAACACGGGGTAAAGATCAGTTCAGAATGGGAGCCACTTCGCGCTGCTATACCGCGAAATGGCCAAACCCCAAGACAAAGCTTCTCGCCGAAGGCCTTCAGAACGCTCGGAGCTGGTCGGATCATCCTGTCCATACGACTGCAGCGCCGCCGCGTACATCCGGGACCTTTCCGTGTCGGCGCGTGATCCCACTACTCCTTTCTAGTGTGCGCCGCCTTTTCCACCGCTCGGTGGCGGGTATGTCGACGGGTCATTTCTCGTATCCGTACTTTATAAACTGCATTCGTTTCTTTTCTGATCTAGAATACTGAACAAAAACTACTTTTATAAATAATTGAAACGGTTCGCGCAACTTATATTTTGTAGTTCGACTAAAAAGAAGCCTTTAGAGGCTCTGACCAGTAGTAAGCCCAGGACCAAAGACGTCACATTTTGCGCGCTTTCGGTACCGCGGGTCGCCCTCGTCGGTGGAGGAGGTTTCCGCGTCGTCCGGTTAAAATATGACGCACTGATATTTAGTTACTCTCTCCGTGCCCGCTGGCTTGCCCGAACTTCGAGAGACGTGGAAACCGCAAAAAAGGTAGACGCTTAAATATGATTAACCTCTACTGCCTCCGTCATTGGGCCGCCGTCAGGATCGCGACTTCTGTTATTTCAATTATCAAATAGGAAACTAAAGTTAACTCTGTCTGTTCAGTGGGGCTGCAGCATGCGCCATCTACCAGTAATTCTCACATTATTACATATTTGTAAAATAATAAAGCAATATTTAATTTTAAGGCGGCAGCTGGCGCCACCTAACCGGGGCACTCGCGTTTTTGCATTTTTATGGACGGCGTTGCAATGAAGCTGGGTGGTAACTTGCGCCATCTAGCAAGAACTTTCCCATTTAATATTCCTATAGAGGGTGAAAATGTGTTCTTTCGAATTGGGGGCCAGCTTGCGCTCTCTATCCCAATGGAACGTCGCGCCTGAGACGTTCCCTTGGGCGCGGCTGCCCTGATGCAAAGGGGTTTTGGTGCTAATGAAAATGTGAAAATCACATTTTCATGGAGGGCTAATGTGAGCTTAGTGCTTTGAATTGGCCGGGTAGTTCCTCCACCCAGACGGCGATCTCACATTTTGACTGCGTGCCCTCGTCGTGTAGGTTCTCTAAACTCATTGTTTCCTAAATAACTCAAATTTTGAAACATTTTTATGGTATTACTATTGTCTGCACACTCGTCTCGCGCGAAGGGCGTGTCAGTTAAAACAGTTAGAAACGCGTTGCAGGGTGTCTTGAAATATTCAAATTTGCACAAATATTTGCTGAGTAGTATATGAGCTACCAACATATTGTAGTTGATTATGCTTATACTATCCAAAGCAGTTGTTCTCTTAGTTAAAAAATAAAAAAAATGTATGTCGTGAAGTTTGTTTCTCATTAAAGCCAAAAGGCAAAGGTAAAAAAAAAAAAGACGAAAACTTAATAATTTGATTTTAGGACTCTTTGTGCGTGTTGTTAGCTCAATAACCGGAACGTGGCAGTTTTTGTGCATGAGCATTTTCCGGCTCTAACTCTGATGACAAACTGTATTTACAAATACATAAACTACTGTGCGTGTATGTGTGTGTAGGGGCGGATGCAGGATTTTCCTGAGGTGGGGGGGGGGGGGGGGCGGTCAGGTGTTGGTCAGCGTACCATTTGTTTAGGAACCCCCTCCCCTTCTCCTTCGTTTCACGCCCGAAATTTTACACATGCAGAAATCAAGAAATCAGAAATCCGCCCGTGTGTGTGTGTGTGTGTGTGTGTTCGTATAGGTATATGTGGGAGTAACCATACACTCTACATTTCCCCCTCCTTTTTCTTTTAAAACATTTTGGGTTGCGGCCTGTATACAAATTTGTGTATGTGTGTGCGTGTGCGAGTGTTTTTTTTTTTCTCATCTTATTCCGTTTTTTTTTCCCCCCCTTTAATTCGAGTCCTGGGTGGCGGGCTGGCAGGCGCACTCGCTTTGTAATATTTTTCTGTCTTTACTCCCAGAATATTATATTTTTCTGACGAGTTTTATAAATATTTTATTATTAAAAATAAATCTTCTTTTTAAACAAAATTATGTTTTTTCTGCTTTTGTTTTTTTCTTATTTTGACTTATTTTTATTTCATTTTTTATTTTTTATTTCTATTTTTATTCTTTATTAGTATTTTTATTTTACACTTTTTATTTTTGTAATAACTATTTATGGTCTAACCTAACCTAACCTAACCTAACCTAACCTAACCTAACCTAACCTCTAACCTAACCTAACCTAACCTAACCTAACCTCACGACGCCATCTATCAATACGAACGCCAAACACACCGCGCTACTCGATTTGGTCGTCTGCGGCGCGGCCGCCGTCGACCCTGTCAAGTTTCTTGGCCCTATTTTTAACAGAAAGAGAGCTACGCTTTATAAGTTTACATGAAAAAACCGACCTGTGAAATTCACCTTTGGCGGAAAGTTTAGATTGCTACGTGCAGGCGTTGATTTCTACGGTCCATTTTAGGTCGAGCCTGGTGACTTGGACCACCCTATATTTCCCAAGGCACTACTAGACAGCCCTACGTCTTCGGATTGGCGAATGGGGAATATTATTAAAGTAATCTTAGTTTAAACATGAGCAGATACCGAAACCGAAACTTCGGTTGCGACAGGCAACATTGGTTTCGTGTCGTCAGGGCCATGTCCACGTCATGCTGAACCACGTGGTCCGAAAGATCACGTGATCCTCTACGCGACGGCGGGTGAACGTGGAGCAAAGCGCAAGTGTCGTCAGCTCCTCAATTTTGAAATGTAGTTTGCTACAACATCCAACGACGTCTGCACCACTGCGGCCCCAGCTTTCTTTCCAAAAAGGTTTTCTTTAACGCATATTTCGGAAGCATTTGTAGAAGCTGAGGAATACTAATCCACCCATGTATATGCACGAGCGTGCCATAGCCAATTTGAGAAAAAGCAAAAAAACAAATTAGCTCTAGCAGAGTCGCTTGTCCTCAGGATAACGTTGATGCGCCAGAGCTTAGTTACAATAACCATCCGCCACGAAGCTCTGCTGTGTGACCTGCCAAATTATCATTTCCCCATACATGCCAGAATAATGTGTCACAGAAAGTTTGGCAACAGCAAAGCTTTCGGCAGGAAGGGACCATTCTTATTACGTGGACACCGCGCGAAGAAAGTTTCGTTATACGGGGAGAACGTTTTTGGCAATCTGTGCGCGCCCGTGCGCTTGCGGGCTTTCAGCGCTGATCCAAGCTGGATACCGCACTCCTATGTGTGTGTGTGTGTTTTGTTTTAATGGCACAAAATTTCCCGGAATATAGCTCAACCTGCGCCCCAGTTGGCTTGCTGGAATCTCGACGAAGGTGCCCGAAATTTGACGCGAGCTTATTGCCGCCAAGGCGCCGTGTAACCCTCGCTTCCACGTCACAAGAGGTGGTCCAGATTAATGATGAGACCTCCGCTGGGGCGTGCCCTTCGTAGGTCTGGCTCATAAACCTTCACATTTAGTTTCCTGAAGAGTCTTTGTGTCTACAGGCGCGAGACATAATATAACACTGGAAACGCCCGACTGATGCGGTGGTCGTCTGAGCGTGTTGTGTCCACTGCTTTGGTCGCTTGAATTGTGTACCTTTATGAACGGCAGACTACACGGTTGTTTTCAATAGCAAAATAGTCAGCGGAAATCTTGTATGCTCTAGTGCACATTCATTCGGTTTTACAACGCAACTGCTATTTTCACGTATGTTTCTCTAATAAGCTGGTAGCAGCATATTAGTTAGTGTCACGAGCGTAAGCAGTCAGAACAAACCGTTGTCCTGCAATCTGGCGGCTTCCCGGAGTTGCACCGGCACTGGATGTCCGTCCATACATTCAGATGCGCACTGGCGTGTGGAAACTTGGGAAAGACAAGGCTGGTCAACTGGTAGTTCGAGCAGGCAGCAAAACAACATCGTGATCGGATGTTACGCCAGGCATCGCAGCTAGGCATCGGAGATGCGGGTCGGGCTCGTATCGTAAACAAAACGTTGTTCTCAAACTAAGACAGCGGCGAAACGAAACAGACTGCTCCCAGTTCTCAGCTCCGAGAAGCGCGCAGGGCAGCGCAAACGAGCGCATCCGTGTTACGCTGATCACGTGGACACCGTTGAGCCAACACCGGGGGAAGAAGCTCATGACGTCATCGTTCGATTCCACTGTGAGAAGTAAAAACAAACAAAACGTGAGAATGACATGCCTCTGAAAAAACCGTTAGGGTGCAGGCGAGCTGGTGTAGATTTACCATTTTGTTAGACCACCTGAGACTGGGTGGACTGGGTCGTCGTGTTTCTTCCACCCAGTCTCAGGTGGTCTAACAAAATGGGACATGCCTCTGACGTAGTGGCTAAATGTTGGCTGCTCCAACTCCGTGGCATTGATTGCGCTACTGATTGCGCCTCAGGTCGCACGCTAGAGTTGGCAGATTTCGGCCACTTGGCTCATTTGAAAGTTTGCTGGCCAGTTTATTAAATATATAGGCGGAATCAGATCGCAATATTTGACAGGTTATCTTGCTATATGATACTGAAGAGGGCTGCATAAAGTTTTTAAAGGATGAAATGCATTCTAACGGAAGCCCTTCAATGTGAAACGTCCGTCCGCGCCTTCATTTGTCCCTAAATTTAGCGGGAAATCGACCTTACGCGGCCTAAACACGAATTCAGCTTCCCCGCTAAATCTAGAGTAGAAAACGACGTCACAAGACCTACAGAACAATTTAGCTTTTCCGATAAATCTAGAGGGAAATTGACGTCAGGAGACCTAAAGACACTTTTAGTTTCTCCGCTAAATAGGGCGGGGAAACTGATATGACGTGGCCTGACGTCACGAGATCTGTACACCAATTCAGTTTCTCCGTTAAATTTTACGGGAAAAACTATGACACGTGGCCTAACGTTACGTTAGCTATAAACCAATTTAGTTTCTCATTCAATTTAGCGAAAAATTTACAACACGTGACCTTTGTATTAAGTCAGTTTTTCTGGTTCAAATAGAGTGGGAATTCATAATAATTAGGTGCCTCACTCGCCGAAACGACTGTTAAATGTCTACTAAACAAATTTAAACCATCGCTTCATAAATATCTCAATTCATGCCTTATAGCAATTAGGAGATAGATGCCGCTGTCACTTTTTTATGATGCAAGGGACTATAGAATCTCTTAACACACCGATCACTAATCTGACCATGAAAGAAGCGAGAAGAATCGCGTTCCAGTGGTCATTCAGGGTCATAGCACTCCGCGCAGCCCTTGAGGCACTTAACCCAGATCAGTAATGGGGTTCGGTATCACTCAACGACCTCACTCGCTACACTAATTAATTCAAACTTGCTCATTGTTGTTCTGAAGGAAACGTTGGGTCTTGTACACTCAAATACATTTGTAAAAGAAAAATGAACTTTCTGTATTTATTATGTTTAGCGTATAGGGAGTATTCACTGGCGGCCATATCTGTGTGCGCGGCTGCTGATCGCGTGCTGACGGCGAGCTTCCGCAGTTCTTTTGCAACGTGCATTCCGCACCATCAAGATTGCCGGTCTTAGCAACCTATTAATGTGGGCTCGTTCAGAGCATGCGCTCTAGACATCACCCACAAGTATGGCGCCCAGTGAATACTCCTTATACATACATGCACTTAGTCAAGAGTCCAGGATGTCTCATGCAACCAAACATTGGCAAACGAAACAACATGCACTCTTAGAAAAAAGGGGACCAAAAGGAGGTAACAGACCGCCTTTACCACCCTCCTCCCGCCCAGGGGTAAAGCGCTCCGCTTTTTACCTCCTCAAGCGCAGCAAACACGAAGAATGCGGTGCTACCAGGTGAAGTTCGCCGCGAAGGGGCCCCCAGGCGGCATGTATTACCTCCCAGAGGGTGCACCTGTTTTGCACTGCCAAAGCCTGGGCGCTGCGATTGGCTGTGGAAAGGCGCAAACGAGTTCGCTAATTGGTCTCCTCGTATGACACGTGATTATTCGCGCATGCGTGGGAGGGCGCCTGCCCGGCCGAAGAGTGTCCGCGCCTTCGCCGCCGACGCGCCCGGTCATGACGGCATAACGGTGTTTCTTCTCGAACGTTCGACGGAGGCGTCCCGGTGCAGGAACGTTCTTTATTGTTCTGTTCAGTTCAGTCTCTTCTTACGAGGTCACCGAGAGCGCTGCATTGACTTCAGTCGAAGATCCAAGTCGTGTGCTCCGTATGCAGGTAAGGAAATGTTCTGCGCGGTCGGCAGTTGGCGTCGGTTATGGCGCCCGGGAAGGCGACCCCCCCCCCCGTCTTCCTTAGACAAAGGGTTGGCGGACATGTTGGCACGTTTGAAGGCGTCGAGCGTTCGATAAAATTAGTGTGTGGCGCGAACGCAGACACGGTTTAGACCATCGAAGTTCATAAAGAGCAAGAACGGGAATGACTGTCGCTTGCACTAGCGCACATTTAGAAGGTTGACATACGCTAACCAGTGGCTTAGCCAGCAGCTTTTCCCGGTGTATGTGTGTGCGGGTGGACGAAGGGGGAGAGCGGCGGTTCGGCGAGCCGGGCAGCAAGACGCCTTTTCAATCGGGTGTCGCCTACGTTTAAGGCGTGAGGGGGTAGGAGGTTTTCTCTTTTTGGGGCCGTTGGTGTGTCGCGTCGGACGTTAAATTGAGGATCTGATCAGATATTTGAAAATCTCATAAGGTGGTTGTTTTTTGTTTTATTTTGTTTTTTCCCCGCAGAGCAGTAGTCGATCAGGCATTCATTGGCGGCACCGGCCAACCGGCGCGATTTAATCTCAATGTCGGTGATATTTGTAAAAATCAGTGTTAAACACTGATTTTTATTATCAACGTTTTTTTTTTTTTTTTTTTTTTAATTTAACGAAGTTTAATAAATAGTTTGGTAAAATGTCACGTTACCTTGAAATACCGAATAGAAATGTCTGAGCTAATTATTCGTGCGCTTCGCAAACATTGATAGTATTATATTACGGAATAAGGTCATGAAGTTGTTACAGGCAGCGGGTTAGCAATTATATTGTCTTGGCATTTTCTTTGCGTGTGATCAGGCATTTCTAAAACTCTGATAATTCAGTAGGCGAGTTAGATATAATTCAAGTTTGCATGATTTGAAGTTGATTGAATATATTTCTTTCGTCCTGCGGCAACGTTGCAGGGTGATTTCGTCGAGGGTACTGGATGCCTGCTACCTTGGACTCATCTCGTGACAGTACTTAGCACTGCTTACTGCAGGTAAGCGGCGTCCGATATTTTATTTTGATTTTCTTGTTCCAGTTTGTGCACTTAAAATGGGGCTCTTGATTTTTATGTTGATTTTGTGTGTGTGCTGTTCGTTCATTTCCGAGAGAAAAGTGAGGGTATACTTCGAGTAAATGAATTAGAGCAAGACACACAAGGCGCCTGAGTGTGTCTTTTTTTGTGTTTTTTTTTGTGTGTTTTCGTCCTTGTGTGCTGTTCTTCTCATGTCTAAATAAGACATACATTCAATTTTAATCTGGTAAATTACTTCGGCAAGTATATTTACATATTTGCCGAAGTTCGACATTCGGCAGTTAGAAATTATTCGTGCGCTTCGCAAACATTAAAAGTAGTATATTACGGAATAAGGTCATTAAGTTGTTGCCGGCAGAGAGACTAGCAATTATAGTGTTGTCTTGGCTTTTTTTTTTTTTTTGCGTGTGATCAGGTTTTTTTAAAAGTAATCATTCAGTAGGCGAGTTAGATATGGCTCAAGTTTGCATTATTTGAAGTTGATTGAATATATTTCTTTCGTCCTGCGGCAACGTTGCAGGGTGATTTCGTCAATGGTACTGGATGCCTGCTACTTTGGACGCATCTCGTGACAGTTCTTAACACTGTTTACTGCAGGTAAGCGTAGTGCAATATTTTATTTTGATTTTCTTGTTCCCATTTGTGCACTTGAAATGGGGCTCTTGATCTTTATGTTTATTTTGTGTGTGTGCTGTTTCTTCATTTCCGAGAGAAAATTGAATGTATACTTCGAGTAAATAAATAAAGTAAGACCCACAAGGCGCTTGAGTGTGTCTTTTTCGGTGTTATTTTTTGTGTTTTCGTGCTTGTGTACTGTTCTTCTCATGTCTAAATAAAACATAGATTCAATTTTAAATTTTAATCTGGCAAATTACTTCGGCAAAAAATTTTACATATTTGCCGAAGTTCGACATTCGGCAGTTAGAAATTATTCGTGCGCTTCGCAAACATTAATAGTAGTATATTACTGAATAAGGTCATTACGTTATTGCCGGCAGAGAGACTAGCAAGTATATCGTCTTGGCATTTCTTTTTCTGTGTGTGAGCAGGCATTTTTAAAAGCTGATCATGCAATAGGCGAGTCAGATGGCTAAGTTTGCATTATTTGAAGTTGATTGAATATATTTCTTTCCTACTGCGTCAACTTTGTAGGGTGATTTCGTCGAGGGTACTGGATGCCTGCTACCTTGGACGCAACTGCAGGTAAGCGTAGTCAGATATATTCTTTTGATGTTCTTGTTCGCATTTGGGCAATTGAAATGAGGTTCTTGATTTTTTAATTTTATTTGTGTGTGTGGTGTTCGTTCATTTTCCAGAGAAAATTGAGGGTATACTTCGAGTAAATAAATTAGAGTAAGACACACAAGGCGCTTGAGTGTGTCTTTTTCGGCGTGGTCTTTTTATGTTTTCTCGTCCTTGTGTGCTGTTCTTCTCATGTCTGAATAAAACAAATTCAATTTTCATCTGGCAGAGCACTTCGGCAAAAATATTTGCATATTTTCCGAAGTTCGGCACTTAGGGTTGGCGGTCATAGGGATCTGCTGTGGTGCTGAGTAGCTAATGTGGTGTAGCGCTCTGTGGTGTATGTTCTTCCTCAGTCCTTGCTTAAAGCGCAATCATGTTTTTTTCACGTACAATACCAACTCGCCCAACAATCAGCACTTGTATATACTAACCTGCTACAGTAGTTGTACACCTTTGACTAAGATTTGTTAGTCACCTAAGTAAATTGGGGTGACAAATTTAAACATGACCGGTGAATACAAAGTGCTTACTAATCTATGATTACCACCCGCCATGTGCTAATTTTAGTCAGTGGTAGTTAGTCAACAGTTAAACTGGTCACGTCCGGTAAGTATGGTCGATGCTTTATAATGCTGGAATCAGTGGCCCATCAAATGCTCCAAATGCGTCTTAGAAAAATCTTATATTTCTTCACAGTTTCTTCAAATTGGGGATGATATGTTTCAACTTCATATCACATGATTTCCACATTTTTTTGGTTCCAGGCAGGCAGTGCAATCTACCCGGTGGCTGTCAGCTCAAGCCTAATTAATCCTGAGGCGCCCAGCTATGCGGCAATGGAGGGAGATCTCGAAGCCCCGTCGCCTGCTGAGGCAGTCCTGGTTGCATTCTGCCTCTAGTTCATCTTTAGCTACGACTAGAGCCCCGAAAGTGTTGTTCCAGATGCCTTTATTGCGCTTAGTGGTTTAATCTTAGAACTTATAAGATGTCTAGTCATGCCATTGATTTTTATGCCATTTTGTTTGTGACAGCCACAATAAAACATTGTCATGTGATTCCAAAGTGATTCCATCAAGTGTGCATTTAACCTGTAATAAGGTGGTGAACTGGGCCAGTTGGTTTCTGTTATACATGATGGGGAAAACAGCTCGGAAAGCCCGGACTACGAAGAACAAACATGACAGGACAGCACTTTTCTGTCGTGTTTGTTCTTCGTAGTTCGCGATTTCTGAGCTGTTTTCCTCATCGTGTGCATTCAACCCCAAAGTGAATCATAGTTCCCTCCAAAAGGAGGCAAAAGCAGCGCCCTCAATTACGTCGTCTTACCTCTCAAAAGGGTTGAAATTCCCCCCTAAAGGAGGTAAAGGCTGACCCATAAAGGATGCACTTTTAACACCAAAAGGAACTAAGGTTACCTCCAAAAGGAGGCAATGTTGCACCCTAACCCAGGGGGTAAGTTTGCACCCTCGATGCAGGGGGTAACGATACCTCCAAAAGGGGTTGCCCTGTGTGCAAGTCAGTTACCCCCTTAAGGAGGCTACTACAGTACCCTTTTTTTTAAGAGTGTGGGCGGTTTACTCCGTTCACATGTAGACATCGATTGGGTGGCTAGATTTGGATGTCCAAGTTGACGTAGGCGGCAACAGGGACAGAATTCAAGCCGATTCACTAGAGACGGCCAGTGGTAATATTCTACCGCCAGATGTCCAAACTAAGAGACCGCTTCAGTCAACGTGAGGTTTATTCTTTCTCTCTCGCGCGTATTTATTTCATTGAGACCACCCCATGATGTCTGAATGAGATAAACACACATCGGGTGATGTTGCAATTGTGTGCCTTTATCCCGTCTAGCCCTGAAACGCCATTAAATGCCAAATTCGTTTTTTTTTGTTCTTACTATGTTTGAAGTTTACTGACCATTTTCGCTCTACCTGGTTAAGCGAAATTTTTATTACGAAGCACAATCCGCGTATTGTTTGTTTTGTTAAGTATTTAATTTATCCGTGGCGCTTCGCTCTAGCCCTGGACGTGAATGCATCCGGGGTGGCAGCCGTCTGCTTGGACAAAGCCAGCACCTGGAGCCGCTGACTTCAACGAAGCGAGCGAGCGCACCATCAACCGCCGGGGCTTTACAATCCAGAACGTGCATTGCCTGCCGAAGGTCCCCTTGGCTCGTTTGCCTACTGGGCTGAACCGCCGCCGAACCTCCAGGGCTCGTGCGGCGGAGCAGGTCGTCCTCATTACCATCAAACCGCCAGGGCTTTCCCAGCCCCCAGGCACGGTGAAGCCTCCGGACAGCACCCTTTGCCCAGACACTTGCCACAGCAGTGTCCTGGCATAACTTTCAAGCAACGGTGCTTGCGATGAGACCGCGCCGTCCTCCCCTTGGATATATCGCAATCATCATCACTAGACGTGGCTCTTTGGTACGGGCCTTTCCGCGGTGCCATGGCTCTCCTGAGCCAATAAATTACGATTAACTCACCCATTTTTCTAGAAATAGCGTCAACGAGATCGCCCCCGAAGGCGTAAATATGTGAGAAAATAGACGAAAAAAAAAAAAATTGTATCCTCATGATTTATCTTTTTTTTTTTTATCAAATCAAACCGGAGTGTATGAACATAATTTTATACTTATCTATTCCCTCAATGAACACAGAGGTCACTCTCAGCATTGACATTACAATATAAAAAAAATCTCTAAATAAGAATATTTATTTTCCTCAGATGAAGAAGATTCGAAGTATCACGCGTTGTTCGCCGCAGGCGTATGCGGTGTCAGTCTCAAAGAAATGCTGTATGTCCTGACTGCCGAAGACCTTGCTCCGTACGGCTGAAAATCTTGCTCTGTGATGCGAAGACGAGACTCGTGTCCCTGGACTCCCGTAAACGTTCCTTTAGCAGTGTATTCGTACGTTTCGTTTCCTACATATTTAAGACGGGAATCTCCGAGTTCGCCGAGGGAGTAATAAAAAAAGAGGACACCTCTGTATTTCTCCGTCCACTTGATACCGATTTCTCCGGTTAGGCTCACGGTAGACGTCCAAGGAACTTCCTGTGGAAAAAGAAGAAAAGAATACCAAGAGAAAAGCATAATTCACTAATCGCTAGAAATAATTTCTTGACTGATAGACGGCCAACAAATCTCAAGGCATCGCAATATCAACGTATTTTCTTACTTATTCAACGAAGTAAAAAAAAAAAAGTTTTGCAGCGATAACGCGGAGAGCAAGTCGTCTACTTTATGCGCAGGAGTTGCGTTGACGTCAGCACAGAGCTCTGATTGGCTCCGGTTAGAAGGATAGTGGGTAGACCTCAAAGCAAGCTGCCTTGAGCTCTACACACCATCTTTCATTCAGAACCAATCAGAGCTCGTCGTTCTAACGTCAGCACAGCCCCAGCATAAGAAGCAGACGGACTTGCGTTCCGCATAAGTAGGACAATAAAGCCTTGAGCCATAAAAGATGTGCCATTGACGTCAAATGACGTTCACAACTGAACCCTTCAATCAAATCATTATTCATTCATTAAGTTCACTATGGACCACAAGGATATTCACTGTTTAACAAAAAAAGAATGTACGCGTGTGTTTTATTTAGACAAAGTGTAGTGTATAGCAGTTGTTTTTCCCATGCCCTGTAAGAGCAAGGGACACCAGACCCGGACACCTCATGGAAGCTTCTTATCTGGTGCCGTCAGCACTAATGCTGAAAATAATTATTGCTTACTCAATAATCCCTTAGTCCAACAATCAGGCACAGCGAATGAGTCGTTGCACACAAATGCAACGAGCTCCGTGACAGGGCACTTTTAGAACTGCTGGATTGGCTCCGGTCGGATTCTAGCATTGGCTCTGGTCGGGCTTAATGTAAAACGGAGTACGAACGAACAGCACCAAAAACACAAGATCACAGCGTCTGTAATTTATTTACATGTTCTATCATTGGATAAATTAATGAAGCGCAGTGATGCGGCGTGACCTTGCATTCTTAGTCTGTATGTTCGGCCACGGCCTTTCACTGTGCTATTACATAGCACGAACAAAAGCAATCTCCCTCGTCCTAACGACCACCGGATCACTTAGGCTCATTGATAGACAAGCTAGACCAACACACCCCAACTTGGAAATCAACTGCATTGCTCGAGTGAATCGTGATGGCCATTTCATCGACGAAATTTCTCCGGGCGTGACGTACCTGCACGGCATCTGTGATGATCCACTGAATCTTGACGGACTTCATGGGAGGCACGGTGACGACGTGATTTACCGAGTATGTCTCCTTGTCAGAGACTTGTTTACTGTATCCCCCTTTCAAGTCTAAGGTTATTGTGTGCGTGGTTTCAATGTTCACAGCAAACAATCCGGCACTGACCGACAAGGAGCCGGAATAACTGAAACCACCTTCAACGTGCCAGGTGGCTGTCTTCGTGTGCTCGGTCGTCCTTGCAACGGTGTACGTCTGGTGCGCAGACGCCTGCCCATTGTCGACCCAGTGAGAATAGACCACGTTTGGTCGCATTACTGAGCTCTTCGTTGGGCCGTAGACCACAGGTCCTGCTGCCGCAGTCACCCTGTTGATGGAGAAGAGCTTGTCCCTTTTACTGCCAACGTGCATCGCCACAAGAGACATGGGCCCATGGTGTTTGGGGAGAAGGGTGCTTACTGCTTTGCAATTATTACCAGGGCGGTTTCTTTTGAAATTGAACAACCTTGTGGGGGTGGATATTTAAATTTTTGCTTTTAAATATATACAGTGCCACTGTCGAAGCGTCGACGGATGCAGGCCCCTTTCTTATTTTTATTTTCTTATTTTTAATTTTTTATTCTATTTTCCGTTTCACAATTTAGTTTTGTAAGTTTTTGCGTTTAACTTTTATTCCGTTCTTTTTTAAGTTTTTTTCTCCGCGTAACTAGCTTTCTTGTGACTAGCCTCGATTATTCTTGTAAACCAATACAACTTTCTTTTGGCACTTTACTCTTTTTTCTTGCGTGACTTTTTTCGCATTATATTAGATGCTTTGTATCATCCCAAGGCTGCTGTGTCTGCGCACTCTACTTTTGCCTATATATATATACAGGGTGTTTTTATTTATTCTTTCAGATTTGTTTAAAAAAAGCCTTCAAAGCTACACTAATGCGGTTTGTGCAGGTGAGTTATTTGGCCAAGAGCACATAGTAGAGGGAGATAGTCGCAACTATTAGTCGGCTAATTAAGTGAAATTTGTGAATTAACTTTTTAATTACTGCAAGCAGACATGTAGTTCCAATTAGAAACTTGCTGAGCATCGTCGAAAACGACTAAATCAACTATTTTTAGAAGGATATAATTCCGGGGCGGCATATTACGGCGTTCTGTAAAAACGCTTCATTTGGACGCGTTTCTAGATTTCAGTTTCTTATCGGAGCGCATTTTTGCGGCCGCGGTCCTGCTCCCTGGTGGTCGCGGCGCGAAGCCACCCCGTCGTCTCCCTCGTATAATAGGAGGGAAGTAGGGCGGATGTGTGTTGCGCGTCTCAGCCACTGGGGAGCAGGCCTGCGGGCGCGTAAATGAAACGCGTCCAAATGGAGCGTTTTTACATAACACTGTAAAATTCTGACCCGGCATTATATCCTTCTAAAAAAGCTTATTTAGTTGTTTTCGATGATGCTCAGCAAGTTTCTAATTGGAACTTTATGTCTATTTGAACTAAAAAAAAAATAACAAATTTTACTTAATTAGCCGACTAATAGTTGCGACTGTCTACCTATACTATGTCCAACTGGCCGTATAGCTCACCTGCACAAACCGCATAAGTGTAGCTTTCAATGCTTTTTTTAAACAAATCTGAGAGAATAAGTAAAAACACCCTGTATGTATATATATACCGGGTGTTTTTGCGAAGACTCAAAAATCCTAAACATTAGGGCGTTTGAAAAAAAAAAGAAAAAAGAAACTGTCTTCGGGAACAAACTACCAGCCACGGCGGGCGTCAGGAATTGCCAAGAACATACTAATTAGCCAGGTAATTAATTAAAACTGTTCATTAACGTTTTAATTGGTGGAAATAGATACATGGTTCCAATTAGAAAGTTGTTGAGTTTTATCGAAAACCACTAAATCAGTCATTTTCAGAAAGACTTTGAGCGCGTGAGAAGAGTAGTAGTGCGCTGAAGTTATCACTCGTGGAGCAGGTCGTGGAGCAGGCCTTGCCTTACATCACTTACATCGCAAAGTGTAAGCAATCATCTCGCACCATTTTTGTATCGTCTTTCGATTCGAAGGACGCTACAATCGTCGACATGGCAACGGGATCGGGATCCCAGTGGATTGTCTTGACTCAATTGGCCGGACATTGATGACACACAGAAGCAGACCGCGTGCCTAATTCCAGTGGAGACCAAGTGCACGATTTTGGTTTTATGAAGAAGATTTTACACGCTGCTTAGCCATGCATGCTGCCTGTGTGCCGTCCGCCTTGCGCTGCTCAGGTCTTCGTCATTGTTTCTAGCACTGAA
The DNA here is from genome assembly GCA_013358835.2 of Ixodes persulcatus. NCBI lineage: Eukaryota > Metazoa > Arthropoda > Arachnida > Ixodida > Ixodidae > Ixodes > Ixodes persulcatus. The sequence goes on along the minus strand of JABSTQ010009825.1, from coordinate 321,539 downwards.
TTTCGTCGTCCTCTTCGCACTGGGAAGGACATCTCAACGAGACTTGTCCAGACTTCGGACAGCCAAACATTGAATATTTGCCAAACATGGGCTTGTTTTGGTTTACTTTACCCATTATTTGTGCCACGAACAACAAAAAGCTTTTCTCAAGCTCCAATGTAAGCCGCGCTGCGTCGCGAAAACCCGGCAGCGCGCGTACCCCCTTTTTTCCAGAACGTTTTCCGCGAAAGCCACTTCTATTCGCTACAACCAGCAAGTGACACGAGCTACCACCCCTTAAAAAAAAAAAAAAATTCCGCTAAATTTAGCGGGGAAATTGTTCCTCTAGATTTAGCGGGGAAATTTTTTCCGCTAGATTCAGAGGGGAAATTTTTCCGCTAAACTTAGCGGGGAAAGTTTTTCGCTAAATTTAGCGGGGAAATTTACCCATAATGCACCGCGCGGTTACGCCTACGCCGACGCCGCTCAAGCCGGAAACGGGCGCCTAACCGCTCATTCACACTGGAAGTGGATCCGCGTTCGCAAAGCGGTCGCGAACGCTGTTGTATAAAGATCCAGTACAATTTCTCGCGCACTTGATGTCATCGAGTGCGCGTGCAATTGCACTGGATCTTTCTACAACCGCGTTCGCAACCGCTTCGCGAACGTGGATCCGCTTCCAGTGTGAATGAGGGGTAAGAGCTAAGCTCTAAAAGCACGCTTGGCTAGGTACGTACCTAGAAGGGAAGGGCGGTGAAGTTTTTGACGCGGTTAAAGTTCATCGAGCAAATGGACCCAGGAGATTATTAAGCGTTAGCAACGACAGCACATATCTCATGGTGTCCAGAATATATCCCAATTGATGATGCGACGAAACACTAAAAGTAAGGTTTAATAGGGCGAACCTGTGCCCAAACGAAATCAGATTGAACGGACGGTTGCATGCGTCGATGGCGGCGTAAGAGCAGCGCAGGCGGAAGACTGGCTTCTAAGGCGCACTTTGGGCCTTCCCTGGGAGAATGGAGCCTTTTCGAAAGCCTCAGGAGGTCGAAACCAGTGCGCAATGGCGGAACAACGGACGTCGTGGAACGTGCATGTCCTACCATAACGAAGCTCGGAGCGCGGCCAACGCTCCGACAGGGTCAAAAGTGCAAGGTCACTGTGCTCATTACCTTTTTCTCTGGGTGTGTCCTCTAAGACAAGCGAGCCCATAAAGTGTGCCGTGACGTTCCGGGTTCAGTTTGTGTAGAGATTCGACACCTTTCTCGAAAGTTCTGCCTTGATCCTCCTCCAACTCTACAATCTCAACATGAACAATCCAGGCGGGTCTCCATCCTTCTCGAACATTCTACTTAGAAAAAGGTAAAGGGAATCTAACCCGAGCCGCCTGCGTGTGAGCCCAGCCGACTCGGATACGAAAGCTTTTTTTTTTTTCTTTCGTTATTACCTTTTTTTGTTTACCTGCATGGGTAAAGATGCTAAAACCTTCAACCAGTCTTTGGCTGCCATCCACGGTTTAAAATGGTGTCAGGGTAACCGACCTGTCCAGTACTGGAGCCCCTTCAAGTTGTTCGCTCAGCGTCCAATAAACGTCCTTAAAGGAGCTGTGCAACGATATTCAACTGGAATGTTTTTCACTTTACACGAGCTTACTGGCACTAGTGGGACTCAAGGATACTCGCACGCAACGCCACTGGCCAAGAAACTCCTTTGTTGCGGTGTAATTTCAGAGACAAAAGCGATCATTTTCATTCAATCTCTCCTTTGCAAAATTTGATGACGTAACGTGGGGATCGCAGTACACCCATATGACGATATTTGAATGCTGTCCATAGATTGGACCCGAGCATTGCGTGGGCACTCGATTTGGGCTCGTGATAATTACTAGCTCGAGAAGCATTCGGGTAGTGGCCCGTGTCCAATCGCTGCAACGACGACAATAGCCGAGCCATAACAATGTCTGGAACTCAGCGCGTGTCCTGTGCTTTGCCAACACCAGCGCGTGGCTATGATCAACATTGGCGGCATATAATCGGTTCCAGGTCACGTGGCCGCTTGTTCTGGCTGCGAGTTGAGGGGGTGAATGCTGCTCGTTTTTCTTTAATTTTTTTCTGGGACTTCTATTGCGTGGGTGAAGAACGAACACGTGTTTCATAGGTCATTAATGTCAGGGATCCGTTCTAAGCGGTATTTGCGCAAAGTACAAAAATTGTTGCATCGCCCATTTAACATGAATTAAGCATTCAATGAAATATTCCCTCGCTTGACGAGGGTTCATATCGGCATATCGAAGAACTATCCTCCATAGACTGTGAAGGCCCAACAGCATTAACATGTCGTAAGGTACACTCTTTTCGCTTTCTATGGGGAGAAAACGAATCCGTTGTTATCGGCGGGTCCTTCTTCAGGTACGTTGAAGAAAGTCCCACAGAAAAACAGCATCCCAACACTCTAGGAACCTAGGCTCTACACTTTCCGGTTTTCGACATAACAGGCAGGCCACCGACCATGGCAGAAAAAGACCTTTCTCTCGAAGGCTTTACGGGGAGTGCGCCACTATGTAACTGAAAAAAAGAACGTCTTTAAAGTTGGCCTTACCGGCATCCTCTTGAGTCTCTTGAGGAAATCTTTCCTCGGACCATCCCAGTATAAAGAGTGCTACACTGGTCAATTGGTCATCAATGGGTCAACAATATCTTCGTACGCACGCTTCAGTGTGACGACACTTAAATACTCGAATCAGAAACGCACTTTTAAAAACTGAAATGCCCTAACGACTTGGAACAAAAAGCCTCCTATCCTCGTTCGTTGAAGGTTGCCACTGGAAACAACAAAGCCGTGCAAAGGATGACACAATCTGACATGCACTACGGCCCTAAGAAAATCAATATTTGGATCCCGTAGAAAAATAAATCGAGAAACCACCTGGCGTAGAAAATACGTAGCCAATCAGCTACGGAAGCATTCAAAAATATCTTTTAATGACTCACGGTAAGTGCACATTACGGGCTTTCTTGATCTCGTCATGATCCCCATGAACGTCCCACCAGATCAATGTCTTGTTTGTGTCCCTGGCATTGAGTTCTTCTACGAACTTCTCCACCTCTTTGTCGAGATCAAAGGTATCCCTTGCTGTTAAGGGAAGCAACAATTACACAAGGTTTTGTGATGCAATTAATAGACAGTCTAAATTAATATGCACTCTTTTCAAAGCCAACTTATTGTTAAATATTCACTTCCCCGGCATTATTTGGTACAGAATTACAGGCACAGCCCAAAGATAAAAAAGGCATCGGTATGAAATTTTCGCTTCGTACTTCGCCACGCTAAAAATATTTTAACAAGTTGAATCAATTCGTGATGACATATTAACGTTGTAATTCGGACAGGTTGAAATATGTTCAGTGATACATAAGCCTAAATCAAACATATGCGTCTGAATGTGACGAGCTCTATTGCCACACCTTGCTTTTTACAACCATACGCTTCGCGGACTTCAAACGCGTTGGCATCAGCGTGCAAAAAAGCACTTTACCGCTTCCAGTCTTCAACAAGAACTAAAGGTTTGGACTATTTTCCAAGTCCAGTCCGGTCATTTCCTATACGTGAAACGGTGGCTTCTAACACTGCCACAATCGTTTTAAGCTAAGGGTAGAGGAAGAATGCGTACACAAGTAGAAAGCAAAGACAAAACGGTAGTGGGTCATAAGCAGTCTTAGGTAGTCGTACGCGCTCAGTAAAGCGCCGTTCACACTCTTGCGACCGAGTACGACCGAGAGAGACCAGACCAGTTTTTAAGCCTTTTGCGACTTCTTAGGACCGGATGCGCTGCAGCGGAGCTGGTCCTAAGAGATCGCAAGAGGCTTAAAAACCGGTCTGGTCTCTCTTGGTCTTACTCGGTTGCAAGAGCGGAAATGCCTGACGTAGGTTTTGTCGACCATTCAGGACTCACTAATTCAAGCGCATATCTAAGAACAACTCTGTCATCCACATCTTTTATGCATTTTATATTGCTCTATTGAATTTAGCGCACCTCAAAGGCCGTAATGTTTCGCTTTTTTTTTTTTAGCAAAATCTAACGGTCATTTAGCCAGAAACAAAATAGCCAATATAGATAACAACAGCCAGAAACAAAAATGAAAATATTCTCACTGTTTGTGAATTTAAAATTTTGTAATAGGATATAACTATAATATATATACTGAACCACTTCGAGATAAGAAATCAGTAAAAAAAAAAAAATTATGACTGCAGGAAAAGGCAGCGAAGTACCTGAAACATAACCTACTAAATGCAATGTCAATAAGAATGTTTCCAAACAATTTGATTTATTTTGGCGTATGAAAAGTTGGTTGTGTGTGCTTAGAGAAAGCAATAAAATAGATTTCATATAAAGTGCTCAACATCTGCTTGATCTTCAGTTTCTGTTAACCCTTTCGTCCCAATTTCTTTCTTCATAAACAATATATACCAGGTTTGATTCAGGAATATAAGAAAAAAAAATGTTGAGAATAATAATAATTAATTTTACTGGTTGTCCCATTGTGAAATGTTGTGCCTGGGCAATTTTTGGGTTTTATTTATTTTTTTTTATTTGCTGGGGAACTAGGCAAGCGTGCATGTTGCATTTCCTGCAGTACGGACAAAAAAAAAAAATCGCTCTGAAACCCTTTTAGCGAGTTTTCAATTTTGTTTGGTACCCTCCATCCAGGCGATGAAAAAACCAAGAAAGCGTCGAAATTTGCTTTTATAAGCTCATACCGAACCAAGTACCACGACAGGCGGCGGCTCAAAAGAATTTAAACAAACAAGTGAAGCAGAAAGATAAAGAAGCACGCCAACAGTCTGTCATTCACAAATGTTTTCCCAAATCATTACGAGTGCACAAATAGCAATTGTGTTGAATGTGCACAATGGATATCATAATAAAACAACACGGTTAAGTCTCGCGCAAAATCTTCCGAAGAAGCAGTGACGCGAATTACCAACGTTGCTTCGGAGCAACAGCAGTTCATATTCCACGTGGGAGTTAGCCACACATGAAATATTACTATCTATGCTCATGCGCCATTGTCCTTACAATTCGAGATCACTTTCAGATCAATTTTTATAAACGAATAATGCAGGACGTGATGAGTGAGTGAAAGCGATGTTTATTATATATATTTTTTTTTTAAAATCGGCTTAGTTCCCTGTGCACTCAGTGCGCACATGTCACTGTCGATGGGGAAGAGGATTGGATGAAAAAGAAAGGATAGAAAGAGAAAGGATTAGGTTTGAGGGGGGGGGGGGGGTGCAGGGGGATGTCTCGGCCGTCGCCCGCATGTCGAGTCGTAGGACGACCCAAGCTTCAGGACGCAAGGCCTGTCGAAGTTTGATGTGGAGCCGTCTTAGGGCGAATAGCTAAATATCTTAAAGCTTCGGTGGCTGGTAGTTGTGCTCCAGGGCTAATATCGGCACGAGCGTTCCGTTGAAGGAATGACGTTTGTTGTCTTGGTAGAACAAGGTGCGTCCGAAATGCAGGTTTCGTAATCAAGAGCTGGAGCGGTAGATCGGGTAGTCGTGCCTTGTTCTGGTGTGTTGACTTGCAGGTGGTCTCCTGAAGAATTTCTAGGAGCGCCGTGTCCTTCAGGTAAGTTATTAGTTTTTTAGTGTCATGTCTGTCGCAGCTCGCGTTGCCCGCGGATGCAGAAGTTCCTCCAGGCTAGAGCCGAGGCGGGAATAGGCGTTACGGAGGGAAGTGCGCTCGTCATTGTAGTCGGTGCAGTGTAGGAAGAGGTGCTCGGCGTCGGCAGTTTCCTGGCAGGTTTGGCAATTGTGGTTGAGTTCAGACCTGAAGCGGCCTATCCACGCTGGTGTGAAAGCGCTTCCGGTCCGCAGACGGTGGAGCACCACGGCAGTGCGACGGTTTAACCCTCGTGGGAGACGGGCTGAGAACGTGCCTGCCGCCACTCTTGGGTCCGGATTCTCTCGTATGATGGTTCTTCTCACTAGAAGCTTGGCGTCTGAGAAACGGGGAACTGTAGACAGCGGACATCCCGGGTTCATGTGAGCCTGCGCTGCTAGGGAATCGGCGACTTCGTTTCCTCTGATGCCACAATGACTGGGGATCCACTGGAAGACAATCTCCTGGCCTCTTTCCTGGAGCTCGGCTGCATCTTGTGCGACTGACCGCGCCAGAGGCGTAGCCCTTTCTAGCCCCGATAGTAGCACGAGGGCCGCTCTTGAGTCGCACAGGATTACACAGCTGAGCCCCCGTGCGCAGCCTGTCCAAACTCCCCAGAGGGCACGTCGTATGGCCACCAGTTCTGCGGTAGTAGAGGATGCCTGATGGGACAGGCGCTCGTGTATACCTACGGCTGCAGCCTCAAAGAAGGCCGCTGCTGTTGCTCTGCCTCCAGAGGGGTCTACCGACCCTTCGGTGAACACGCGCGTCCGCCCATCGTACTCCGCGTCCAAGTGGCTTTCCGTCAGCTGCCGAGCGGTTACCACTGCTGCGCTCTTCTTGGTCCGCAGCCCTGGTATGCAGATACTAACCAGATATGGCAGTAATGACATTACTGTGATGGAATTACAGTAATTAGATTACTTTTTGGAGTAATGAGTAATGTAATGAGTTACTTCTCTAGGCTAGTAATTTAGTAATGTAATGAATTACTTTCAGGCAGTAATTTTGAGAAAATTACTCATTACTTCTGAAATTACTTTTGTCCTGAGTTAGAAACTTCGTTTGCAAGCATTAAAAAAGAAGAGAAATTATTTTGCATGGTGAAATGTTGTCAAAGAGCATCAGAGGAAATAAATCACGGCCACCTGAGCGCAAAGCCTTGTACGAAGAGCTGGAGAGACGCACAAAGGAGTGCTGGAAAGGCGAAAGAGAAAAGCTTACGTGTAGACATCGCTGGAAGGCAACGGCTTACGAACTCCAGGCACGACAGATTCACGGCGTCGCGTCATCACGACGATGCTATACTTCGTTCATCCCTAAGCTGACAGTGTGGTGGGAGCTGCAAGCTACCGAGAACCAATCAAACACCTTCCTTGAGTCACCTGTCCCGTCCATTTCTCTGCGCGTGGGTATGAACGAGAGCGTGATTACGTGGCGAACGATAGACGTGTGACTGCTTCAACAAACACGTAGCTTCCACCGTTCATCCCTAAGCTGACAGTGCGTTAGCTCATGGATTAACGGCTCATAGGCTACAATCTGACGGGCACGACACCAGTGAGTTAAACCATAATTTAAAACCTTAAAGGACAAGACGAACAGATCCCCAGCCTTGTACTTTCGTCAAGCAAGGTCAAACCGTAAGCTTCGACCATTGTGAACAACACACGACCGGAATAAAGAGTTAATTCCAAATGGCTTGTCAAAGCCCCAGAACGTTTCGCGCGTCCCCGAGCAAAGCAGACGCCGCTCGCGGCATGCCTCGCTGCTTTTTCTTGGAAAGTTTATTCGGGAATAAGCCTACAAGTAGATATCGCCACCGTTTGTTGGGAAAGTACACAATTTAGGAAGCTCGCGCCATTCCTCAACTGGTGACGCTTCTGCTTTGCAATTATCCGGGCCCTTTGTGTGACAATGCGCAAAAACTTGGGCTTTTCGGGTGTTTGGGAAAAATGCTCCTTGAAAGGAATGACCGAGAATAGGTCAACTATACTCGGCGACAACTTTTCTTGGCAATGCAGTGGAGGGTACAGGCACGCGTTCTCTCTACCATTTTGAGCTCTGAATAAAGCTGTGCGCGGGCTCTCCTTCTCTCCACTGCATTGCCAAGAAAAGTTGTCGCTGAGTATAGTGCTCTTGGGAGAACAGACTTAGAATGCGTCCGAGGCGGAAGGGAAACGTTTCACGTGACGCCTTTTTGTAAGAGCGAGCTGCCATTGCCCGATTTAACAAATTGACACGTACTACAACTTCTAAGTCAGGAAGACGGAAACATATCACGCTTTTAGTAAGAACCTTCACCGTTGAATGAACAGCGAAACCGGTGAGTCGACTGTCTTTCTGAGTCACATCTCAAGAGTCTATTCATCATGTTTAACACTTATGTCGTGTGCGCTAGCAAAACTACTGTTCAGTGGTTCAGTGACTAAAAGTTCCAGTGACGTGTGCAGTTCCGGGAGACGTGTGGGGGAGATGGTATATAAATGACTGTGCTAATAAAGTTTAGTAGCTGCGTTTGAGACGTTTTGTGTGTTGTCAATTTTTTCGTCATCCGTCGTCTCCAGTTCTTCAAAAAAAGTGTTCAGTATGGTTCACTTTGAGGCACATATGGTTGTTGCGGTGTAAACAGCAAGATCTGAGTTTTGTTACATATAGACCAGCTCAGCTCTTTGACGTCACATCACTGTGTTGGTGTGACGCCTCGCTTCTCCCAGATCTGGTTCCTGCACACGCGATGTGTGGGCAAACGAGGGCTTGTTTTGTAAACACTGTGTTGGTGTATACGGTAAATAAACTTAGCACGACTTACTGCCTCAAGGTATTCAAAAGTAATTTCAAAGTAATTGTAATGTAAGGTCATTACCTTTAGTCTGCGGTAATTTGTAATGTAATTTAATAACATTTTTGCAGTTTCCAGAAAAGTAATAAGTAATGTAATTTAATTACTTTTTGAAAGTAATTTTGCCACCTCTGATACTACCCTCAAAGGGTGGGGATCTGTGCGCAGTGCTGGAACTGGCGCTAGCGGTCCCGGTGTATACACCCGCGATGTTGCCTAAAGTGCAGAGGTGCGCTCCCAGTTTCGAATCTGTACGTTCGGCGATGCCCATCAAGAGCGTGATGGTAGAGTCGCAGTTGCTCATTCGGATGAGATGTCCGAGCGCTCGTTCTTGCAGAAGGTTTTCAACGGAATTCATACTTGCTTCGGTAAGAGTGTGTCGTGAAGAGGCCGAACGGGTAAACTCCGATGCAAATTCTTAGAGCTACGCGTTGGGCTCTTTCTAGGTTCTCGATCTGATTGCCCCTCAGACGAATGAGTGGTAAGGCGTAGATCGTGGGCGAGCCAGAATAAGACTCTTGTATTGCTGTAGCAGCATCTGTTGTGATGTGCCCCAGGTAGTTCCACCAAGCGCGCGCAGGATATTGGTGTGCGTTCGCATCCTCTGAAGCATCACCTGCATTGCTGGGCCCCAGGATAGTCTCGAGTACAAGGTGAGCCCTAGGTACGTGGCTGTCTTATCCACTCTCACCGGAATATCTCCGATGAACAGGGTCGGTTGGAACTTTGAGGGTCTTCTTGGTGCTTAGCATAGAGCGACAGTCTTTTCAGCCGATGTTGTCAGGCCCAGTTGATGCAAGTGGTACACAGTGTTTTTAAGTGCTCTCTGGAGGGCGCGTGCCATCCGTTGCCTACGGTAGCCCGGGGCCACGGCCCAGAGCGCCACGTCGTCCGCATAGACAGTCATGCTTATCGGGAGTGCTGGTTCCTCGCCTACCCTTGCTGCGGCTGGGAGTGATGCAATCGCCAATGCAAACAGGAGCGGACTGACTACGCTCCCTTGGGGAACACCACGGACGACTCGTCGGGGCTTGCTCAGCGCTCCGCCGACCCTTACGCACATGGTGCGTTCACTGATATGTTCACTGCGTTCACTGATATCATGATATGATATCACTGGGTTCACTGATATCATGATATGATATCACTGATAGGACGTGATATTTAGAATCAGGTCCACATTTGTGGCACCTTCAAGTACATATAACAGATAACCCAAACAAAACGTTTTGTAGGTTTGGAAGAAGACGCACGTCGCAATCTACGTTGGTGTGGGTAAAACACCATAAATTGCTTGAGAGCCACAATGGGCATTTCTGTTTGAACGCGACATTTTGATAGCGAAAAAATATATAGTTTGCCATGTTGCTCCTCGCTAAAATGGACTCGAAAGGGTTAATTCTCGTTCTATCTCGAGCTCGAAGGAAGTATGTAAAAGCTGAGTTTCGCTTACTCACCGGCTTGCTGATGGACCTGAAATCAAGAGATAGGAATACATTTTGGTGAGCGCAAGGTCTCTAGTTAGTATCACCAGAGTAAGTTTCTTGATATGTAGCTTGAATGGAAAAGCGATCCTATGAATCCTTTTTGCACATCTTGAACATAAAAACTTCGAATGAGATTTATTTAAACGCAATTTGAGCCTCTAGAGAATTGGCTCACAATTCATGTCCGCGCGTTTTAGCCGGCTGGATGTGGTTCGCCGATTTTTTAGCTGCTTTTACTAAGAAGGTTCTTTAAGTTTTTGCTTGGAAGAAGTATACGAGGGGGGGGGGGGACCTAAAAGTGACCGCTATAAACATCTGAAGGTCGCGTCGTTCGTAGTCCAAGCTTCCGCCGCTAGGAGCGCTTCGTTGCACACATTTCGAGAAATGTTGCCGACAGGCGTCGGCTGCTAAAGTGGTAGCGGCATGTTGCGATTTTTTTTTCCAGGCGCTTGAAAATTATTACTCGTGATTTTGCAATGTTTGATTTCAAGGAACAGCCTGTGGCCGTAAAATACTGTTTTGTTTTATTGAAAACGGCGGCGGAAACTCTTGATATGCTTTAGACAGCTTACAAAGAAAATGCTACGAAGAAATCTCAGGTCTACGAGTGTTTTTTTTTTTGTTTTGCTTCAACGCTATTGATCGACGGCCAACCTTGCTCAGGGCGAGCCTTAACCGGTGAAAACGCAAGAAACTTCGGAAATTGTTCACTCCGAGTTTGTTCCTCCTGGTAAAACTGTTAATCGGGTGTTTTATCTGGGAGGTTTGCGACGCTTGCGCAACTCAGTGAGGCATAAATGGCCCAATTTCTGGGAAAGGTGTGAGTGGTGGTTCCATCACGACAATACCCAGCACACGCTGCCCTGACACTGCAACAATTTTTGAACAAAAATGGCATGAAGTTCTCCGCTCCCCCGCCCCCCCTCCCCCCCTTGTTCACCGGACCTATGCCTTTTCCTTTTTTTTTCAAGATTCGCAAGTTTTTGATCAGCAATCCTACCCTCAAGAGGTGATCCTCCAGTGGGTTCCAAATCACTCTGGCGTTCATGGGAATGAGGCAGCCCACTCCTTGGCCTGTTACACATTACCAGGAGCCCTTGTGCTGGAGTGAGTTGGTATGACCCGCCGGAGGATCGAATTTCAGAACGGCCTGAGCGACGTGAAGCCGTGGGTTAGTTACGCGAGTCTCAGAATCCTTTCATCCTCCGACCTATCCTTATCTAGGTTAGAAGGTATACCTTATGTCGCTAAGCTCAAACCTCTTCCCTCCTTGCACCCACCTGCTTCCCTATTAAATATTACTCCTTGGGCGCCCCAATGGCCCTCCTGTTGGACTATGTCCCTCCGGCCTCCCCTCCCACCCATCATCAGCGCCCCGGGACACAGGTGGAGTGGCTCATTCGCCCGACATCCCTATTTTCCCCCATCCAGCGGGCCCCGATCACACGTCCAGACGAACACTCAAGAGCCCCGAAGGCCATCATGCCCCCCTCTTGGCCCCGGACGTCCCTTTCACAATAAAATTGGAACACAAACATGCCTCTAGAACTTCGTCAAACGACGCCAGTAGGAAAACTTACTCGGAAGGGGTGCCGCTGAGATTGGTAGCGGCGGAAGCTGGTAATACAATCTGCCCGTCCCCCAGAAATTCATTCTGGTCACTTATGGGTCACCCCCGTATATGTTGTTTTCCTAACTGATCCCTCCTAACTAAAAACAAAAAAGAGTGGTCAGTTTTTACAAACCTTACATTAATTTTTTGCGGTAATGGGGTTGTGACACCAAAAATAAGACAAAAATATCTCATATTTTGCAATCCTACATGTTTGAAATCAAATCGGTTTCCGCCTTTCAGGATACAAATTAAGTATCACCGGAAACAAGTTTATGCGGCATTGCATTAAAGCCTAAACTCGTGCATTCTTATTTGTTAACTTTTTTAGAATTGTAGAATAGTCTATCGAACAGCTGGAACGAACGGTAGAACCAAGATGTCGAACTGTTCATCACTTCGGTTCGTGTGCGGTATTTTTGTTTTTTGTTCCGCTTCGGTTTGGTTCAGTTCACGCATCAAAAAATATTTGTTCAGTTACCAGCCTCTACTCTCAACGTTGACTGGTTCACATTAATTTATATATCTACCTAGACTATTGCCCATGCATTTTCTGCAGCTTTTGCTCAGCACCTACTACTTTCAGTAGTGAGACAAAAAGTCGAGGTGTAATATTTTCGTGGCGAAAAGAAAACGTCTTAGATCAAGAGATGTATCATATTTTGCTGAACATATGTGAACATCGCTGGATTATCGCTCATTCCACTCACACTGTTACTACGGGCGCCAGAGCACGTTTCTGCTATGCAGTGTAGAAACTTTTACTCCCCCTAAGGTCAATGTTTTGGTAGCATACATCGGTATGTTTTGTTATCAAAACTAGAGTGCTGGTTGAAAAAATATAAAATGCCCATCAAATGCGAAAAGAAGTCAAGTCACCTTATTCCATTGAATTTCATCCTGCAAACAACTATTTTAACTCAAGTCATTTGGTTGCAACAGATTTCGTGTGTCTGTTTGCAGCTACTGCTTTCAGAAATAACGCTCCAATTACTTCAACATAACAAGAACGAATTTACTTTAAGGTAATGTAGAAATTCAAACAAACCCGATCACAATAACAGAGCCAATTTTTTTATATATTGGGGAATTTAAAATTTTCATTATAATTTTTATCTTCTTTTTTTTTCTTTCATTGCCCCGAATTTACCAGGCTCGATTAGCCTGGCTTTGAGTCAAGTATAGAATATTTAAAAGTGGCATTAAAAGCCTAATCCCGCTGGACGAATGCTTTTTGTAACTGTTGAGTCACACGGTCACGAATTTAATGAAATGCGTTGCTACAAAATACTAGAGAGTATACAGTGAAACCCGTTTAGAACGAACCCACGTACAGCGAATTATTGTCGATATCGAACTGACGGAAAATTTAAATAAAAATGCATGTAAAACATACTTTTTAAAACGAACAACATATTGGTTATATATCGAACTCTCCTCCCTCTTCTCCCCCCCCCCCCCGCCCCCCCCCTCCCCCGAGAAGGCTTCCAAAAACGCGCAAACAATCGTCTTCTAGCGTGTCCCTTCTCCCAAAAAAGAAATAGGAAATAAAGTCAATTCCAAAAGCTCAAGTTGCGAACAACTATTGAGCGAAGAGAAGCGATTCAGAAAAGGAGATAAGCTGGAAAAAAAAAAAAAAAAAAAACTGCACGCAAGCAAAAAAAAAAAAGAAAATCTTTCGGCGCGTTGTTACAAGGTGGAAGTGAAGAGATGAGAAAGAAAGAGAAGCTCTCGCCTTACAACGAACTCATCGTGGAAGTTCGTTGTAAATGTTTTTTGCTATATCGAACTACTTGCTATATCGAACTGATCGCAGTGTTTCCTGCGCTTCGTTACAAACGGGTTTGACTTGTAAAAAGAAAGCGCGTATTCTATGCATGTTAAATGGGCAAAAACACAGAGAAAAAACGTCATCTTGGATTCCAATGTCTGTCCTAGGTGTCGGTGGAAAGTGCAAGAAAGAAAGGAGCAGAAATAGCTAGTGAGGAAATACCACGCGGAACGAGGAGGAGAGGAAAGGAAAGGGCTGTCGGTGACCCAGACAATTCAGTGCAAAGGCTTTGTATCCGGGTGGTGCCGAAGGGAAATACGCTCAGCGTCACGAAGACGTAATCTGCTTCCATTGAAACCCTGCCTCACCTGAACTAGAAAAACAACCCACCCGAGGCACTGAAAGATTAAGGGTCATCCTGCCCTGTATGCACTACCCGAACTAAGAACACCGCACCATATGGCTACCGTTCTTAAACGCGCTTCGCAGAATCACTAAACATGGAGTCAATTTTTTTATATTGTCTATTATTTTCGCCTTCTCTTTCCTTAGGGAAGAGCGACAAAACAAAACAAAGAGCTGCCCATTCGCCTCTTGGTATAGCTAGCTATATAGATGTACGCCTCCGCTCCTGGCCGAATCACCGACGCCACGTTGTGGTCCATATAAGCGCAAAAATTATTTAATTGTTGAAGTCTTGCGTACACGTCGCTGCCGTTTATTTAAATACCACTGCGGGGCTCACACCTTCTCCCTCCGCAACCCGGAAAAACAAGGGCGGCTCACATTTCATTACACCGAACTGTTTTCTCATGAGCCGCTAACCGCCACATGTGATAGGGAATTCCTTCCGGTTTAATACCAAAAGTTTATGTAAAGCTTCGGTTTAACTCCAGATTATTAAAAAAAAAAACATTTTTGATTCTCTTTTCGATTCGGGTGCGGTTCGGTTTGACAGCCCGCTCAGAACAAAACTGGGAAGTGATGCTAACGAGCAAGTAAGGTTAAATGAACGACGCAACAGGTTTTACGCGGGATCAAGACCGCGGAGGATTCCAGCATAAAGCCTTAGATGATTTCTCGATCCTAACGCGGGAATTGGATGCCACAAAGGAGGCAGCTGAGACCCAAGTATCAAAAAAGGCACACTCACCAGCACGAGTAAAAGTGCTACAGCGAGAAGACAGGAAAAGGACGAGGCCATGCCTGGAACTCTAGAAATGTCTGCTCTGCACTTTAATGTAGATGCGCTGGATATCACGTGTCATTCACCCGCTCGTCATCCACGTACTGCACCTGTTGAATAGGGAACAATAAAAAATGGCGTAATTCGGTATTAGATAAAAGATTGCAGCATCAATTCTTTCTTCCACGGTAGTTTTGCTGAAAACAAAATCGATCGCTTATTGGCGGCAATCTCTGCAGGATTCCATTCAAACACGGGACAAGCTGATTCATTGCGTCCTTGTACAAGCAGCGATCAATTTAAATATAATAATATATATATAATAAATATATATATATATATATATATATATATATATATATATTTGTGGAAAACCAGGTCTTAAAATGAGTTCAATTATCATACAGCAACATTGAAATGGTATATTAAAATATTACAATTTTATAAGATAATACTGCTTCACAGCGCACAAGATCAGACACACTTAAAAGTAATTTCACGCACACAAAGGAAGAACACTCACGCAGCGCTGACTGACAACTCGAGTGTATTATACATCATCTTCATCTTCCTTCACTCCGATGCAAATGGAAGTGAAACCAAATAACCGAGGAAAATATAAGATAATATTTATAACTTCTGGTACGTTTGTTAAAACATCACATTGGATTTTGTTTCAAAACACTGGACATAGAAAGTATAGAAATGCACCGGATGGGCAATCTGGAATGTTTTCGCATGTGCCTGAATGAATTCTCATTCAAACACGTTGAGCAGAACGCTTCATGCATTTGTATTACGAAATATTCGCTCATAGTTGTTCCGGACTACAACGGAGATATTTGTAGACACTTGGAGGTTCATAAAAATATCACGTAATCAAGAATCGGTTTATTCGGTGCCCAGAATGAGCTGTCGTTCTTGGTACTCGCCGCAACAAAGAAACACTACCAAAGACATAAACTAGAAGTAGGAAGTGTGAAAGAGCAATTAAAATATGTTTACAATGGCGGTTATTGCCCAATAAAAAAGAACGGTTGAAGAAACACAAGCTGGAGCTTGTGTAGTGTGCACCTGCCCTAAGTGCACAGTAGTTTCGGCCGGCCATTTTAACTACCCAGGTATCAACTGTAGTGACTCCTTACTTCGCCCAGCCTGTTGTGATTCGTCGGAGTGCGAAGAGTTACTTTGTTTTGCAGCCTTACCCAAATTGTCCTAAATCCTACACGAGGTGATTCCGTCATTGATATCTTCTTTTCATCGGACCCCGACTGTATTTCCGCTTATCATATTCTTGAAGATATTGGCGACCACGGGATTGTCAGTGTCGATTCAACATTTTCTTCGGCTCAGCCTGATGTTATAAAAAAAGGTTAAACTTATTCTAAGATCGACGCCAAAGAGCTGTTGTTCTCTTCTGGCTCTTTTTCGAACGACTTCTTGACCTTTTTTGACACAAGGTTCGTAGCTGAGATCTGGGTTGTACTTAAGGATAAAATCAATTAACTTTTCAAGTAGTGCATTCGGTTATTCTTTAATAGCAAAACTTAACCAGCCCATGGTTAAATAATTATCAATAAAAACTTCTGAACAGAAAGGAAATGTTATTTTCTGCAGCCAAGTCAAGAAATACTCCGGAAGCTTGGTCTAAATACAACGAAAGCGAACTGAATAACATATTATAATGTACAAAAGTGGTTATTAGTCCCTTAATTACAACCTGGCTACCATGTTTCTAACCAAGGCTCGAAGGTTGTGGAAACCCATTATCCGTGAGAGTAGTGGGACGTGTCACCCCATGACCAGATTTAACTCTCTCTTACAAACATCTGATCTAAAATATTCCAGCACGTCATCAACTCGCAAGCCATGAACCAGCTTAAGAACTTCAGCTATATATACACCCTCACCCACTTGACTTTCCGAAAAAGGTTCCTCGTGAAACTCAGCTATTTTAATTTGTATCAGACGAGCATAATACCTTTATGGGCTCTTGTACTAAGGTTGCTATTTTTATTGATTTCGCTAAAGCATTTGATACTGCCCCTCATCAACGTTTCTTTCTAAACTCGTTCTCACGTCATGAGTTTTATCATTTCTTACTAATCGTAAGCAGCCTGTTTTATTATTTTGTAGATGACACCTCACCCTCTCCCATTACGGTGAAATCCAGAGTTCCCCAGGGCAGCGTCATAGGGCCGCTTTTCTTTCTCACCTACCTTCACTAATCTCGCCTTCTGTGGCGCCTTTCATCGACGATTGTCTTATGTACCTCCGAGTGTCTTATTCTACCGTCTCAGAAATGTTTCAACGAGACATTGGCATCCTGGGAGAAGGGTGCTTAAAATGGCAAATGCACATTAATGTTGCTAATTCCAAGCTAAGGTTTATATTTTTTTCTGCTTGATTTTCTCCACTTCAATTTCATCTGTTCCCTCATATAAGTACCTAGGTATAACTTTCAACGAAGATCTGATTTTGAATGCTCTCATTGATAATATTATTAAAAAAGCATCGAGAACATTTAGACTTCTTATAAAGCATTTGTACTTAGCACAACAGGAGCCCTGCTAAAAACATTTGACACATGTATGAAATTAAACGGGTGTATAGCGGTAAACGTTTAGCCGTACCGGTCACCCGTTTGGTCAAACGGGTCACTCGTTTGGGCAAACGCGTCACTCGTTTGGGCTTAGGGGTCGCCCGTTTGTTTAAACGGGTGACCAGTTCGCCCAAGCGGGTGACCGGTGTCCGGCAAACTGCAGCGGTTTTATCAAACGGCTCTCTCGTTACGCGGTCAGCGCGTTTTACACTCAAGTACAGAACAACGGCACACCTATTTCGCCCGCATGCAGTTTCCAGAGAGCTGTTCTCAATGTCAGTGCACATGTGATCAGTAGATGCAAAGCAACGATGTAGCAATCGCGACGCGAGAGCTATACTGCGCCTTGATCTGGCCGATCGCTCTGCTGAAATGTGGGACTGTCGAGCACCATTTGCTTGCTGGAGATGCAAGACGCAGCTTTGTAATCCTTTGCCTATCAAACGCCTCCGAGGTCCTTCCAGGCCTCGGCGCAGCCCACGCAGCGCCAATAACCGGTCGCTTAACATGCTAACCTTCCGTTTGAGAGGCATCGTCTAGTAAATTTATGTTCATAAAATGCATTGAATTGGCGACGATGAGCAGCCGACGCTCGCAGACTGCCCAAAGGAGGGTTGCGATGCTGCATGGGCGGTACGCCGAGCACTGGAACGGCTTCGCAAGCGTTCGCAAGGCAAAGTATTCTCTACGACAAAGCAGCGACCTGCAACATTAGAAAGCTAACGGTGCTCGAGAGTCCCACGCTCAGATTTCAGCAGAGCGAGCGCGGTCGGCCTGATCGAGGTCGGCTCTCGTGTCCAGATCAGAGTGTCGAACTCTAACCGTAAGCCTGCCTCATACATTTCTTTGTGTTACGATCCCTGTTTAAAATTTTGACCTCTGACTCTGAGCGGTCGCACTAATAAATTGCTTTTCATATTGAAAATTGGGACTGCCTCCCTAACGAACCACGGAAGCAAACAAAATCATAGTTCGCGAAAAATACCTGTCTTAGACGTGATGAGTAAATTGTTCATTATTTTTCGTAAATGCAGATATTACTATTTTTTTCTTCAAATAGTGAGTGTTTATATTATGTTTTAAATTCATTGTTTAATCTGATTTTTTTCTTTTTTTTTTTTTTTTGCTGCGAATGTACTCAGTCCTTTTATAGCGAAGCTGTGTATGACTCGTTGGTCAGATTTTTTCGTGTCGGCGTCCTAACGGAAAAAAGAAAGAAAAAACTTGAGCGCTTGAAGCGAGAAGTGCATACATCACGAATACAGCATACAGAACAGCATTCGTTTCAATAAAGAACATGCAAAAAAAAAAAAAAGCCTTCCGAACCACATAATTGAAGGCGCTCCTGATAACAATGCGAAGCACGTAGCCCTCACCACATACCTTTGTCGGTAAAGATTACAGCTTGCGACGTGGGGAGCGACGTCACTCGTCTTTGATATATAAAAGAAGAACCCACCTCCGTTTCACCTTAAGTCCGGACGCAGCGGATACGAGCTAGCCAATTCCGTCCTGTGGACGCAGCCCCGCTTAAAAAGCGTCACTGTTTCTCCTCTCTGAGGTCACGTGACACCCAGACGGCCTTGGATTGGCTCCAATGGCTATCCGCTGCACTTGGACGTAAGCCGAAACGATTTGATTGTTGTTGCAGCCCCGCCATGGGTAGGCCAGGCGTAGTTCCGAGGAGCGGCCGCACTAATAGCACACTCCAATGGGCCTTCCTGCACTCACTCACACCCGTTTGAAATGGCGTCAATTCGCCTAACCTAATATCTGAACTAAGTACCGTGTCCACCCCGAACTGCCTCGCATATGCTTTCAAGTTGCGAGAAATTCCATGAAAACAGGGGATGACAGCAAAACGGTTCCTTGATTTCTGTTCCGTTTCACTTCTGCTTCGATAAATAATTCTAACTGCCGTTTGATAAAACTGTCATCATATTCTACACTAATAATCGTTTTCCACGGTCTTTCTACCGATTCATTGATAGGATGAACACACGACGTTTCTAACATGTTCCTGCCCAATGACTTTACAATCCCAGCCTTTACGGTCTTCGAATGACAACTCATTCTTGGCAAAACCGGTTTCGAAAGTTCTATATAAGGTGGTGGACTAAGTAAACGAGTTAGCTAAGTTTGAGACGTCGTCCTGTCTATTTTATTCCTTGGTGTTTCTTCTCTACCCCAGTCACAGGTTTATTCAACATGGTTTATATCCACCAGCTGGCCCGCACCCTTCTCATATTTTCTCTAATGGTAACATGTTGTTTTTATTTTGATGTAACAACGCGTTTTTTTTTTATTTATAATTACGAGTAACGTAAATCGTTACATTTTGGTAGCACCTACAAATCTGGCATATAACTGACCCTTAATATCCTATTTATTCAGCTACATCGTAAGATATTCTAGAATTAATTTCATTCGCAGTTCAATTCATAGCTACTCTAGTCTGAGGAAACAAACAGCTTGGTTTCTATTTTCGTAATGTTTCATGAATAAACTATTTTAGCTGACAATGAATGAATCTACATATTTTCCCTCATCCCATAGCCCTGACGTTCTTTTCCGTTTTGCTTAACTTTCCTCTGAAGTCGACACCCTCCCCAACTTCTTTCCCGTTTGTAAGAGTTTTGAGCCCCTTCCCGACCTCCGTCTCTCCGTCTGGTTGTCGTTTATCTTCTGGCGTCATGCTACGACAGCCCTTGCATTCTTCTCATTGGCTTTCTTTAGTGTTTCCATAGTCTGACAAAGTTTGTTTCTTTTCCCGTTCTTTTTGCACGTCTTATCTCCCACGCTTTTAGTTTTCTGCCCACCTTTTCGTGCCGGCAGCACCCTACTCTTGGACACTGAGATTCAGCCTGTTTAAGATCTTATACTTCTAAAGGTGTTGAACTGTAAATACAGTCCCTTTTCGGTAACAGATCTCCTATGTTCCTGTGAACCACATGCAAGCACCTTGTCTAGGGAAGAAAATCAAGGTCGGGAATGCTCATTGTCGAAACGCAACAGGAATGCTAACCGCAATGCGTGCGCTCGCAACATTAGGCAGTTTGCGTTACGAACTTGCGGGCATTGCAGCCCTTTACGGGAAGTTATCTTTAATGCAGCGAGAGCACAGATTTTACGGCGACCACAGCAGGCAGCACAGACGAGGTGTTTTTTGCGTCGTAATCACTCATAATTTGGCCCTCATATGTAAGGCTGAGCTTGTTAATTTTTTTCCCGGGGCCCACCTCTGACGAGGCAGATGGACGTAAAGCTGCAGGAAGGCTAAGTAAGTGCGTCATAGTTTCCTTTTGCTCATCCCGCATTGTGTCGCCGACGACCGGACTGCTCCTTAAAAAACCGTTCAAGATATGTAGCGAACATCAGTAGGTCAGAGTGTTCTTCCTACTATTGCGATAGAAGAATCGCACTTGATGATTGACGCTACGCACTCGCACTCTGCACTCGTGCACGTGGGGCTGTACAGAGTAGCCTCGTTAGACATCTCGAAAAGGTGACCAGGCGGCTCTCGTTTGACTTGGTTTCAACCAAAATCTCGGGTGTCATTTTTTCAGTAATTTCGGGAGCTTGATAGATCTGGAAGCACATGAAATTAAAGCAACAGGAACATGCCATGGGTCCACTTGGAAACGTTCACAAAACGGACAACTAAAATCTCACTCAAGTTTTTTTTTTTTTTTTTTTGCGGCATATTCCATACTTTGGCATATCACATGAGCATGGGTCATGAACGCTCTTCTAAGGCTCATTACTGCCGTGAGTTTTTTTTTTTTTTTCTACTTATTAAGATATTGCGCACTATTGTTGTCTCGTTTTTTGTATAGCTATTTTTTTTTACTTGCACTTTTGCCCTAGTTTGTTTCATGAAGCGTGTGGCCATAAAAATAAATGTATAATTAATTTCTCTGCTCATCATTGAAAAATGTACTTCCCGAACGATTTAGACCCCATTACCGTTTTTCATATCAGTTTTCTGCGGGAGTAAGACCATTCTTCATTGGTATTTTTGTATTTCTGAAAAGGGCTTTCATTTGAAGGCTGCTTCTGATATTGTTTTAGGTTTTCCTGCTTCAATCTTTGTGACACATTCACACAATCTTTGAACTAATGTTCTAATATACTGAAAGTTAAGTAACAGTGGATTCACCCAATGCTTGAACGCAATTTGACTATATGTGCTCTTCTCAGTCACTCATTGTTCCTCTTCGGAAGATTTCCACAAAAAAAAAAAAAAAACATTATTCGAGCATATTATGATGTAAACAGACAGTACCTGCTTGCTGGGCAAGCAGAAATCAATGAATCAACGTGAATGCCATGTACTGTATCCCTCACAAGGAAGTGCAGCGCGAAGACTGGGCAACGTCAAAGTTAAGGATTGTTTTAATTTATTTATTTAATATACCTCAAAGCGCCCTTTCGGGCATTGTATGAGGGGGGAGTACACGTTTTTGACAAAAATATTAAAACAATAAATTTCGTACATATTTGCTTAAAGACAAGAAACAATGCAAATATACACACTCAAGAAAAAGTACACTCGTACACAAACAGGGAGCATCATGCCAACCAGGCTACAGGAAAAGAAATTAAACTGTCTTCGCACATGAAAAACAAAAAGGTCACCATCCTATGACTCATTCCTGGGAAAAGTGGAACAAAAGTTCACATGTAGATTTGAATTCATTTTTATCTGTTATATTTACAACATGGTGGGGCAATGAGTTCCATTCTGTAATGGCGAGCTGTAATGGCGAGTTGCGAAATTGGTTAGTGCGACAATTTGATAAGCGAATTTTGTGAGGATGATCATGTCTGGGAAAGATGCGATGAGGGGGAGGCAATAAGCGTTCCTTAAGATTAATTTTAAAGTAATAAATATTGTGGATGAAAGCCAGACGGGAGACTTTGCGCCTGGCGTCTAATAAGGGTAAATTAGCTCTTTGTTTCAGTGCTGAAACGCTCGTGTATGGTGAATAGTCACTATATATGAAGCGCGCGGCTTTGTTTTGAATTTTTTCTATTTGGGCAATTAGGTAATCCTGGTGGGGAGACCATATGATGCTGGCGTATTCAAGCTGAGATCTGACAAAGGACTTAAAAGCTAGTAAACGAGTTTCAGGGGGAGCTAAATACAACTTCCGTCTGATGAATCTCAAGGAACGACTGGCTTTCCCAACTATGTAGTTAATATGATCGTGCCAACTAAGAGTATCGGAAATGAAAACGCCCAGATATTTATATTTCTTTACCTTTTCCAGAGGGACACCATTGATAGCGTAGTTGCAACTGATTGATGATTTCTTTGTTGTCACAGTCATACATTTTGTTTTTTCGATGTTAATACGCATCTGCCACCTGTTGCACCATGAAGCAATAGAGTTCAGATCGCTTTGAAGTGTACAGGTGTCGGCTGTATGCACTATCTTTTTATACAGCACACAATCGTCTGCGAAGAGTCGAATCGATGAAGAAATGTTAACGGGGAGATCATTTATATAAATGAGAAAAAGAAGGGGTCCCAGCAGGGAGCCCTGGGGCACGCCAGACTTAACATCAGTGCTTGATGATAACTGATCAGAAATTGCAACAGATTGGGTTCTATTCGTAAGGAATTGTCTAATCCAAAATATAAGTGAGGGGTCTATATTCAACGTTTCAAGTTTTTGTAACAACCACTGGTGTGGTACGCAGTCAAATGCCCGAGAAAAGTCTAGAAATATGATGTCGGTCTGTTGGAGCGAATGAACGTTTTCATAAAGATCAGTTACAAGCTCGAAGAGTTGCGTTTCGCACGATTTGCCTTTTCTAAAGCCGAAGAGTGTGTTGGTTCGGGTAAAGATTGTAGAAAGGAATAAATATGTAGGACGAAGAGGACAAATCCGCATTAAAGATTGTGTTTGATGCATCTTCTCACGTCAAGAAGTGCACGTCTTTGAATGAGTGCTTGGAAACAGGACTCGATTTCGGCTGTTAACTTATACAGGTCCTCATGCAATTCAGATGGTACCCAATCGCAATGACAGGCGAGATCGAGATGTTCATTTTACAAATCGGTATACGTCAAAAAGATTAAGATTCTTTAATATTCTTTTCGTTGGCAGAAGAGCCGATCTTCCTTTCGATCTTCCTTTTGAACAAGAAAGACATTAAAGAGTGGAGGGTGTCTCGGGTTTCCGCACCAATAAATCGAGGAACCAAAGAATACGGAGGCGTAAACCTAGACGAGTGAGTCAGTGTGACCCCATCTTTTAATATTTGTATTTTTACTGCTTGTTCGGTTTTCCTCTACCTCTTCTTGGTATTTTCGTTGCAACAGGCCCTTCAACGCGGGCGACCAATGCCAAGTAGCTTAATAGAATTGGCTAAAGAAACGTACTATACAAGGACGTTGCCTTAATGTTTACTATCTAACCCCGAAAAGTTCTGGTGTCCCCTATCTCCTACAAAAAGTGGTATTAAACAGATATCTATCGACGGCAGCCTGGTGAGTGACAAGGCAATAATCAGTTTTTCCAGTCTGTATTTACAAGAGAGTCATGTCAGAACATTATTATTCCACATGCTGATGACATGAGTATAGTTTTATATCTGAAGAGGGTATTGTTGCACTACTACTTTCACTCGATGAAAAAAAATCCCCGGAACCAGATGCTTTGTCGAATGCCTTCTTTAAACGATATGCAGAATGGGTGGCCAAATACCTTGTACGAATATTTTCTATATCAATCAAGGATGCCACATTACCGAATGACTGGCTAGTCGCTCGGGTTGTTCCTATAAAGAAATCTGGCAGAAGCGACTCAATAGATAACTATCGTCCTATCTTCATGACTTGCACGGCCTGTAAATTACTAGAACATATTATAACCAAACAACTCGTTTCTTTCTTAGAAATGCATAATGTTCTAAACCCCAACCAACATGGTTTCCGCAGTGGCCTGACAACGGTAACCCAGTTGATTGAATTTTACCATAAATTGGCCACTTACGTTAACAACCGTACGCAGGTTGATGCAGTGCTCATCGACCTGTTTAAGGCATTCGACCGGGTACCTAACCGCAGACTAATTAAGACATTAATAGACGACAGAGTTCCCTTATCTTTGACTAGGTGGATCAATGCATATCTTTCAAACCGTCAACAATTTGTGGGTATAAATGGTACTTACTCAGGGCTGTAGATGTTCATTTTGGGGTGCCCCAAGGTACTGTCTTGGGGTCCGCAATTTTTTTTACGTTAACAATTTGTTCCCATCCACTGATGATGTCCCAATTAAGCTAAGAATGTTTGCCGACGACTGCGTCATTTACAGTCCCGTTTTTGCAATAGAGGACCAGATAAAAGTGAGTGACGTGTTGGCTAACATTGCGTCTTGGTGTCGTGAAAATAACATGAAAATTAATATTAGAAAAACTCAGTACATGCATATTACAACGAAAAGAACTATCTTAAACTTTAGCTATGAGGTTGCTGGCGTAGGATTGACTGAAGTAGACAGTTACAAATATTTGGGAGTGATTTTGTCTGGTGACCTTGGGTGGAAAAAGCATGTGGAGTACGTTAAAAAGCGGGCAACTAACAAATTGTGGTACCTGAGGAGAACGCTGGGTAAATCTCCTCTTTCCGTTAAAATTTTTGCGTATAAGACAATTATTAGACCTGTGTTAGAATACGCGTCCGCAGTGTGGAGCCCATGGCAGAGCTCTCTGGTCAGAGAACTCGAAGATATTCAATCGCTAGCAGCGCGTATAGTTTTTTTCAGATTTCACACGAATTACGTCTGTGACCGAACTTAAAAGTAGAGCCAATATAAGCCCTCTGTCAAACAGAAGAGAGAGCCAACGGTTGAAGCTGTTGAAGCCCCTATTAAAGCTCAAATAAATAGCTATAAGCAATCTTTTTTTCTGCATATAATTGATTTGTGGAACAGCCTTCCCGGTGATCGATATTGATTCCCTTTCTTCTTTCGAAAAAGCCGTAGATATTATTTTTCAGTGCTAAGATTCCTTTTACTGCTGTTATGACATTATTTTTACCGTCTTCATTTTTTATTACTGTTATTACTGCTGTTACATTTACTGCTCTACTGTTACTGTTATTACTAGTATTACATTTGGTTACTGTATTACTGTTGATATTGATTGATATTCTTTCGAATAAGTCGTAGATGTTATTTTTCGGTGCTAAGATTGCTTTTTGTTTAGAACTGTTGCGTTTATAATTTGCATGTATGAAACTGTATCACCCTCACTTAGACAACAAGCGCTCAATAAAAAACACACGGGAGAGGAGAGGAGGAGACACCAACACGCCCAAACCTTTTCCCTTCTGAAGTGTATCACCCCACTCCTGCCTTGTCCCTATGTTGGGCTGGCAGTATTGATAAATATATAAAATAAAAATTCATTCAACAGCCAAAAAGCACTAACATGGGAAGAAAGCCTTGTGTTCCTGCGTATTGTTTCAGGGCCACAAAATGTGAAGTATTCGGAGGTGCAGCGCTTCCATCAAGATGAAGTCATCTTTATCACGGGTGAGACTGATTTCCTTGGAAAGGTGCGTACTTCTGCTCTAGTCAATCACATGAAAACATGAAAAAAATAAGATATATGCTCGCCTTCAATATGGGAATAGTCTGGAAAGTGTACCTGTAAAACGATTTATTATCTGGTGTTTCTGTCTGGTGCAAACTATAGTTTGCTTTCAGTCAGAAAATGTTTGGTTATAAAATGACGACTCTTCGGTGACTGCTTAAAACTAGGATATTTGGTCATGCTTTGAGGACTGAGTATTCAAATGAATGGATTGTTGCCGGAAACGCTATTTACACCTTACCAAATAAAATAATATGTCTTTCTTCAAAAAAAAAAAAAAAGTCAATTTTCAGGAAGAATGGGGGAGTTCTTTGTTAACATCCATAGACGCATTTTTTCTTTTTTTTTTTTTTTTTTTCAGATCCTAGCACCTGGCAGTTTCGCTGTAAAAAAAAAGAGAAGCCAGAATGACTGCTTTGCTCGCCGCTGAGCTGGGGAAAACAACGCCATGCCGGACGGCGGGAGGCAGAGTTGGTATCTCGGCTCCCAGCCACTCATTGCGCCACCGAGATCCAGCTGCGGACGGCTGCCAACGGCGGCTATCGAAGCGGCGCCCGGCGTCGTATTCGTGAGAATAAGAAGGAAAACTAACCACGGGAAAGAGTTGAGCACGTTGGTTAAACATATTTAGGAAACACCAGCTGAACAAACCAAGCATACAAATGTAAGGAGGACGGTTCGCCTGGTTCGTAATCTTTTGTGGCGGACATACTTTGACGGCGAAGAAAGGACGCCTCTCTCAAGCAGCCATGCGAAGCTCCTTTTCTAAGCGCCTGGGTATATAGAAGTTTCCGAGCTTGAACAAACCACCAGATTCTCGAGTCATCTGAAACATTCCAGTCATGCCAACAAAAGAAAGGTAAAAAGGACAACAGCTGGCGGATGTTCAAACCCCAGCCAGCGGCGTAGGAGTCGAGCACACTGGCGACTCAGCTATTCGCACGCGGATATATAAGAACTTTAGAAGAGCATATGAAATCAGTATAAGATAATATAACATGTTATAAGAAACTTTGGATCAGTTTCTTATAACTACCTACGTACTCATGTATGGCTGTTCTGTGTTTTATATGATCTTTTTTGACCATATAGCGTCGTTTGGACCAAGAAATTTCTTACACATAAAGGATTTTACCAGCCCCACTCCTTTAACGAAGAATGGCTGTTAAAATTGTATACAAATTGACGCTTAAGGATATATTATCTGCAGTTTGCCTCAGCTCAAATGGTATAGGTATAGGAACTTAAACGCGAGAGTTTAGGTTTTAATAATCTATATTTTAGAGGGGGTCTGCAAATTACATCGAACTTGACTATTTAAGATGATTTCTCCGCAGCCTGTCTCGGCAAAAATAGTATAGGAACAATACAGAAGCAATTTCTATTTTAGTAATCCCCGCTTTTAACTGAGAATGGCTATAAAAATATGATAGAACTTGATCTTTTAGGATATTGATTCCGCAGTGTGCCTCACTTTATGTATCATATAAACGTAGACGAGTAATTCTACATTATAGCTAATCTATGCTTGTCAGCTGAAAATTCCGATTTCAATAATGTTAATCCCAAGGTTATTTTTTATCCGTACCTCATGCTCGCAGAACTTCTGCGCGTGGATACGCTTGTCGTGTACAGACCTCACATCGTGAAAATATATTTATCCGCGTATTATTTACACGCTCGTGATTCCTGTCTTTCGGAAATACATGCGAGGCTGCGACCTTCAGGCGGGACATGCGCGTTCTCATGCACACGCGCGGCGCTAACCAGAATGCCGCACTCGGAACACTCGAAAAGAAGCCTGCGTGTGTACTCTATCGCACAACACTCGGAGAGCCAATGACCGCAACTTACGGAGGAGGCAGCTCTGCAAATCACGATGCCCAAACATATGTTTAGATTAAAAACGCAGTCTGAGTTGTGACATTAAGCGATACCAGCGTGACGTTTTGCATCGCTT
Source organism: Ixodes persulcatus (assembly GCA_013358835.2). Lineage (NCBI taxonomy): Eukaryota > Metazoa > Arthropoda > Arachnida > Ixodida > Ixodidae > Ixodes > Ixodes persulcatus. The sequence continues at coordinate 293,825 of JABSTQ010009825.1, read as the reverse complement.
AATGTCGCAACTCAGACTGCGTCTTTTGGTCTAAACATATCTTTTGGGCATCGTGATTCGCTGAGTTGCCTTCATAAGCTGAGGTGATTGGCTCTCCGAGTGTTGTGCGGAAAGTAGACGTACGGCTTTTTCTTCGAGTGAGTAATGTAAAGACCAGCACGCTGCTTTAAAAAAAAAAAAAAAAAAAAAAATTGACCGCATCTTCACGTGGTGAATGATGTTGCTTGGGGCGAAGCTCTGGTGGTGCTTGTCTGCGTAGACGCCGAGCCGCAGCATGCCGAGCCTTTTCATTCATGTCAGTAGGAGAATGTGTGGTTTTCTTCTTTTTCTTTTTTTAAGCAGACAGATGGGATGGCATCTCAGAACCCCCTACTCTTTTTTTTTTCTTCTTTTTCTTTTTTCATAACTTTTTTTCATCTTTTTTTTTCAATTTTTTTTTGTGCCTTACACGAGCACGTGAGCATGTGCTCACGTGCTCGTGAGCACGTGATCTCACGAGCAGAAGCACGAGCACCCGACGCCGGCCTACGGCGGACAACGGACGGCGGACGGACATGGCCAGCCCCTAAGGAGCTTCGCCCCTAAAAAAAAACGGTCCGGGATTTGCCCAGACCAGGAGGAGACGCTGCATCTGCGCACAAACCCGAATCGGGTGTAAAAAAAAAACGCTTGGGCATGCGCCGACCGCAGCGCCACTTTTTCGTCGTGAGGTCGCAGGCGTGAGTTGGAGTCGCAGGGTGTCTCTTTCGGATGCCTCGTTGCCATCGGGCACTGCGGACCCCCGAGCACACTCAGAGCCTCTTCAAACGCCGTCTTGGTACTTAGCGCTCAAGCTTTGCACAATACTACCTATCCATGCCTTCCTTGTCTTCTGAACAACTATACGCGAAGGACTACTGCATAAAAATAAATCAGCGGGACTTTTAGGCGTAGGACCCTGTAATAAACAAACACACAAAAAAAAAAACCGGAAAAGAACGCCATAATTTTTGTTTTTGTTAGAGCGCAGCTTTTAGGCGCCCGTTTCCGGCTTGAGCGGCGTCGCCGTCGCCGTCGGCGTAACCGCGCGGTGCATCATGGGAAATGTCCCATAATGCACCGCGCGGGACCCTCGTGACGTCACTCGTGACGTCACGGGGGACGTCACGAATGTCCCGCGCGGTGCATTATGGGACATTTCCCATGATGCACCGCGCGGGGAGGAGGAGGAGGAGAGGAGGAGAATGAGGGGGAGGAGGAAGGATGAGGGGAGGAGGACGAGGACGATGAGGTGGGAGAGGGGGAGGAGTATCAGGGAGGATGAGGAGGTGAGGAGGAGGGAGGAGGGGTATAACCCTCCCCTGAGTACCCTTCCCTCCTCCTCCTCAAGAGCTGCGCTCTAAGTCGGCGTTACAGGGTGTTGTAAACGTCTTCTTTTTTTTTTCGTATTACTGTACGAGATATAACTGGTTACAAAATACGTGACATTTTTGTCTTCTGAACTATTAATGATTGTGGCTTCCTGTGAAAACCGCACCTGCCCAAAACGTCTGCGGGTCTCTGAAGCTCGAAATTAAATGTTTCGATACGAGGAACCGTTTCTTCACATAAAAACAAAAAGTAAAAGATACCAAAACGTTCTCTCGAACTACAGAACAGCACCTTTAAGGCTACATAACGGGTAGAATTGCTATATTCTGAATTGATAACTGTGGTTTCCTGTGAAAAGCGCACGTGCCCCAAAAGTCTGCAGATCTTAGTCCCGGAAGCTCAAAACTGCATGTTCCGACACGAGAAATCATGTTCGAAAAATCGCAAAAAAAAAAAAAGAATATGGCGGATATTAAACGCCTCTCTCGAACCAAGGGACAACTCTTACCCAGCTACAGAATAGGCAGCGTCTGCAACTTCTCAACTGATACTTGCGTCTTCCTGTGAAATGCGCACCTGCCTGAAAAACCGCGGGTCTAAGACTCCATGAGAGCAAAATTACATGTTCTGACACAAAATTCCAGATTCAAAGAATAAAAAAAAAAAAGAATATTCAAGACATCACAATGCTCTCTCGGATTACAGGACAATACATACCCAGCTACGGAATAGGCAACATCTGCAAGTTATCAACTGATAATTGGGGCTTCTTGTGAAATGCGCACCTTCCCGAAAAGTCTGCGGGTCTCAGCCTCCAGAGCGCAAAATTATATGTTCTGACACGAGGAATCATTTTCAAAACATCAGAGAAAAAAGGATATCCAATACATCCTTATTCTCTCTCGGATCACGGGAGAACACATACCCAGCTATAATGGGCAGCATCTGTAACTTCTCAATTGGTCATTGTGGCGGACTGTGAAAGACGCACCTGCCTAAATGTCAGCGAGTCAAAGAATCGCCAATTTTGAATATTGGAATCTGCGAGAATTATTACATTCTAATCAAGATATTCTACGCCCAGAGTGCGTCCTCTATCTCATAAAATGTTTGCAGCGTTGTGGATGGCTCTGAGATCGAAATCTCGACAACAATTGTTCGTTCGCGATCGCGAACTGTCCTTAGCAGGAACTTCAAATGCCTCAAACTTGAGAACAAATTCAAATTTGAGAATGTTCCTCTCGAATAAGCTAAAAATTGTACATGTACAACGATATAACACTTATTCTTAGTTTTGTAAAATGCTATGATTTTCTTCCCGGGGGCTAGACGTCTATGCTCATTTTTAGCTTGTGGTTTATGGGATCTTGATTATTGCTCCAGGAAGTAAATATATTGATCCGATTACCTCGAAGTTTTGAAAATAGGTGGGTAATTATTTTCAGTTTTCGGGGTCCAAGAGAGCAATAATATCCGTGGCTTTGTTATTAAAGAAAAAACAAAAAACACTTTTCATGGATTCAGTTAAGCTCGGGCTGTCATGCGACGGCCGACAAATGACGTAAGTTTGATGCTACGGCATGTCTCAAAATGCTGGGGTTAATTGTAGTATTTTATCGAGATTTCAACGACCATCTGAGACGACTTCGAGCTGTGTTGCCTTTAGCGACAGCTGCCACGTATGAAATATGTTCAAATGTATTTTGTCCAAATGTATTTTTACGTGTATTTCGTACTCTTAAAGTCACTGAAAGAGCACCAAGAATATACTTTACAATTTTTCCATCATCATTAAAAATACATTTCTAAATATACGTCAGACATAGGTGCAGTGGCGTCACAAGGGGGGGGGGGGGGGGGGGAGGCGCGGACCGCCCCGGGTGCAGCGCTCAGGGGGGTGTCGCGGCGGGCCACGGGGAAGGGGGGGGGGGGGGGGGGGGGGGGAAGTCGCGCAACACCTCCTAGAAGAGAGTCGCGGCGGGCCACGCGGGACCTGGGTGCCGCTGACCCTCGTGACGCCACTGCATAGGTGTATTAACGTATGCGCCAAGTACGTTTCAAATACACTTAGATGCATAAATACTACATTATTTTGTTTTAATGCACTTTATATATAAATTTGTAAATATAAAATAAACTCGCACAGTACTAAAATATAATGTAGAAATGCATTGAAAATGCACTTGCTAATATACACGCTTGTAAATAGGAGCTTGCTCTGTATTAAGTATATAGTGCTAAAATATTATGCAAATGCGTTTACTAAATTACACTTTTCTAAATTTCAGCTAAGCACACTTCAAATATACATACATACCACATAAACACATTGGAAATGCATTAATATCCACATAATCTAAATAAACATAAAATATAGTTTCTCAGGTGCCCAAAAAGACAACTAATACACGAGGTAGGATTCCACAAAACCTGACTAATAAAAGCAGGGCAAACTTTTAGCAAGAAGGTTTATTGTACATATTTTATTCTCAGACCCCAGATATAAACAAAATTTACACAGTTTTTAACGGTTGGCAACACTGGAGTGGTTGGCAACACTGGAGACAATGTAGAAAAATACAAATATCTGCGAGTCTGGCTCAATGAGGGAAGGAAATATCTGGAGGAACACGAGGAGAATATATTTAAAAAAGGGAAAAAATACATCTGTTATAAAGCTCAAGGCACCATGGAACTATAATACATAAAAAGTGGTCAGAGCTATACGGAAAGGAGTGATTGTACCAGGGCTGTCTTTTGGCAATGCAGTGCTGTCACTGCTGTGCATGAAATCAGAGGTTCAATCAGGATTAGAAAATCGACAAAGAAGCGTAGGCAGGTTGGCACTGGGAGCACATGGAAAAACACACCAAATGAGGGAGTACAGGGGGACATGGGATGGTCGTCTTTTGAGAGCAGGGAAGCAGTTAGTAAGTTGAAATTTAAACAAAGGTTGACCGAAATGGGCGATACGCGATGGGCACGGAGGGTATTCAAGTATTTATACATGAAAGGTTTTAACACAAAATGGACAAACCGAACCCGAAAGCTTACATACACACTGGTGATGGGGCTGAACAGACTACTTCAGTGAAAAAGGGGGTGAAAGAGGCAGAGAGGAAGATGTGGGAGGGAAGAATGCAGGATAAATCAGCTCTAACAGTGTACAGGTCCCGAAAGCAGGACATAAGAAAGGAAAATGTGTTTGACAATTCAATAAGAAGTTCTTTGCTGTTCGAGGCGAGAACGGGAGCTTTGAGGACAAAGACGTATAGGGCTAAATTTCATGAGATAGACACATTATGTGCTGCCTGCCATAATGAGAGTGAGACACTTGAGCACTTGGTATTGGAGTGCACGGGGCTTCGTCCTGCCCTCCCTGAAGGGGTAACAGATCTGGCCGGGGCCCTGGGGTTTGCTGGCGACGATGGCGGGACGGAGGAGAAGAGGATTACAGTCACAAAGAGGCGGTTAGAAGATTGGTGGAAATTATTAGGGAAAATTGAATGATGCAGAACTAACTAGCACAGCTGGGGACAGGCGGGCAGAGGAAAATTGGGACTCCCGCCCGCGTGGTTCTGGCCCAAAGTCTCAACCCTGTCCCCCAGTGGGTCCGGTGCAGGGGTGACGCCGACAAGGCGGACAAGGTCTGACCAGAGGAAGAATGGCGACTCCCTCGCCAGGGGGAAGAGGCGGGGGGTAATGTTTTTAGTTTTTTTGCCCGATCCACCAAAGGTCATCCTGGTGATATCCCACACTACCTGGTGATAGTTAGGGGGTAGAAAATTGGCTTAGAAGGGCGCGAGAAATCAAATGTTTGTCTTTCTTAGACTTAGGCTAGGTAGCGCAAGCTACCGCCCGCTACAAAGGGTATAGCCTGTAACATTCATCTATCCATCCATCCCTATCTGTCCATTCATATAAAGAAAAGAGCCAACATAATCCAATCATAATCCAATACATAATCCAATTCAAGATGGCCGTTTTCAACGGGTAGATTGGCGGCGTTTTTTGTGCTGTATGTTGCCTCTGTATTTCTAGGATTTGCTGTGTTTGCGGGCTGATACGTTGACATGGAAGTAGACTGCGTTTAATACTTGGAACAATCCAAACACCTTTGCTTAATTGGTACGTGCATTTTGATGGTTCTCCTTTTAGAGTAGCCGGCTTCCTTCCGAAACGTCTCAGAGAAACAGGCACTCACTGGACGGTGCCTCAACGATCCACTTGGCGAACACCAGAATAACATTACTAGAGCCAACTCAGGACATTTAGGTCTGCACTGCCGGGAGTGCGGCACAACTACGTAGTTGCACCGCGCTAGACCGAGGCAACAACCAACTAGGAGCATATTGAGGAGTTTCAGCGACGGAGTCGCCGCCCTGGTGGCCGGTCGCCGAAAGAGAAAGAGGGGGATAGGTTCGCTGGGCGTTGGCTTTGTGTAAAGGCGTTGGCCGCGAACGTAGGCTTATAAACTTCGGCAGCAAGAATATATTACGCGGCTCTAGTGTTCCGGTACGAGCAACAGAGGTGACACGATCCGCTACGACTAGCTACGACCACCGGCCGCAGCGATGCCGGCGATGCAGGCGTCGAAGGAGCGCAACCTGTGTGCTACGCAGTCAGTCGCCGTCGCCCGACGCAGCTCGTTTGGCATTCAGGGCTTTCCGCCCCGGGTTCTTCGTTTCTACTTGGAACCGACGAGTATTATTTCCTGTGCTTGTGTGTGTGTGCTCAGTGGCTGGATATGGACCTCATAGAGCAGTCCTTCAGACTCAACAGCGACTCAAAGTTGACGGCAGAGGGGCTTGCAGCAACGCTTTCGGTTGGTGCACGGGCGTGACGACTACACGGATAAATTTTAAGATTGCTGCTAGCAAGGTGGGCCATAGTCGCTTTATGTTGACACGCTTTTAAGTGTAAGTACTCCGTGCAAAGGCGAATCTATCGCGTTTATAACACCTTGTTTATAATCCACATTTGTTTTTGTTTTTATCACGCACGACTGACTACTAAGCAAATGCTTCTGTACCGATCACGGAGTGAATGTCTTCGGCCTTACATTGCGGAACGCCCAATAAAGATTCATGTTCGTTCAGCAAGAAAACTTCCCTTTCGAGCGACCTTTTTTGATTTTTAATTTCTCCCGTATCTAGGTGCTTCAAACAACCCGATCGATTAGGTTTGCTTCCCTAGCTAAGACATTTTGCTGCCACATGCGGCACTAATGCTTGGCACGATGTATGCCACTGGTGGTATTGTGAATTAATTTACTTCCTAAGCTAAAAGTGTAACAGGTGGGGCCATTCAGTTTGCTAAAAATGTGATATGAGAATTTAATTGCATAACTAGCGTTTTACGTTTAAGATTGATAAGAAACATGCTCATGTGATGATGCAGGTCTGCAGCATAAAAGCTTTGCTGATCCAGAATGGGTGTGCTATAGGCTCAAGGTTTTTAATGTACCAAATTGGTGATTACACGGCAATAAATATTGTGGTGGAAAACTGCCCATTGACTCGGTGAGTTTTGATCGTGACCATTGGTGTGCTGTTGCCAAATTACGTAATGGCACACCTTTTCCCTGACCATCTGGCTTCGAGGGACATCGCATCTAGATGTGCTTAAATATGTTGATTTTAAGGTTCAGTTGACCCCTCTGCATCATTACAGGAAGGCAGACTCAAGCCACAACAAACAGCAGTGAATACACAATGCATAATAACGGGCACCAGTGTCCAGGCGTATGGTCCGCAGAAGCCAATTTGAGCCTAAATTTTTTTTTGTTTTATTTAGATAGCTTGCATTTATTGTATAATCCGCAGGGCCTGATTTCCGCGCCCAGTGTCCACCAAGCTGGTGTGTTGTGTCTTCGTGCTTGTTTTCCTGGGTGGCATTTTTTTCAGAAGTTCTTCGGCGAACGCTCTGTTAAGCCTGAATAACTGCTATTGAGGCCCATATCCAGCCACTGAGCACACACACAAGCACAGAAAATAACACTCGGTGCCAAGTACAAATGAAGCACCTGGGCGGAAAGCCGTGAATTCCAAACAACCAGCGTCGGGTGACGGCGACTGACTGCATTGCGCCCCTTCGACGCCTGCATCGCTGCGGTGGGTGGTCGTAGCAAGTCGTAGCGAGATGATCTCCACTTCAAGCAAGAAATCCTGCCATACCATAGTCAAGATATGTGTGCAAGTGTTCGACGACGTGGGCTCTCTCACGCTGGTGCAGCTGTCATCAAGAAAGGTACATATCAACAATGTTCGCACGTTTGAGGCTGAAACTATGACGCATACTTTATCTAAACCTAAATTTATCGGTTTGCGGCTACAAACATTTCCGTTGACGTTGCTTAGATGATGTAACCATTCAGGCCTCGCATTAAATGGTGTTGCGAACTCTTCGGTTGTGTATGAAAACCTATTTTTGCCCTAATAAAAGACATTTCCAAAAATACACGTGTCTTCTGCTGGCACATATCTTCCAATTTACAATGCAGAGGCAAAAGGAAAAGCAACTGTGTACTCCTACCACTTAGCATAAGCACCTTTTGCCATGCATTCTTGAGCACACTCAAATATCAGCTTAGGTTGTTATTGTTTTAAAAGCTTTGCCCTGTTTTGTAAAAAGAAAAAAACTTAAAAAAGCTTTACCTTTGTTCTCCTGGCATTTAATACAGACTTGTTTGTCAGCAGATCACACACAGCTGATATCACCGATGGACATACAACTTGAACGACCGATGAGACTATTGCTATTACAATAAAGCTTTCCACAAGAGCCAAAAGGAGGCTTGTAGGGGTGCACAAGTACATCGAAATGAGATTGGCGCTTCCGGGGCTTGTTTACATTATGCGTAAAAACAGGGCGATCGGCGACCAGCTGATCGCAATATAACACCAAGGATACCGATGTTTCGATACATAGAACGCAGGATAAAGACCTCAATCGTCCTTTGTATGCTGTAGCTGTCATACTTTCCATCCAACCGCTTTTTAGCGCAATTAACTAGAACAACCGAAGAGTTCGCAACACCGTTTAATGCGAGGCCTGAATGGTTCCATCATCTAAGCAACGTCAACGAAAATGTTTGTAGCCACAAACAAGTTTAGTTTTAGATAAAGTACGCGTCATAGTTTCAACGCGCGACCATTGTTGGTATGTACCTTTCTTTGGACTCGCGTACATTCTGTTCAACTTGATGACAGCTGCACCAGCGTGAGAGCTCACGTCGAACACTTGCACACATATCTTGACTATGGCAAGATTTCTTGCCTTCGACTGGCTTGACCACTTCATTTGTAGCATCACGGTAGGTCTTGCTTGAAGCGATGATCGTCTCGCACACGGCAACAAACAGAGAACGACGTGATTTGTTTAATTTATACGCTACTGGTCTACGGGCGTCGTGAATCTATCCCCCTCTTTTCCGCCATGTTGGATCGATCGGAGCGCCCCCTATATTCGCTGAAACTCCTCAATTGCCAGGCTTGACGATGAATGCGTGAGCAGCCCATGTCTCACCTTATCTGCAAAAGAATCAGCTTACCTCTCCTTAAGAAGATAATCGCGGACTATTTTACGAATTCGTTTTAATAGGCGGAGAGAAAAAAAAGAGGACAAAACAATTTACAGATTTTGTTATAAAACAAGTAGAAGAAAACAAAGACGAAGTACAAAGAGTTGTGAGTTCAGCGCTGTGTGTGTCCTGCTTTTGTTAGACGTTTATGCGCTGTGAAGTAGTAAGATGAAAAACCAATTAGCCCAAGCTTCCTTAACGATCCCATCTTTCTAGAATAGTTAAGATTGTTGTGCTCATACTGAAAGCGGTATTTAACGTTAGAGCTGTGTTTTCCAAACCGTGGGTCGCGGTTGTCGCGAAGCGCGCCGGGAGGTTGAAGAAGAGGGCAGCACTTGAGTCAGGAACTCCTTTGTTACTTCTCGACGACTTCATTACGCCAGAGCATTACGTCATATTTAGTGTTAGAGCTTCCACTCCCCGCTCAAGTCCCAGGATTTCGGAAAGGTCGAGCAAGACAGTACTCACTTTTGAGTCAAACCCTGAGGGTCGTTCCCTCACAGTTAAAAAATATTAAAAGAGCATCCCAAAAAAGTGAGCTAATGTCACAAAAAAACCAGGAATATATATAACCATATGCAAGCACGTAGCCAGGATTTTGATCCAATGACAAAATGCTGTATGAGGGGAGGGGGGAGAGGAGGCCCCAGCAAAATGGAAGATTTCGGAAGGAGATGGGGAAGCCCCCCCCTCCTGGCTACGTGCCTCCTGGCTACGTGCCTGACCATATGGAAAAGTCGTGTTTACATAAAAATTGAAAATGTTAAGCATTCAGGGGATAAATTTGGAAAAAAAAAAAGTGGAGAGCTTAGTGGATGTGAAAAGACGGTCTGAAAACTCCCTATGGATTGCACAGTTTACAATCTTGCGGTCAATAGTCCCTCTCTTATTTTCGGTGCCTGGACAAATGCAGCATTTTTGTGGAAATCATTTTTCCAGACCTGTGCGGCCTGCGTGAGGGGCTATCAGGATGGAGGGTGAGCTCTTTTCAGTTCTTTGAATCTTCATACGACTTTTTTACGATAGTCCGCTGCAACGTAAGTTTTTCTGGGGAAGCTCCAGCTGCCTGCCCAAGTTTTATCAAAATCTTTAGCACCTTGGCAAACGCTCGGCCAAACCACGACGGATGGCAATAGCGCCTGCTGGAGACAAAAATTCTTCCGTACATGTTTTAACAGACTAGAGCTCCGCTGTATCAGGTACAAAATGCCAAAGTAGAAATCCGCGCATTATATTAGAAAAAAAAGCGTATGAGCAAGTTGGTAAAGCATTTCACATTTCTGGGGAGCCTAGCTGGTCAGGTGTAACTTGTGTAAACACTCCGGGTTCTGTTGAGCCAGGGGAACCCACTGACGCTCATTAAAGCTCTCTCTTTGATTCCAGTGATGAAGAGGATGTTGCTTCTCCTCTGAGTGAATCAAACTGCTCGGAGATTATGAGGATGTCACTTCTCAAGCAACATCCCCGTCGTCCTTGCACCATCCCACTTCCCTTACCTGTACTCTACCATCTATCAATCTGCCTGAGTGAGGAAGTAATGGTCGCTTTCCAGGGTTACTGGCAACATTAGACGGCAACATTCCAAAGAAATCTTTGATGTAAAGTTGCTGAAATGGCTGCCTTGTCAGGCTGACTTGCCAAGCAATGCCCCAACTTTGCTTTGGACGCCTGGAGCAACAGGATCTGTCCCCAAAGATGAAAACAGAGGTGTCAATGGAACAACCTGCTGATTTGTTTAACAAACATTTTAGTCAAGTATTTACAGAGGAGTCCCCACTGAATGAATCCCTTACGCTTTCATCCAGTGGAATCTATTGTAATGACACCCAATGGCGTAGCTCATGCCATCGATCGTCTTGAGCTCAGATGCAGCCCAGTACCTGATGGGATCAGTTCTAAGCTTTGAAAATTGACGTCCCATGTATCGTATCTTTCTTACTGTCTTTAGTGTTCAAACAGTCACTAGATGTTATACCTATATTGAAATCGGGAGATCTGTCCAAACAATTATCGACCCATCTCTCTTACTGTTGCAAAATTATAGAACATATTATTTACGCTGGTATGGTGGTTCACCTAAGCGCTAATAACTTACTTTTCGAGAATCAGTACAAACGATCGTGCCAAACTCAATTATGTGAGAGACCTTCATGATAGCATACACAAGTCCCTTTACAGCAATGCAATTTTCATTGACTTCTCAAAGGTCTACTTAATAAGGATAAATGTCTACTTAATAAGGTGTCTAACCTTGAACTCGACCGTAGCACCACTCGGTGGATTGGGGAGTTCTCAATGAGTCCATCGACCAGTGCATATCTAATGCACGTAAAATGGGAAGTTCCTCAGGGTGCTGGGCCCCTGGCTGCTTTGAATGTACATTAACGACGTAGTGACTAACATAGACTCGTCAATACAACTGTGTTCTTTACCGGCAGGTAACTAACCACGACGACGTTATCATTTTGCAGGTCGAGTGGTGCCATCAGTGGCAAATGGAAATGAACGTAGACTAAACATATGAGCTTTTCCACACTTTCAAGCATCCAACTTGTAGAGAATAGACAACAGTGTGGTTGTCTTTCTTCCTAACTACTTCCGTGATCTCTCAGGCATTGCACCGTCCCATCAGGGGACATGCCAGCTTTGAGTGTCCCGGAATAAAACCCGAGTTAGCGCCATGTTGCCATGGAACCAACTCACCTGAGTGATGCCCAAACCATGCCAACAGATTGAAGCACTTTCATGCCCTCTACATTTTATCTCTATGCTTAATGGTCTACCAATGTCAATATATCAATCGCATGCATTGTGTTGCCTGATTTTCCTGCACCAACTTGGGCTATTTACGCTTAAAAGTAGAAATTTCCAATGCAGTGCTCACAAGAGTTCTGAGCTGCTTGAGTATTTTCAGATGCAGATTGTGCAATTGAATGGGGAGCTTGTGTACTGGATCAGTGGGGACATGTGCAAATGGCCACCTCAAACAAGCCATGTGTCAAAGATGAGGACTGGAAGGAATACAGAGTAGAACACATGCTAATACATTTATTTTAGTGCAGCTTGTAGCACATTAACTTGTGAAAAGACATAGTCGGTGACAGGTCAAGAATGCAGTAGAGCTCCAGGGTGAGCCTTCTACGCTTGATAAGACCAGTGTGGAAGGTAATGAGCGCATTCCAGACCACAAAGAGGGGAACTGAAACTAATCGAAGACAGGATTATGTCGTCCCTGCACCGTGCATTCCTTCATATTGGAGGGGCTTTATTGACTCTGGCAACCCCTGCCTTTGGCCCTGGGTTCTTTGCTGTGCATCACGGGGAGAATAGTGATACAGGAATGCGTTCTGGTACAATGCTCAACCAGAAAACGGGCAGGGGTCGGGATTTTTACTCGGGAGCTTTTGCTCCACATGCTTTGAGCCGCGACGCGCTGGCCCCCAATCCCTCACCTCGGTACTAAGAATTGCGGCAGATTGATACTTTAGACCCATGTTGCGGACAAAAAAAACAGGACGCGGGATGGCCAAAAAAACATGCTTTTCGTGTAAGGCTCGTCAAATTATGAGGCGCTGGAGAAATTCAGCCTTCTGCGTTAGGTCCTTATTTCGAACTCTTTTTGTTCGCCTTCCGCCCATTGAAAAGCATGCGGGAAGGGCCTTAGAACGCACCTGGTATCGCTGCGCCGCAGCGTTCTTCCGCACGTCTGCTTTCCTCGCCGTCACCATGGCAACGAACGCCGAATGAATGGAAGCATGCACGGTACCGCCGCGTGAAGCCAGCAACAGCTGACGCCATTTTACGGCGATCGAGCACCGGCGGAGGCGGTTGATCTGACATACCGCGTTCGGCTTTGGCTAGCAGACGGCGTTCGTAAAATGGCGTCAGCTGTTGCTGGCTTCACGCGGCGGTACCGTGCGTGCTTCCATTCATTCGGCGTTCGTTGCCATGGTGACGGCGAGGAAATCAGACGTGCGGAAGAATGCTGTGGCGCAGCGATACCAGGTGCGTTCTAAGGCCCTTCCCGCATGCTTTTCAATGGGCGGAAGGCGAACAAAAAGAGTTCGAAATAAGGACCTAACGCAGAAGGCTGAATTTCTCCAGCGCCTCATAATTTGACGAGCCTTACACGAAAAGCACGTTTTTTTGGCCATCCCGCGTCCTGTTTTTTTTATCCGCAACATGGGTCTAAAGTATCAAACTGCCAGAATTGCATATTCGAAACCTACGCACAAGGCCAACAAAAGCTCGATTGGAGTTTGGCCACGAGATGAAGAAATGGAGGCGGCACCGGCCTGCCCATTTTGACAATGAGTCACCTGCACCTCCTCCAAACTTTGGAATAGGTGTAGAAGTGTGCAAAAGTTATTTGTAAAGATGGTTTGCCTTTCTTGCTTCTAGGAACAGCGCTGGACCGCGTGGAGCAACCAACAGCCTCCAGAAATTGGTTCCCCACACCTGGGGCGCTGAAGGAGCGACTTCGCAGCACATTCCTCTCCATGAATCGGCTGGTATGCCACATTTTCACCAGCTTGCTTAGAGGTTGTAAGCTTTCATTAAATGTTGACACACTTGAAAGCTGCCAAACCCAAGTGATGTGGTCTGGAATTCGTAAAATGTGATTTTTAAAGTTAGTGTCAGCCTGTGAACAATCAATGTCTAGTATTGAGTTGAATGTAGTGGCAATAGATCTGAGGTCCCTCTGGACGCAAGAACCATCACTCGTCGTTGAAAATGCTTCTTTCATTGAACAACCGATTGATTTTATTGAGCTATGCTGCAGCATCACTTTGTAACCGGCTGTTTCTTTTTATTCTTGCAGATAAGCTACACTTGTGCGGTTTGTGCGGATGAGTTTTACGCCCAGGGGGTGGCTAATCTTTTCATTAATTAATTTTTTAATTAGTGAAAATAGACATGTGGTTCTAATTAGAAACTTGCTGAGCGTCATCCAAAACCCCTAAATCAGTCATTTTCAGAAAGACTTTCCGCACGTGAGAAGCGCAGTAGTGCACTAAAGTTACCACTCGTGGGGCAGGTACAAGGCTAGCGGTTTCAGTAGGGCGCCCGCGCAATTTTTCCGTCTCTTATCTAGCCCCAGCCTTTTACCTGCTCCACGAGTGGTAACTTCAGCCCACTACTGTGCTTCTCACGCACTCAAGGTCTTTCTAAAAATTACTGATTTAGGGGTTTTGGACGACGCTCAGCAAGTTTCTAATTGGAACCATATGTCTATTTTCGCTAAGTAAAAAGTTCATTCGTGAATTTTATTAATTAGCCGACTGATCGCAAAGATTAGCCACCCACGTGATGTCCCTCTGGGCGTACAACTCACTCGCACAAACCGCATAAGTGTAGCTTTCACTGCTTTTTTTAAATCTGCAAGAATAAAAAAAAACACCTGGTATATTGCTGACTATTTCTAGGCTCCTCTTGGAATGGGTCTATCGGCCTAAGCAGCTGCAGGGGGCTTCTGCCAGCATGTTGAGAAAGAAATAAGGAGTTTTCTATCTCAAGTGTTACAGGCTGGATCCAACTTGGTTACCTATATCTCACCAGCCAGTTTCGCTACGCTGCCGCAATGCGTTGTGGGAGTCTTTCTGCACACGCAGAACGAGAGAGAAGGAGCTGTGTCGTGCACTGCCCTCTGAGAACTAAACTTATGGCGGCATCACGCATGCGCCCAACGTCAATATCCAGTTGTTCATCAGCATTGAGGTAAATAGAATCAATTTGTACAAATGATTCTTGTTTTTCTAGACTTGCAGCGTCAAGTTCCACGGAGGCTGGAGGTCATCCAGCTGCAACAGCAGGGAGAGCAACTTGCCATCTAATGCAGCAGTCCATAGCTGCTTGACTTGGCCATTTCATACCATGGAGGGAGCTTTGGATTGCAGTCTGCTTGGTGACACAAAAGATGCTTTTGTAAGTACCAAGCATTTGCCTAAAGCACCTTGAAGCAAACAATTAATGGAAACATTGGTATTCATGTCTATTTCCAGGTCAATGTCCTTAAAGCCAGCAGAAGAATCTCGGTCCACCTAATGGCAGACGAGTTGGCTGCAAAGTTTTCCTGGAAGGAGAGGGAAGACGAACTTGAGCAAATTCACAATGGCGAGCTGCATCGTAGGTAAGTTGGCAGCATAGTTGCTCACGGCGTAATTTAGTAGCTTTCTTAGACATTCTCTTCCTTCACGCATTGATCGAGTGACTCTTTGCGTGTTTCAGATGTCGTGAGCGCTGCACATCCAGCTGCTACACTCTGTGTCGAAGCTGGAACCTAATCCTGGCTTGTGCGTGCACCGGACAGAACACTGTCTTCACTGTGTTTTGCAAAGACAAGCTTGTGTTTGATTTGTGCTGTAGAAACATTTGGTTTTTTTGGACAAAGAAAACCTCCCTATCATACCTTTAAACTTTCATTCAGTGAGCTGGGAATATTTGATTGCGGCATTGAGTTTCGTTCCGTTTTCCAGCGGGCAATTTGGACCTGCAGCCTCCGCCTTGATGGAAGAAGGCAGCGACTGGCCAGCAGCATCGCAGTGGCAGACGCCTTTTCAGCCCCTGCAACCTGAGCGTCCTGCGATTCATCTCGGAAACCTTCTTAGCCGCTCTTTAAGGCTAAGAATTGCACTTCTGATTGACTTGTGCTTCACTTGAAACTTGTGATGTGACCTTTCCATGTCGTAGCAGCTAAGTAGCATACCTGATGTATATTTGACATACACTCTGTTGCCCTTAGTTGTTGAAAAAATAAACACACTTTAGTTGATGCCAGACTTTTCACTGGAGGGAAATGTTTTGGGTGTTTTTCAGCTTTGGAGAAGCAAGTGGTGCCTCTCCTGGTGGACATCCAGCAGCACGTGAGGAGTCTGAAGCAGGACGTGGACGCCATGAGGTTGCACGTTCTCCAGCTGGAAGCCGCTCAGCAGGGTGGAGCTCCCCTTCCTCCACCAGGCCCCGTGGCTCTGCCCCCCCTGCTGTCGGATCTGCCCCTCCGGACATTGCGAGACGTCGAAGAGGCGGAGCGATTGCTGGCCGACGTCTCGGTGAGACAGGCTCTCGTACGTTGCACTTCAATCTTCCCAAACAATTCAACAAATGCTGCCAGTTACATTTTGAGGCAGAGCTGTGGCGCATGTAGTTGGCAACATCGGCATGCAGTCAAATTTTACTCTAAGGGCAAGTAGAGTTTAAGGAATTGATCGGTGCCTCGGGACTTTAAGGGGGGACACTACCCAGAGAAAAAAAAATTCTGCAAAAAGCATTGATTTTGAAAAATTACATATCTACATCCAGAGAGTATTCCCAGAAATTTTCACTAGTTTACACTGCATAGTTAATTTTTTATAAATTATTTTCTGTCCACCGAAGCTAAAGAAAAGGTAGGATTTGGAGCACTTTGAACACATTTTTCTCCGTTCCACTTTTTGGTATAAATTCCATTTTAGTCAATCTATCGTTTGATAATGGCAATACAGGGAAGGCTCGTTCTTCACTTTTCCGGACTGAGATTCAATAAGGAATGCGCCTATGGAGTTTGTTTGTCACTTTACGGATGTCTTTTATAAAAAATGTTGACATTTTGTCGGAGACACAGAAGACCAAAAAGTTGACCAATTTTGGAGAAGAGAAAATTGATAGAAATCAATGACTTTTTACAAAAAACTTTCCATAGGCGCACCTCCTAGGCATTCTGCTACATATCTAGCGAAGAAAAATCTTGAATATTGTGATAGTTTTCCGACGATAGATTAACTAAACTATGTAAGGGTGTGGCTGATAGAAGCTGCCCTAATTTCCTTCCCACTTAACCGACAGACCTGAAATTTTGTTATGCACCCTCTAGCATGACCACCAGCCTACCCTGTAAATTTCATTAATTTTAAGCCAAGGGTTCAAAAGTTGACCCTCCCAGGGGGTGTCTCCCCTTAAGGTCTGCTCACACTGTACATAGTTTTGCAGAAGTGAAGTTTCATACAACCGGCTAATTCACCTTCACACGCAAGGACGACATTGACCATGGCACGGTGCTGTCTTTATGAAATGGAGTGTTTCGCTGGAAAGGGCGTGAAACGCGAAAAAAAGAGAAGACGCACTTAATGCGGGAGGGGTCACGCTGGGCAAATGACATGCCACAAACTCCATAAGTGAAAATGTCCCATTAGGCGTACAGAATAAATATGGAGCACTCGCAGAATATCTCGGTGTAGTTGAGACGCCTTGTGTAGCACTAAAAAAAAAACAGTAATCAGTTTCTGGGAAACTATGCACAGTGTGAACAAACCTCCTTGGGTCTCCATGTAGCACTTGTCGCCTGACCATGGTTGCATACAAATTAAGGACTGCATTGTGCAGCTCACCCCTATCCACATTGGTTTACTAACTTGGGCTTGGAATCAAGTACTACGAGATTGGCCATAAACGAGCCCTCACTAACTGCTTTGCGTTGGAGGTTGCAGGAAAGTGTTTTTGATTGGCATCGGCGGAGTCCCCTCGGAGCGGTTCACATTGGGTTCTAAGTAAATATCTTGCACCAGAGGCAAGAACTATATGCGCATCTTTGTTTTTTGTCTTTTGGATGTTCATTTGTTTTGCAAAGCAGATTCGCAAAAAAGATGCATTGTGAGTGGGTGCCTATAGCACTCACTAAAACCAGGTTCCAGTGCTCCAAATATGGGGCTTGTTTGCTCGATTACATGTCAGCCAGTTTCCGTGGACTATATCAGCCTGCTTGTAAAGCAAACAGCATAGTCCGAATTTAAAAGCTGGAATGTTCTTGATATCAGTTTCAGACAACTTACCTATCATTGGCAACTGTGTGATGGTGTTAGTCTACCAACCCTAGAGCTGGATGATCCTGATGAGCACTGAATCTCTATGGTTATGTCGGCTGTTGTTCTTTCTGGTGCACAAGATTGCATATCTGCATAGATTACGTTGGCTTTGTTTCACCGCAGTTTTTTGTACGGTTTTTCAATTAAACTTAGCCGCTGTTGGCACTTGACAGAAATTGCAGCTGCTTGGCAAGGGGTCCAAGGCACTCCAACGCTGCGTCCAGATCTTGGTGAGGCTCCTGCTCACCAATGACCTGCAGCGCAACTACAGCCTGGCTGGCCGGCAGAAGAAACATGCCTTCAAGGAGCTCCGCATGGGCAAGCTCCTGCTCGGTAAACTCCCTCTGTGTTCATCGATGCATTCGGTCATTCAGCATATGCTGGTGGATCAGAGTCTGCGACGCCTTCGCTACATTTCTATTTCGATTTCAAAGCTTTTTGAAAAAAATTCATTTTTCAATTTTGAGGTTTTTGGTTTTAGAAATTAATTATACACCCTTACACTAAATGTCATAACCATGCACTAAATAGTTACGTTGATATAAAATATTTTCAACACATTGTGAGGCAGTAACAAAGTAAAGAAGTTCAATGTTTGAATGCATTTTTCTCAGTTCCGCTTTTTGCTGCAAATTTCATACGAAGGAATCTTTTGTTAGAAGGTGAAATTATTTTGATGCCACAATCAAGACGTTTCTGAACTGAAATTTACTGGGGAGTCGGGCTATCTACTTCATTTGGTTTTAAATTAAAGTCCTCGCTAAGAAAAAACTATGTTTCATTTATAAAAACTAGATAGCCCGAAGTCACACATCCCCCACTTGATATTCAAGCAGTTAAAATGATGCTTAATAGCTTCATTTGCATATCATAGATTTCTTAACGAAGAGTGACGCATCTTTTTATGCAGGTATGTAAAGTTGTCCTAGAGAGCTGAAAGTTTGCACAGTACACCTACATCTGAAGTTAAATTTCCCCTGCAAATTTCATTCCGATCACATGAGTAGTTCAGAAGTTCAACTTCTAGCCAGTGTCCCCCCTTAAGAAACGCCCTTTCCCGCACAACACTCAGAGAGCCAGTCAGCGCAACTTACGTATGCAGCACTGCGAATCACGACGCCGAAACATATGTTTAGGCCAAGAAACGCAGTTTGAGTTGTGACATCAAGCAATGCCAGCGTGACGTTTTGCATTGCTTTAGACATTGTTTCCGTAAAAAAAAGCCGAACCGCATGTAAGCCCTTTAGCGAGCGACGCGACGGCGACAACGACGAAAGTCAGCGATGGAGATTTCTCACTGTCACCCGTCGCGTCACTCAGCTTTGGAATTTGTTTTTCTTTTTTTATAAATATTGCAGACTTACGTTAGAGTCCAAGGAGGGGTGAGCATCACAAACATAAACATGATATACTGAGAAGACAGCAATACCAGCCGCAAGGCCTAACAACAAAGTGATCTCGAAGGAAAACATTACAAAACAATCACAGGAGCGCAACTTTCAAATTTGAAATAAATTCTTCGACACCGGCACTTTCTGCTATGTTTTTTGGCAGCTGGCTCCATGCGGTTGTTGTCCTGGGAAAGAACAAAAATTTAAACGTATCATTATGCATGTCTAGAAAAAGTCGCTCGTCACCTTGGTCGCTTGCTCCCGTCACTTTCATGCGGTTTGCCTCGTCGTGCGACTGACCGAGCGGCAGCGAAGTGGGTCGCCGTCGTTCGTCTCGTCGCTCGCCCAATCGCTTGCATGCGGTTTATACTTAAAGGGCCCCTGAAAAGAAAAAAAAGTTTTTTTCAAAACAGTTTGGTTGGGACACGCGTGTCAAAAAATGAATTTTACGCGAAAAAAAAATTAATTTTTAGAGCAATATTGACGGCGAGAGATTTATTTGAAATTTTTCGCGCAAATTCCATGGTCATTCAGCTCGGCTTCTCATTGGTCACGATGGTCATTCAAATCAGCTTCTCATTGGCCAATAGAATGAGTGACAGCTTAGATGTTGGTTATAAAATCTTCGTGATCTCTTGAAATCGCCTTTTGAATTACATTTTTATAGGTTTAAGAAAGAATCCATCGAATGAACGTCGTAATTGTTTACAAACGTTTTACAAAATCGTAACTTCCGTTCGGATAAAACAACAAACAAAAGCTTCGCCATTTTTTTTTTCTGTCATGGCCGCCGTATTGCAACGCGTCTCGCGTACTCGGGTGGTTTTATAGTTTTATCGCGTTTATATGTGAAGACCTCCTGAAGAGGGCTTGTTGCTTGTGTTAGTTAGTCATGGCCGATTCACACGACGGACTGATCCGCGGACGGATTGATCACGGGACGACATGTCCGCGGTTCGTCTGTCTCCCAAGCGCATCCACACGAAGGAGACGACGAGCAGACGCCAGCGAGAACGGACGGAACCTGGTCGCCACCCCACAGTGCCGCGAAACTCCAACATCGCACCGTGGCACCGTTGTCCAAGAGAGAAATCGACGTTCGCTACCGCGAGAATGAATCGTACGCCGCTGTTACGTACAGATCGAGACAAAACACCGTGATAGGCTTCGTGCGAAGTGCCACTAGCTTTACTAACCCAAAGCATAACCGCTCATTCACACTGGAAGCGGATCCGCGTTCGCAAAGCGGTTGCGAACGCGGTTGTATAAAGATTCAGTACAATTGCACCCGCACTCGATGTCATCGAGTGAGCGTGCAATTGTACTGGATCTTTATACAACCGCGTTCACAACCGCTTTGCGAACGCGGATCCGCTTCCAGTGTGAATGAGCGGTAAGAGTGACACAGGCATGGTCCTGCTCGAGAAGGGTTCCGCGTAGAAGCGACGAAGTTCTGGGCTCGCGAAGGGGCGTTTGGAGATGCCTTCACGCACTCCGCGCTCGTGCACAACACTCAAGTTCACCACAGCCACAAGAGAGGTCTTGCTCGGTGAAGTCCTGATTGGACGTGCAAGAATTATCGCGGCGTGCTAGACGAGTTTTGACGGAAGCTTCTTGACGCGGACTCCGAGGAGTACCGGAACCTGCGTCGCGTCAGCCAGACAAAGTTTCTGCAGTTCCTTTCACACGTGGAACGAAGAAACGCCCGACGAAATGAACCAGCGAACGCACAAAACACAACGATGCCCCACTTTATTTTCATCGCCCAAAAACAAAACAAGAAAACAATGTACCGTTGCCAGACTAAACACTTTTCAAGTCAATCTCCCGCCAAAAACGCGCGCGTGAAAAAGGATCAGTCCGCGCGTCCGTGGACGAGGCGCGGATCGCAGGAATCGGTGACATGCCGGTCACTTTGTACACGGTCTGCGGACGAAAATCGCGATTCGGTCCGTCGTGTGAATCGGCTTTACAACGCGGTACGACGTGCGACCGGCAGACACAGGAAGTAAGAATGGCTCTCGTACGGGGCGCAGCCAAGCCAGGCAAGCAGCCAAGCCGATCCACTACGAAGAGGCGGGGAGTACCTCTCCTCCACGCGCCCGAAATGCCGAGAGAGAAAACAAGTGGAAAGGAGGTGACTGCCGACTAAATTGCGTCTGGCGCAGTCAATATTGCTCTAAAAAAATTTTTTTTTCGCGTAGAATTTATTTTTTGACACGCGTGTCCCAACCAGACTGTTTTCAAAAAACTTTTTTTTTCTTTTCAGGGGCCCTTTAATATCAAAACGCCAATGGTTCACTGCTGTGTGCATCGAAATTAGTTAAGTATAAACCGCTTGTAAGCAATTTGGCGAGCAACGAGACAAGTGACTCGCTTCGCCGTCGCTCGGTCAATCACGTGACGAGGCAGACCGCATGAAAGCGACGGGAGCAAGTGACCAAGATGGTGAGCGTCGTTTTCTAGAAATCCAAAAACTGAGCGACACGACAGGCGACAGTGAGAAATCTCCGCCGTCGCTCGGTCGATCACATGACGAGGCAAACCGCATGAAAGCGACAGGAGCAAGTAACCAAGATGGTGGGCGTCGTTTTCTAGAAATCCAAAAACCGAGCGACGCGATGGGCGACAGTGAGAAATCTCCATCGCTGACTCTCGCCGTTGTCGCCGTTGCTCGTCTTGCTGCTCGCTAAAGCGCTTACATGCGGTTTGGCTTTTCCTTACAGAAACAATGTCTAAAGCACGCATGTGTCACAGTGGTGTTGACTGCTGTTTATTAGCAACGAAAACGAAAGAATGTGATGAACTTACGTGGTCTCCGAAGCCTAGGCTTGTATCGTCGATCCATTTGCTGTCGGATTCCATTCCATAAATATGAAAATACGAGAGCTGCGTTGAAATATAGATATCGAATGAACGGCCGAAATATTGAAAAGGCCTAAAGAAAACACTCTACGGGGAACGTAAAAGAACAGGAAAACAAAGCTCCAGTGGTGGCCGGTGCAGCATACCCAGAACGGAACTGAAGGTCGGCTATGGTGGCTGGGTCACGTGACGTCAAGATGGCGCTGCCCATGAAATGTTGCCTGAAAGGGTCTATACACGTCTTCAAATTCGGAGGGTGCTTTTCCGGTTTTTCTATTTTTTTGCTCGGGTTCGGAATGTTCCTGCGTTTTTTCAGTCACAGGAAAGAAATGAGCGTTTATTTGGGCTTATGTAGTAAGAGTGGATGCATCTATGTACGTATAGCATTTCTAGAAAACACAATATATTTGATAAGTATTACGCAAGTTTATTTCAAAATGGGGCATATAGAAAGATTTTGCGAGAAGAGCGTGCAAATAAAATATAAAATGTCGATGATCCCGGTAAATTTCTGGATTTAAAAAAGGCTCAATTCCGAATTTTTCGGGTTGCCCCGATTTCGACAAAGCCGCTTTAAGGTTTACTTTTTGGGGTTTATCGGTATATACCGAAAACACAAGACTAATTATCTTCAGTTTTCGTATGATCCTATATGACCCTTCTTTCAATGCTTTAGGATATTCTTTGACCTGACAAATCAAGTCTGCATATTTGACAAACGTTGTAACGGAATGGCACAAGCTAGCATGCATGCAGATGACGTTAGAGTATTTGTGAAGAGTGAATGTGTTGTTGCAGCTGCAGTCGAGGAGAAAACAGGGCAGGACAGCGACAGTGTGGAGAAGGCAGTTGGCCGCTACCTGGCTGGCGCCCCTGCCCGGGCCAAGGAGGCAGCCAAGGGAAGCAGGGCTCCTCAGGATGGTCAGTTAAACTCATATACACAATGCCCGGCGGATATCGGATACACAATGGCGGATACACAATGCCCGCGCAATATCCGGTGGGTGCTCGGACGACATTGCCAGAACAAAATCGACACACGACCCCCGGTGAATGCTCATCCGACGCTCTAAGTACTTTATAGATATACGGGTGATATCCAGCGGGTACTCTGACGACACTGACCGACTCGATCGACCTCGGATTAACACGCGATGTCCGGCGTGCACTCGGCCGACGCTGCTAGTACTCTATAGATATACTCGACGTCTGGTGGATACTCGGCCAACGGTGGCAGTACTCCAGTGATATTGTGCCA
Organism: Ixodes persulcatus; assembly: GCA_013358835.2. NCBI lineage: Eukaryota > Metazoa > Arthropoda > Arachnida > Ixodida > Ixodidae > Ixodes > Ixodes persulcatus. The sequence continues at coordinate 270,542 of JABSTQ010009825.1, read as the reverse complement.
GTACTGCCCCGCTTTTGAAACAATATTGTCTAGACATCGTGTGGATGGGAATACCCGCATATTGGCAGTATTAGCGAACAATATTGCGTAGATGCTTGCTGAATATTCTCGCGCCGCTTGGGGTACGTTGCCGATGGCATTTCTTTTTGTAGCTAGGAAGGTGTCTGCTCATTGTCTCGTGACTTTTCCTCCCTGTTGAATGGCCAGATTCCACGGATGGGACAACTGTCACGTTCCACTTCAATGCCGGTGTGTACTCTTTTCAACTGGCGATTTCGGCGTTGAATTGCTGGCAGCCAGTTGAATGCGAAATGGTTCTTTGCAGAGCCAGAGGTTTCCGAAGAGACACGACGACGACGCAGCACAGCAGTGGCCGTTAAGATGGGTCTGTTGTCTCGGTGGCATTTTATGGCGCCATTCTAAATGTCGGAATCACTTCCAGAGCTGCCAGATCCGACAGAAGTCCAGAGCGAAGCAGTTTCCATGGGTATGTAGCCACGCTATTGTTCTTTTCGTTACAGAATGTGTTTTATTGATTTTTATATAGAGTGAAAGCTTTAGTGTAATGGCTGGCAGTAACAGCCTGCTGTAACGAAAATCACCGAAAAGCCCATAGGTAACCGTATAAAAACACTTCCTGGCAGGATTTGAACTAACCAGCTTGAGATTGTGAAACAAGTGCTTTGCCCACTGAGCTATGCAGGGACGGCGTTTGGAACGCACAAAAGCCATCTCTTGCCGCCCAATTCACAAACCTCGGTCCTCTTGCTCGAGGAAGTGGAGGGGCGCCTCCATAGGAGTGAGGTTTGTGAATTGGGCAGTCAGGCCCAATTCACTTGCTTCCTTGTTGAAACATTTTCTATACATAAAAGTGAAAAAAGCCACCGTCTCGTTTGACTTTCACGGCGTGATGGGCCTTCGAGCTAATCGCGCCGTAACAATCTGCGATAGGCCCGATGAGCGGAGATTTTTTGCTTACTGGTCTTTGTCAGCATGATCAAACTGTGATGTTTTTTTTTAATTTGGACACGGAGGCTTTTGAGGAGAGCCCATGAAATTCTGGCAAACCAGTTCATGGTGGTCTGTTGACAATCTGATCTGTTCTTTGGTGCATCATTCATGATACTTCGCATGTTTTGTCTCCGATGTGCGGGATGAGTTGGTTGCCCGACAAAGTGGGGCCACTTCGGCGAAGGCTAGACTGAATTGATCTGAGTTACTCCGGCTGCTCCTGTCACATGACGAGACAGAGCAACGCTGGACGCAAATAGGTTTTCGAACCTCAAGGTACAAAACCTTTACCCTAAAGTGAGGTGGAGTAAATTTTAAAACACGTCCCAGGTGCACATTCATGTCTATCCTGTGTGGCCGACAGTTGGATAGGTTGTACACCGGAAGACTTTGCTTCTCTTCATGGAGAGCTTTTGAAAATACCTGCAAGTGCATTAGCCCACTAGCATCAACGGGATCATTCCATTATTAATGGCGGCAAAGTGCTTCTCTGCTTTGAATTTGACCACATCAATTTTTCCAGTGTGTACCTTTGTATTGATTGCAGCTAGGGATGCCGCAAACTTTTTTCGAATCGAAGTTTCGATGATCGAATCAAGCGATTCGGAAGGTTCGAAACATTTCGCATTTTCGAATTTTCTATATCGTAAAATTCGACGGAAGTCGAATTTTCGAACTTGTTAAGCTAAGAAGTTTGACGCTTTTCGAACCGTCGAACTTATTACGCTAAAAAATTCGATCCTTTTCGAACTTTCGAACTTATCACACTGCAAAATTCGATGCTTGTCGAACTTCCGAACTTGACTGACCAAAAAATTCAATGATTTTCGAACTTTCGAATTTCTTGCACTAAAAAGTTTGAAGCTGTTCGAACTTTCGAATTTCCTATGCTAAGGAAATCAATAATTTTCGAACTTTCGAACTTATTTATCAACAGAATTCGAAAAGTTTCGAACTTTCGAATCCTGAAAGGTCAGAAGTTCGACGAACTTCGAACTTTTAGGGTAAAAGTTCGACGTTCGTCGAACTTCGAAAGACCGGCGGACGGTTTCATTTGCGAAAGACAATGCCGTTTATTTCAATGTTCTGGCATGCTTAGTTTTAAAGAAATAAATTCCCGAAGGAGCGAGGAAGGACGACGGGTTTTTGACGATTATCGTTTATGCCAGATTTGAAGCGCGATGTAGCCGAAGCTATTTATGGTAGAGATGTTAAACTTTTTAAGAATGATCTATGTATAGCCTAGATAAGTGTCTTTCAAGGTGAGTTTCGAAGAAATGTCCAAACATGTATCTACATGCAATTATGCCCTAAACTTGGTATTTATTTTCGTCTAAGTTGTTTGAGGTATCGCATTTAAATTAACACCACAGACAGTACATATCATTGCCATCTGCAGAATACAAAATAATGTATTTATTGTTTTTTCACGTTAAGGAATAAATTAACTCATGGGAGAAGATTTCTAATATTGTTCAAGTTCAGCACGTCATTAAAAGAAAACATTTTTTTTTCGCTTCACGTTCCTGGGACGTATTTCTTTTAGCCTGTACACATTTTGGTAGGAGAAAGTTGTTTCGAAGTTCTGAACCCTTGAATATGCAAGAATACAACACATCCGGCGAGTTCTTGATAGTTTTTTTTCTTTCTCCAGCTTTTTATCCCCGCATTTATTAATTTTTTTTTTTTTTTTTTACCATTGGCACAGTTATTTAGGTCGTAAAGACATAGCTTTGAACTTCCGAACCACTAAGCATGTGACGAGTAGTGCCTTCTGACAACGAGTTTCTAACAATGACCATCTACGCGATCTTTTATGCAGTGAAGAGCGACAGTAGCTATACATAGGCATAAATAATTTCAGATTAAAATAAGCTCGACCACGCCCTCTTTCCCCGTATTGTTTTCTTTAACAGTCCGAAATATCTGGAAGGGGGGAAGGGGGGCTGAGGCCCCCCCCCCCTCCCCTCTTCCCTCCTGCTCCTCGACCTCGAGTTGTGTCGGCTTCTGTGCTTTTTGCGAGGCGATTCCTCCGTCCCAGAAAATAAACCTCCAGGACAATTACAAACTTAACTTACTATATGCCAGCGTCACTCGGGCGGCGTTCGATCGAATTACTACCAGCGTGCAAGGGGTGGGGAGGTAGTTTGCCAGGTCGCTTCAAGGTTTTTCTGAGCCTCAACCCCCTGCCCGCCCCTGGCCATTTCGAACTGGATGAGTATCGTAAAACAGTGTGTTCGTGTGATCACTACTGCCTGATGCACGTTAAGGAACCCCCCCCCCCCCGGGCTGGCGGTCACAATTACTGATCTATGGTCACACGTCACTCTGCACTAGCAAATATTCCAGCACATCCGGGACACTTGTCGTCTCATTTAATTGCCTGACCAACTTCGCAGAGCCTAGGTATCACACCCTAACTTTTCTAAACTTGATTTCGTGAAAACCAGTGAGTCGTGAAAACGTTATTTGAAACTGAAACTGTGGAGGAACTTGAAAACTGGACTTCGAACTTTGAAAACTTGGACTTAAAAAAAATTCAAAATCTTCAAAGTTTTTTTTTTTTTTTTTTTTTTCGAATTCAGCGTTAAAAGAGAATCTAAACTTTCGAACTTTATGCAGAAAGAAATTCGAAATCTTCGAATTGTTCAAACTTCATGTATATAAAAATTCGAAGCGTCGGAAGTTTTCGAATTTTATTTCCAAAGAATTTCGAAATCTTCGAACTTTTCGAACTTCAGATCTTAAGAAATTCAGATTTTTCGAATATCTCGAATTTCAAGTTAGGAAAGTTCGAAATCTTCGAATTTATCGAACCTCAAGTAAAAAAATACTCGAAATATTCTAACCCGGAATTTTAGAAGCCGTGAAAGCTTCAAACTTTTCGTATTCGAAACTCTACTGTGATCGAAAGTTGCGAATTTTTCGAATTCGAACCTCGGTCAGTACGAAAATATCGAAATTTTTCGAAATCGAATCTCAGTTCGCTTCGCAAATATCGAAACCTTTCGAAATCGAACCTAGGCTGGTTCGCGACATCCCTAATTGCAGCCTCTTGCCACGTCCTCTTGCAGAGTTGGACGGTTCAAGCGGCAGCACTGCGATGACGGCTGTTACCATCAAGACGGGTGTGTTGTTGGACGAGCAGTTTTCGGATTAAATCTAGCACTAAAGGAACTAGTACCAGCATTTGAGGTTTCTACAATGAAACAGCTGGAACACGTGCCAATGTTCACAAAATGGCAGACCAGCGTGTGATCATCAAAATCCGGCAGACACATGTTTGTTGCTTCGTAATGCGTGCGAGGCATATGCACAAATGCTAAAAATGGGACCAGCCCGTTTCTTGAATGGTTTATATAGTATGTGGAGGATGATTGTAGAATGCATCGTGGTCAACTATTATGGGTCCGGGGACAGTAACAAAAACTTGTTGGTGCAAGTTTCTTGTTTTATAAAAGAAAGCTATTAGATGTATTGACAACCCAGATTTGTGAATAAGTCTAGGTTGTTTAGCTTCTAGCTTCTTGTGTTCATCAAGAGTTGTTATAATTCAATAACACTATAACTTGAGAAGCCAGAGTAATACACTGTGAGCGACTTTGTTAGCAGGCTGATTTTTTTGTGAATTTTGCAAAGTGCAGATTTAAGAAATAATTTGCAAGCACGAAATTTCTCGATTTGGAGCAATACGTAGTGCATTAAGTACCATGAGGTGATATATTTGCACGATAAATTTTTTGCGTTTTATTTCAAGTTGCGATATTCTCAAAAATTAGTTTGTTTACATTACAGAAGGACGAACAACTACTGCTCTTTCTTGATAAAAATCTACCCAGAGAAAACCGCAGCATAAGACTAATGGCACAAAATATTCTTTTACAATAACATTTGTGCGAATAACTGGTAACAATTTACAATGAAGCTTGTTTCGTACCTGAAATTTCCATCTTTTCCCCAAGACATTGGCCGTTGTTGATTTCTAGCTGTCTTCTGTTGCAGAATTTTAGAGCAAAATAAGTTAGTACATTTTAATATTAAATACTTAAAAGGACCAATTCTATATGTCTCTTAAAGGACACATGCAAAGAAAAAAAATTTTTTTTTAAACAGCCGAGATGGAAAAAGGATATCACAAAACGATTTTACAACGAAGACAAAAAAATTTTAGAGGTATATTTACGGCGCTATACGAATTCATAGTTGGCGCCCGCCGGAGCCGCCGCTGTCACGTGGTAGGCCCGTGCGCCACCGCCCTGCGTCGCCAACGCCGCAAAGCCACGCCGCCGCCGCACGCTGAGCATTGTACGGGGCCGCTTCAACGCGTTTCTCCACGCCGCCGTCGCCGCCGCCGCACAAGTTTGTGTGCTTAGGGGCGCCGCCGCCGTCATCTGACCGGCGCACAGGTCTATCACGTCTGCTTGCGCTTTTTCAGGAGTTTCCTTTGGGCTCTAAAAGTTACTTATTAATCTTAGTTTTTTGTTATACTTCAAACAAAGATGAATGAGTTACTTTTAGAGGCCATAGGAAGCTTCCGAAAGAGCGCAAGTACCACGTGACAAATATGGGCCCATCACGTGATAAATAAGGGCCACTTTTCTGCGGCGCCCGCGGGCGCCAACTACAAATTTGTATAGCGCCGTAAATATAGCTCTAAAAATTTTTTTTTCTTCGTTGTAAAATCGTTTTGTGATATCCTTTTTCCATCTAAGCTGTTTAAAAAAAATGTATTTTTTCTTTGCATGTGTCCTTTAATATTTTTCAGCCGAGCTGTTAAGGGCTATTTTCTCCAGTTTCCTGTTTGTGGACTAATAAATCTCGACACAGAACTCTGGACAGCTACCGCCATCTATAAGCGACGGCAGCAACCAGACAACCAGTTAACCGGCCTTGCTCATAGATGGCGGCAACCTTTCCAGCCTTTCCACTCTGGTTTTCACCAGAGTGGAAAGGCTGAATTTCTCTAGGCGTCGTCCTAGAAGTCGTCCTCAAGGACAATGCCTAGATGACGACGTCATCTGGGCATCGTCCTCGAGGTTATGCTAGAAGTCGTCCTTGAGATTGTCCTAGATGTCGTCCTTGAGGTTGTCCTAGAAATCATCCTTGAGGTCTTCCTAGACGTCATCCTTGAGGTTGTCCTAGAAGTCGTCCTTGAGGTCGTCCTCGAGGTTGTCCTAGAAGTCGTCCTAGACGTCGTCCCTGAGGTCGTCGTAGGCATCGTCCCTGAGGTTGTCCTAGACGTCATCCCAGAGGTCGTCCTAGGCGTCGTCCTTGAGGTCATCCTAGAGGTCGTCCTAGACGTCGTCCTCTAGGCGTCGTGCTTGAGGTCGTCCTCAAGGACAATGCCTAGATGACGACGTCATCTGGGCATCGTCCTCGAGGTTATGCTAGAAGTCTAGAATTCGTCCTTGAGGTCGTCCTCGAGGTTGTCCTAGAAGTCCTTGAGGTCGTCCTAGACGTCGTCCCAGAGGTCGTCGTAGGCGTCGTCCCTGAGGTTGTCCTAGACGTCGTCCCAGAGGTCGTCGTAGGCGTCGTCCTCGAGGTCATCCTAGAAGTCATCCTTGGGGTCGTCCTAGACGTCGTCCTCTAGGCGTCGTGCTTGAGGTCGTCCCAGCATAGTACAGCTTTGCTGGCCTTCCTTCTTCACCAGAGTGGAAAGGCTGAAAGCTTTTTGTACAAAGTTGGTGCAATTAATATTGCACCAACAATATTTTGATAGAGTATCGAAACATGCCAAATGCATAACAGACTCCAAAGAGAATTGAACAGGGTACATTTCTTAATGCTAGAAAAATGATTGCCACAGGTGTCTTCTAGCTTTATTGAATTTCAGCATAAGTAGGGTGTATACTTTCCGGTGTTTATTTATGACAAAAATCGGCGGATGTTTATTGGTGATTATTTGTTTCTAGAAAAGTCTAAAAAGGGTAGTTATCGAGGGAAAAAATTGGGAATGTTATTGACCACTGAAGAGGAAAAACAGTTGAAATATTCTTTCCATATTCCCCACTTGATTATTGTAGTATATGCACGCGTACATTCTAGGCTGGTGTCTGTCATTCCTTCCTGTTGACGAGGCGCAATTCGCACAATGCCCGCTCAACATTTGGACATGGGAAACCACCCACCTCTTGGGTCACTGATAGTGACCTTCAAGGGGCTTAGGAGGACCTTGGACAACAGTGGGACAAAGACCACCTAGGTCACAAAAGAAAGACGGGCAAAGTGCATGATTCTGGGGAAGATAATGACGTAAGTGTGCGTAGGACTTTTTCACTGAAAAAACAACATTGCTAGGAAAAAAGAAACCGGTATTTTTTTTTGTTTTTAACGATTTTTAGTTCAGTCATGTTTATCGGTGTTTTTCGGTTCAAACCGGAAAGTATACAGCCTAAGCATAACCTAAAGTGTCCCCCGGTAGCTTTTTTTAAATTGTCGTTAGTAAAGGGCGTCCAGGGCCTTTCTGTCGTGACAGTTAAGCATAGACATGTAGGTTCTTCCTTCGCATCTTGGCATAAACATCTGGTAGCATCTCGAGCTAAGCGTCCTTTTAGGATCTCATGGTGTTTTAGCTAATGTGTTGCTGTCGCATCCCTGCATTTCCAGAGCCAGCAGAATTTGTTGAAGAGGATGAAGAGTCTAGCAGCCATCTTGGATCTGTTGGTCAGTCCTAAAATTGGTGCTTGTGTTTGGGCCTTCCGAAGCATTACCTGGATTAAAAATGAAGGCGCTTTCTTCTTCACTCGCAGAGCCAGAATGATACGAGGAAGTTTGGGAACCCAGCGCCAGCTCTTACCAATGGTATGTCCCTGATAACATTTCTCTCTCTAATAGGCGTCAAAATGTTATGTCTCAGATTTTTTTCCCCCCAGGGGGCAAAGGACAGACACAAATCTCCAAACACAGCTAGGTGACCGCCTGGCCAGAAAGCTCGCCTGCACAAACCGCATTGGTGTCAATTTCGTGGCTTTTTTTTCCCCATCAAAACCAGGCCCTTTCCAGTGTGGTCAGTCTTTTGCTCCTTCTAGGTGCAGCAGCTCGGAAAGAGTTCCCATTGGTTGGGCCACTGCAGTGGGTCCCGTCCGGGACAAAGCGCTACCGCAGGCAAACGTCGTCTGCTTGCACAACGGGGAATGGCACGGCATTGCAACTTGGCCCGTGCAGCCAGAACGACCGGACGTTGGTGGGTTTTGGGGATTTCTTTGTGCTGATGTTAAGGCTGGTTCCCACGCTTGCGACTGCTATCGACCATGTGCCCTCAAACCTCTTAAAGGGATGGTGAACCGAAATTTGGATTTCAGAAAACGATGCAGGGAGCTGTAGGCGGGATGCTGCAATCCCTACAACACTACTCGGAAGGCGATATCTCGAATGGACGGCCGTATTTTTGGAAAAAGAGGTCGAGATTGAACCAGGCTGACAAGGCGCATGACGTGGAGATATCTCGTTTCCTCCTCTCTTCGTTTCGCCCACTCAAGGCGGCGAGGCAGAGAAGACGCGAGGCCGTTTTCTTTCCTTCTCGGGAGAAACATGACGTAAACATACCCGTCAAATGCGCCTCCTTTTTTTGAAAAATACGGTCATCCGTTCGAGATATCGCTGTATGAGTGATGTTTTGGTGTTAGTGGCATCCCGCTGCACGCTTTTGCCGCATGTTTTGTGGAATCCAGATTTCGGTTCAGCATCCCCTTAATATCCCTTGCAACGAGAACACTCTGCATGTTCCTACATATGTTTCCTATCTTTTTTTTCATTCTTTCTTTTTTGGCTCAAAAAACTTCCCACAATGTTAGAAGCAGGATTTCATGTGTTCAGAGTTTATTTTTTTGTGGGACGGTGTTTATTTGAGTTTTATTTTTCCCTGGAAAATCAAGGTTATTTTTGTTAGATTCCCGATTCTCCGAAATTTGGAGCTTTGTTCTCACTTTTTTTTTAAACAAAATCAAATCCAAAAACATACTTTAAATTCATCAAAAAAGTCGCCGGTATCGAAAGATATATTTCCACATTTGGCATTGGCGCCCTTACAATTGGCAGTATTAACTGTCCCAGGATGAATCTTGAAAATACATGTCGATACTTACAAATAACCAAAGAAGCATAAAAACCTTGAGCATGCCCTCCTCCTACTAGGAAACCTACAGGTTCACATCTTTGACCATTCTAAAAACAGAATTTGTTCTCCCTGGAAGGAGTACAATCTGGAGAAGTCTGTTGGCGGATTGTACTGAACGAACCTTGACGAGATACCTTCATTTTCTCAATAGTCCGAGAGAAATAAAACTGAATTGGCCTTGACTCGAAAGCCCTGTGCTCTGACGAAATTTATTCCTAGAGTTACCGTCTTTATTGGTTTTTTCTGAGTTGATTGGATTTATCCCAGAACGCAGAAGCCCAGTGACAAGCGAGCATTTCTCGTAGGTACATTTGATCTCGTAAATCGTGCAAAAGCTTTTCTCTTGTCAAAGCTAGTTCCAGGACAGGCTTTAAGACAGGCAGGTGGAGAAACGGCCCCCAAAACCTGCTTCCTGGCGGCTTCTGCTCGGCAGCTGGGGTAGCCTTGCGATACATGGATTTGGACGAAACTCTGCCAGAGAATGCATTCTGTCAGCGATATTTAAAGTAGAATTTACTAAATCCTCACGACTTAGCACACAATGGTTTATTGACATTTTTCCCAAGTTTTATGCATTTTTCAAACCAAGTGAGCGACTGGTAATGTCAAGTGGTCTGCAAAACGTCCGATGTGCTTTTTGCTTTTCATTTTGCTGTTCAACTTGCTTGAAGCAGACAAATATGGCGGGACGAAACTGGCATTTCTCGCCGTGTTTTGGCACTTGGGTAGAGCAGAGATTCTCGAGCTATGGGCCGCTACTGTTGTGTTCCTGACTGTCGGTCGGGTTATGGCCCCAAGAAACATTGGTGATGCTTAATACGGGCAATGTCGTGCCGAGCACAGTGCAACCACGGTGTGGTGCAACGGCATACCGCTGGCTTTCAATCACGTTGAACTGAAACTTACCTTGCTTGCCTGTAAACAGCGGAAAAAAGCTAGATCACTCAACTTCTAGTGCATGAGTACTATAGGCAGAGATTACTATAAGGCAGTCGAAGCAGTTTCTGAAGCTGGGAGCTTCGACTCTTAGCCTCTCCTAAAGATGCCCTCATCTGCAATGTGGGCACCGAGCAATCGGTCCCACCTCTGTAACAAAATGTTGGCTTTATCCTGGGGGTGTCCATACAGTGAGTAGCAATTTGTTGCTTCTAGGTCCGGGGGCGGCATCTTGGCAGGAAGTCTGGCAACATCGGGTCCTCTGCACTCGCCCCCCCGTCGTCTGCGACGGACTATGGCCGCAAGCAGACGTAATCACGCGAGGTTGAACAGTTGTTGTGACATAGTTGTTTGTACAAAGTTGTTGTGGCCTCCTTGCAGCACAGTGTTTGGCGGCGTTGCAACACAACCTGCTGGTTCAGGTGAGGGGCTCTTCTCGGCTAGCTTTTGGAGATAGCGTACGCTGCCTGGATCGTGTCTCTGACCCTCCCTCGATTTTCACCCCATGGCGTCGTACAAGCGTTGCCGCCATCCTGCTGGTGACGCAGCGGTGGAGCTGGGTGCAGGAGACGGTCGTTCGCCAGCTTGAAGGTGTACTCCTGGCCCTGGCGGCCAGGAGTTGGAACGCCACGACAATATCTCATTGTGTTTGTTTTCTACGGGACTTTATTTGCTAGGATCACGACATCCGAGAGAAGTCACTCTGGCTTTTGCGACGTCATTTGTTGTTGTGTCTTGGACGCAAGAGAACGCTAAACGCAGCAGTTGGAGGCACCTTCCAGGCACTGTGCCTTAGCGCAGCAACTTTTTAGGCCGCAAACACCATTAAAGTTTTGTCTCTAAACTGCAATGGTTCACTCTGTGCCCGCTCTGCATGAAAGTAGACACCCAGGTCCCAGTAAACATGGTGCAGGCTTTGCTACGGAATGATCGACCCATGTTTCGATAAATGGCACGAGAAGGTTCTACTACATTCACTGGTCGGCCGCCATTTGCGTGCCATTCATAGACTCCTTTGTGTGAGCCGTGGGTTCACAGGCGGTAAGAGCCGGCAGTTGTACGAGCTCTTCCTCGGAGGCTTCGACTACGCTACGACGGACCCGAGGGTGACTTGGGGCGGCGAGGAGAGGTGTGTGCGGTCGGAGGATGCAACCAGCAGAGCCCTGGGTTGTACGGAAGTGGCGGTACAGTGCCCCGAACACGGCCTCGACCGGTGTTTCCTCAAAAGCGGTCCGTCGTAGAGCTGTCATGGTGGTTGTGATGGATGTGGCAGATGCTAGCTTGACAGTCCAGGCAAGCTCCCACAACCTGGAGTTGGGTCGCCACAACATCTCGACATGTGACATAACGTCTTTCGCATTGTCCTTTGTTGCCATTTGGGAACTGGCTTGTGATGTGCGGGCAGAATGGGACGCCAAAGGCACCAGACGACGTAATGGCGGCTTGCAAGGTGGCAACGCACTACCAGAGACTGCATTCCCAATGTCTGCTTTTGCCAAACTTCAAATCTGGCCAAGGAGATCCAGTGCTTGCGAACGAGCGGTCCAATTACCTAATGGTGCACGTAAGACTGTTGCATTTCTTTGCCTAGACTGCAAGTCCAATACGTGAATTGGGAGTCTCAACCTTGGCGCTGGGTGTAAGCCTACGCCAATAGACGTGGGCTTTGCTGATACTGTCTGTTGAAAGTTGGCAAGGCCCATATTGGCACTGTCGAGGCACGGCCAAAGCGCTCTGGGCAACTACATCACGACGGAAGGACTGTACCGGGAGACATCTCGATCCCACATGGAGTATCCTCGACGTCCATTCAAGTTCCAGTGGCCCCCATTGTGGCATCCGTGGACGCGTGCAGTGCCTGTCGTGGTTTCCGTTTGTGTGTGCACAAATGGGTTTGGGTTGGAGTGTGGCACGGCCGAGCTTGTCAGAACTTTTTCACGTTCATCCATCGTAGGAGTATTTTCGCCATTTTATGAATTCATTATTATGACGCGGAAGTCGTAAGTTCATCGAGCGGCCGAGGCAATTTATTGCTAGTGATGCAAAGAGTTTGTCATACAAGGAAACAGGATTTCCCCGGGTCCCTTTGAGAAAACGTTTGTTTGTTTTCAGTTTGGACCTGTCAAGTGCTTCCCTTTTTCTGCCTTGTGTTTTAGAGGTGAATAAAGCTTAAACACCTTGAGCTGTGTCTCCAACTGGTACTTTACCTGTCACTCTTCTATTTGGAGTGCCTGCTTTCATTGTAGTTTAAACAATACTTAATTTTCTCTTGTCGATTATCATACCTTGTTTATGCACTTTTTAAACAGCTTGTACCCACCCCCCCGTGTAACGCCCCCAGGGCCCCGAGGATATCGAAATAAACAAATAAAAATATAACTTATCTGTGCCCATATTATTTCTACAAAGAAAACCTACGTTATTCAGAAGCAAACAGGACCACTCTGGCAGCGCACGTAACTACCCACCTCTTGACGATTTACGCTGTTTTCTCTCCAGACTTACATTCTGGGCGAAAATATTTGTGCAGTTGTTCATAAAATAGAAAAAGATTGAGTCCATCGGCGCTTGGAACAAAAGCATCGAACAAACGGGGACGAAACTGCATCAGACAGCAAGGCGCGAGCGTGTGTATCAGGGCGCCGTCACCACGCGACAGATAAGCAGTTTTTCTAAACATGTCCATCTTTAGGTGTATCTTGGCTCGATTGCACCCTTTCGACTCTACGCAGCAAGCACTTGATCCAAATACGAAAAGAGAAAAAAACACCTCCGTGCAACTTTCGTATTTCCCACAGCTGTGTGCCAGCCCATGGGAGAAATGAGGCTCTCCGAGACAAGAAAGACGAGCGTGTTACGTGAAATAACATTTTATTTTAGGAAATATTAAACGGAATAACACGGCATAGTGGCGTCAAGTATGTACAGCAAGAGAGGGTCTTACTGGTGGAGGAGTCCTCTGAGGGAGTTTGGGGGACTGGGGAGCGCACCCAAAGACTCGTCACAAAGCGGGGCACCAGAAACAAAAAACCTTCGCATTGTACTTGCCTCAAAGTTGCTTCTCGAGACATTATAAATAAATATATATTATCATTTTATGTACACGTTTGTTACAGTCAGGTTCTAGACACGTAGCGTACGGGTGGGCAAAACAAAATTTACACAATTAGATTTGCGGGAACATCGCAAAGTGTGCTCGAGATCCTCGAAAAATGACTGCCTTTTGTGCGCTTGTTTTTCCCATTGGGGGCAGAAAAGAAAAAGCGAAGTCACGGGGCAAGAAAGAGAGGCCACCCAAAGCAAAGGTGGCCGAGACCGGGGTTTGCGCCCGAGGCCACACCCACCGAGATTCTCACTGGTGGCGTCTGCCCTCTGCAACCGTCCCAAGGACCTGCCGACGCTTCCTTTCGCGTCTGGGAGCACGTACACTGCATGTATGACCATCATTTGTAAAAAGAAGGGCACTCCAAAGAAAAGAAAAAAAAATTCCTTCCGAATAACGAGGAGCGTAAAGTGATCATTAGTAAGTTACCTAAGGTCTACTAATTAACTTGCAAGATAGTTGACTTTGTAGGCCCATTCCAATCGGGGATCTGTTGCCCGTCGTCAAATATTCCGTGGTTGTCGTTTGAATTCGGACAAATAGGATCTGCTCTCCGCTATTCTTTGGCAAATGTAAGCAAGGTGCGGACAGATGTCGAAGCTATACTCCATCTCGTGAGTGGTCTTCGGTGCTGGCAAGTCCTGCAGAATGCCCCGTTTGCACAATCACTCGCGCATCAAAAGTGTGTTTGATAACGCGCGTTTAGGCTCGTGCCAGCACTAAGGACAACTTACGAGATGGAATCTGCGTGCAAATCGAACCGCAAGTGACGTCACTCTCCGCAGCAGGTAGTTAGTAGCTGCGAGTCGCTCCGAGTGTGTTGCATTACTTCGCGTGGTCGGAGAAAAAGTGCGCCACGCTCGGTCTCCTCAGTAGAGCAGCCTTCGTTGCTTTTTCCCCTTCGGCAAGGTCCGACTTTGACACTTAAAGGTCTTTTTTTTTTTTTCACTTAGCATCTGCAGACAATAGGCAACAAATCTCTAATTGAAATTTGCCGGATAAATCGAATATTTCAAGAATTAATTAGAAAATTCTATGTGAGTAGATCACTAACTATCAATTTTCATCCGTGCTCCAACGCCCACCGCGGAATTATTTCTTCGTTTTCAGTGTCCCTTTTCGTAAAACTATCTCGAGTCGTCGGTGACACGCCCGCCCTGTATATCTGGACGGGAAAAATGTTGAAGAGACGACGATGTAAAGTTGAAAAAAAAAAAACTTAAAAGAACGGGAGTGAAAAAGTAAAATCGGCTTTCCAACAACACACACCACAATGCCTGGGGACAGCGTGCCATTGGGGGAATAATGCCCACATTCATACGCACATACACGCTCGCGTGTTTCCCAAACGAATGGAGCGCCATTTCGGACGGCTGCCCGAGGGTTAAACAGGGATCCGGCAATGGCCCAAAAAGAAAATGGCTGGTTTGTGGACAGGGAGTGAGGAGGAATCCCGACACGGGGCTGCTGTTGCCCATTGACTGGGAACGACAGCCACGGCAGAAGGTCCCCAGCATGCGACGCGAGAATGCAACCTGGGGCAAATTAAGAGGTAAAAGAAATGGTTTGGGCAGCGGCATAGCCTCTACGCCCGCCACACTCCCAGAGACAATGTTGCCAGATGCCGATATGAAGACTCCGGGCAGCCGAGCATTTTTCGGGAGAATGCAATTGATTCCCTTTTTGCAGCGGGTCACGCGAGAAATGCAAACGCATAAAATGTGGCTCGTTTTACCGTGGGAGACTACACGTGGATGGGCAGAAAACAGAATAAAAACGTGGCACGCAAGCCCCAGACGCGACAAAGAATCTTCCAAACGCGAGGACGGTTGGCGAGCAAAGAGCCGCAGCAGTCCCTCGAGTGGACCGAGACAACGCGCAACATTCCGCTCTTTGGAGACAAAAGCCGAAACAAGAATGAGGACCGCGGAGCAAAAGCTCCCGTCACGTAAAAGAGCCATCTTGCCTCGGCTCAAGAAACCAAACTCTCCCGTACCAATGCCGATCACCCCCACACACACACACACACTGTATTTACACGCACAAACGGGCACGAGTAGCACTGAGACAAACATTTCGACTACGGACTGCGTGTATTCCAAATAAATAAACCTCCAAACCAAACGTACGCTTCCACCGCCCCTCTCGGAAACGCGGCCCGAGGCGTCGAGTAATTCGGATGTGGAATGGGTGCTCAAAGACAATCCAAAGGAGGGGGAAGCAAAAAAAAAAAAAAAAAAAAGAGCGAGCGAACCGGGGCGTCTTCGGGGCATCGGAAGGAAGAGTGTGCAACGTGTGGCCCTAACGGTAGTGGGGGCGTATTGCTTGTGGGAGCCGGCGTTGTCAATGGGCGCGGGGGAGGAGGCCTAGACGCCCTCGGCAAGGCACAGCCTCTTGGTCGAGATGGCCACCCCACCGTCGCTGGTCACGCTCTGGATGCTGCTGTGGTCGTCCGAGTCGCTCTGGTTCGTGTTGAAGCCCATGATGTCCACTTCGTCTGCGAGAACGGATCGGCGCTCAGTGCTCGCCGGACCTCCGTAAACGGAGTGACGCGTGCCGTCCTTTCAACGAGAACGAACCGACCCGCGGAGCCCCCCCCCGGGCGACCTTGGGTGAAGGAAGGGGGGAAACCCGGGTTTGCTCCCCTTGGCTCCGCTTACCGAAAAGTTCCGAAAGAACGCCCACTCCAAATGATGAGATGAAGGGTGAAAAACATGGGGTGGGCTATCTTTGGGGATGCCAGAGCGAAACTTTATAGAACATTAATGATAAACACCGGGGCACCCGCTACAAACCACGTGACGCGGGAACTGATACTTTAGACCACGGACACTGCAAATTCGTGTTTCACGATGCGGTAAACACGCGGGAATTCGCCACAAACTCCCATGTCACGGGAAAGGATGCCGCAGGTTGCGGACGCAGCAGATACGCGTCTTACCGTGCGAAGAATCCGCCGAAACCCGCCTCTCACGGGAAGAAATACCGCAAATCGCAGATGCAACACATTAAAATTTTATGGAGCAATAACAGCGCGGGAACCCGCTACAAACTTGCCTGTCATGAGAACCGAAATCGCGCGCGGAGATCGCGAACAAAAACGCGGGAACCCGCTATGAACTCACTTATCAGACGTACCAATACAGCAGATCGCGCAACGGATGCGATTCTCGTCGGACATTGCGTGACATCCGACGGGAACCGGGGAGTGGGCGATGTTTCGGAATTTTTATGTTACAGATATTTAGTCAGAAAAACGGGATGGGCGATCTCTCGGGGGCAGGCGTTCCTCTCGGAACTATACTCTCCTGGGGTGACGACAGTCGCGAGTGCAGTTGGCATACCCAATTACTCTTTGCCCAGCCAGGAAGCAAATGGCAAAGGTGCAAGGGGGAAAAGGGCGGAAACTAGAAAAGCTCAAGTGAAGAGGAGCGACCTCCTTTTTTCCCCTGGCAGCAGTTTCGTCAACTTGGCGTGGCTCGGACAAAGCCGTTCCCAAATCCTTTGGTGGCCGTCACAAGGTCCGCTCACCCGTCTCGGAAGCGGAAGAGCGTGACGAGGAACCAGACTCGCTGGCGCTGCGCCGCTCCTCGCTCGCGCCGTAGGCACCGTCCAGGTTGCACAGTCTCCGCTTGAGGAACCTCTGCTCCCGTCGCAGCTGGTCCTTGGTCGTCTGGTTCTTGCGGTCCTTCTCTTCCAGCATCTGCACGGGCACCCCACTCCTGTTGGCCCAGGTCCTCAAAAGGTCCCTATTTGCCTCCTTTCTTTTTGCGCACCATTCTTTTACCGTGGGCTCCAAATCCTTTCCACGTATTATGAACAACCATTTCTCCTAGGGGTGGCGCTCAGCAGTGTTGCCGCACTGCCACTTCAGTTTTTCCCGCGTCGGGCAGAGAAAATTCCCGTTTTTTCTCACAAGAGCAATTTAGTGATATGCACGACACCAAGTACTTTAGATTCAGCAACACCTCACATATGTTTTTGTTTTGTAGAAATAGACCTTATGCGAAATTGCTTTGTGGTCTGACAACGCTTAGAGCGTCGCCATTTTAAAGAGGCGATGCAACAATTTTTGTACTTTGCGCAAATACCGTTTAGAACGGATCCCTGACGTTAATGACCTATGAAACACGCGTTCGTTTTTCACCCCACGCAATAGAAGTCCCAGTAAAAAATTAAAAAAAAAAAAAAAAGAGCAGCGTTCACCCCCTCAACTTGCAGCCAGAACAAGCGGCCACGTGATCTGGAGCCGATTATATGCCGCCAATGTTGATCATAGCCATGCGCTGGGGTTGACCAGAACTTCAGCTTGGGCGAGTTGGTAATTCATGATACTGCTTCACAGCGCACAAGATCAGACACACTTAAAAGAAATTTCACGCACACAAAGGAAGAACTCTCACACAGCGCTGACTGACAACTCGAAATATATTATGCATCATCTTCTTCTTCCTTCACTCCGATGCAAATGGAGGTGAACCCCAAAAAACCGAGGAACGTATGAAAAAAGAAAAAAGGAAAGAAAAGAAAAATGGAATAAAAACAAAAATAGAAGGAAAAAATAATGAATTCTCTGTACTGCGGACGTTGCTATTGTGCTTATTCTAAATAGTTCAACTCTTTTTCCGTTAAGGCTAGCGATGGAGTGCTCACACATATCCTATCTAGCCTTACAATGTTAGCGGTTTCTACTATCTCTCGCGTCAGTTTGTTCCTGCTCCGTCCCAGAATGGTGCATTTGTCCAGGAGGGGCAAAGCACAGGACACGCGCTGAGTTCCAGACATTGTTATGGCTCGGCTATTGTCGTCGTTGCAGCGATTGGACACGGGCCACTACCCGAATGCTTCTCGAGCTAGTAATTATCAGCGAGCCCAAATCGAGTGCCCACGCAATGCTCGGGTCCAATCTATGAACCGCATTCAAATATCGTCATATGGGTGTACTGCGATCCCCACTTTACGTCATCAAATTTCGCAAAGGAGAGAATGAATGAAAATGATCGCCTTTGTCTCTGAAATTACACCGCAACAAAAGAGTTTCTTGGCCAGTGGCTTTGCGTGCGAGTATCCTTGAGGCCCACTAGCGCCAGTAAGCTCGTGTAAAGTGAAAAACATTCCAATTGAATATCATTGCACCGCCCCTTTAATGTTGGCAAGCGTCGTCGGTACCGAAGTTGTACGGGCAATCTGTGATGGCGCAGCAACTTTTTTCCGCCTTCTGACCATATGTGGATGAACAGTTTAAACAACTTACCGCAACTGTCTGACAAAACTCTCCGAGGCCTGTGCACAGTGGCAACAACCTCGTCGAAGCGGCGGACAGAGTCCTACGCCTTCACTATGGAAGCTTACACACTGCGGGTTGTTGCCAGCGTGTGCACAGGCCTCCTAAAGGACTAGGCCGTCATACCTTTCAGCTTTGAGAACACTTTTAATTCTTTTTCTGATGCGAATACGCTTGAAGCCATACTGTTTAGCGGTATACTGCTCCACGCAAATACATGACTCAAGATTACCGTCAAATCACGTAAGGACGCCCACCCAAAATGAAGAGATAAATGGTGAAAAACATGGGGTGGGCTATCTTTGGGGATGCCACAGCAAAACTTGATAAAAAAGTAATGCTAAGCGCCGGGGCACCCGCTACAAACCACGTGACGCGGGAACCGATACCGCAGAGCGCGGACACGGCAAATTCGCGTTTTACGATGCGAAAAAACACGCGGAAATTTGCTACAAACTTCTGTGTCACGGGAAAGGGTACCGCAAGAGGCCGACGCAGCTGATTCGCGTTTCACGGAGCGAAGGACTCGCGGAAACCCGCCGAGAACTCGCATCTCACGGGAACGGATACCGCAGATCGCGGACGCAGCAGGGTCAAATTTCATGGTGCAATATACCCGCTGCCATCTTGCCTGTCACGGAAACCGATATCGCGCGCGCAGATCGCGGACAAAAACACGGGAATACGCTAAAAAAAAAAAAAAAAACTCGCATGTCACGGAAACAAATACCGCATTTCACGATGCAATATACACGCGAGAACAACTCGCGCGTGTTACAGCTAAAAGTCGATATCGCGCGCGCAGATCGCGGACAGAAACGCGGGAATCTGCTACGAACTCGGGAACGGATATTGCAAATGGCGAACGCAGCGGGAACAACTCGCATGTTACACGAGCCGATATCACGCGCAGATCGCAGACAAAAACGCGGGAACCCGCTATGAACTCGCTTCTCGGACACACCGGTACCGGCGATCGCGCCGTTGATGCGCGATTCCCGTCGGACATCGCTTGACGTCCAACGGGAATCGGGGGGTGGGCGATGTTTCGGAATTTTTATGTTACAGATATTTAGCCAGAAAAACGGGATGGGCGATCTCTCGGGAGAGAGCGCCCTTACGGGATTTTACGGTAGTTTTTGTTTCTTTGTTTTAGTTGTTACTGGCGAGAGGTTTTTTGGTGGAACGCTCTGTGTACTTCTAAAAGAAACTGCACGGGGAAATATTTTTCAAGCGTTGCAAAGGGCTAAAATTGATTTCAGTTAGCATTGACCTCAAGCACAGTTGACGGATGTTGCGCTATTAATAAAGATTTGTTCAACCCTGGCAGAATAACGGCATTGACTTTCTCAAAACCACCCCCGAGCTTTGTTGCACAAAACAAAATTTCTACCTCAAGTTCGACAAAAAAAAAAAAGAGAAGGAGAAGGTGAAACGAAGTTGGCACCACCTGTGTTGCTTCGTTCGTCGTCAGCAACGCAAGTTTTTTCCGCCGCCGACATTGAAGTTTTAACCACTGCGATGAACCTAACTGTACCACTGTTAACCATATACGCATCTTCAATTATGGTTGGTGGCGCAGATTATTAAAACTGCCATCTTTATGCCTCGCTTAACAGCCTTGGTCTCGTCCGCATGCATTGAGCTCATTGCGCATCAAGGAAAAGGCAGGCCGACACTACAACGTACATAACAGAAAAAAGAAGGTCATAAACAAATTTGGTACAACTTCATGAAAAGATTAGGGCCAGTTCAATAGTTGTAAATGGCTTCACGCCGCGAGATAACGTCCGCATGTTTCTTTGCATTGTCACCGCTTGTTTTTGCCAAAAGCTGCGTCTCAAGTAACAAATAAAAATAAGGAAAAAGGTGAACCCTGTTCACGTTTGTGTTCACGTCACACACAAATCAAAGGTTTATCGCTGCATCCGCAGCTGAACACAGCAATCGGCATTGCATCTCTGGCACGAAGTACGGTCGCTTGTTTACATGGGGACTTTGCCGGTCGGGTCACTGGTTTCGTTTTCTCGCAGCTACCAAGATGGCGGACGTAGTTCTCGGCGCGCTACTACATAGCGCTCTACATTTCGCATATGGTCTATTAGCATCGCATAAATTACGATATGCAGAAGTTGACATTCGGCAAACTAGTCCCCCCCTTCACTGTTTTCTGCACTCTACATTGGTTGAATGAACCGGGGGAACTAAATGGAGGCAAGCGGCCCATTAACTGAATCGCTCGCTCGTTTTCGTGGAACACCACCCACTGTAAAATGTCTATCAGACTGACAGAGGACGCATGTGCATAGCTAGCGGCGAGGAAAGCTCGCCAACCAGCAGTGCTGTACCGGCAGACTGGCAGCATGCACACGATGGAAGTCATGTGCATGACTTCCATCATGTAGATAAGAAAATGACAAAATTTCAGTTCCCTTTTTTTTTATTAAAAAATATTTCTCACGTTCTACGTGTATTTCAATTCTGTTTTCCCTTTTTCCCTAGCTGTCACGCTTTTTCTCACAATATGGGAAATTTCCCAAGATTCGGCAACACTGCTGTCGGCCACCGCGAAGCGGCGTTTACGGGGGGGGGGGCCAAGTCGGTTAACAGTTTTGTAGTAAGCCGGCGCAGACTGCCGCCGCCAGGCGGCGTGAGCGCATTCCCGTTATCCGCTCAAATAGCACCGTTCGCTAAAATGTCATTCGCTCATGTGATAGGGACCACAAGGCGTCATCACGGGGAGCACGACGCTGTGCTCTGTCGCCATCAAACGCGTGTGTGAGCTAGCTTTTATGCGCAAAATAAAGGCTCGCTAGTCTTTTGAGCACACATTTTTGACTGTCTAGCGAGGTTCTGCGGGCCGGTTACTTCCAAAAGGCCTAGATCGAAACAAGCTCAAGGAGACGTTGGCAGATCTCCCCACCGACGGACGTTTCGAGGAGTCGCTTCATGAGACGCCCCTCGACAATTTTTAATGTGAAATGAACGCCGACTGTGAACCCAAAGTCGGTGTCGGCTTTCCGGGAACGGCCGTCCTCCCGTAGACCGAGGCGAGTGCTTCGAGGTGGCCACCTTCACGAGAAAGCCCGAGTACGCAAAAGACGCCGTCAGAGGTGCACTGACGTCAAATTTGTTTGTCACGGTTTCCATGTACACCGCTCAAGGCGTCAAAACACAAGGCAGACTGGAAGAGGGGGCATGAAACGAACCATCCCCATAACGAAAGCTACAAACCTCGTCCTTTCGCCGGTGCGTAGGGTGCTTGCTCTGCCGTTCGCATCAGTGGCTGTCAAGAACTGGATCCCAATCGGCTGGAGCATTGACTCGAAATAAGCGCATTGCGGCAGTTCTAAACTAGCCGGCCTCGAGAGACTTGGCCGGGCAGCAAGAAGACATCTGGTTCCTCTGAAAGTTCTGCGGGTATCCGCCCACCATGTTACAGTCTGTACTCGTACACGCTTTGTACATAGTTGATACACCGCACAAACTAGTTCTCTCAGTTTGGTTTTTAAAGAAAACAATGCAGTTTGCATTGAAATTTGTGCACTTTGATCAAAAAACAGTCATCACTACAGATAAAGGGGGAAATTAGTAATGCTGTGTAACAGAGTACCAGGGGTACACCTGTCTATAGCAGAGCATCCAACCGAACTGAAACAAAAAAAAGAACCAAACTGTTATTTTTAGCCGAACCGAACCGAACCGAAATCGACGCCGCCATCTTGGAACTGAACCAGAAAAACATTTAACGGTAACCAGTTCAAAACGGTTAAGCCCAATATTTTTCTTCTTTTTGTTAAAGGGCAACTTCGGCCAAAACTCAAAAGGAAATAAATTATTGGTATCGCTTTAGTGACACAAAATACGACACCTGCCAAAATATTACGTTGAGGGGACGCCGCATTCCCGACTAATGCTGATAATAAAAATGCGAACCGCCACGAGCCACTGCTCCTTAGCGAGCCGCCAGCGGGTTACCCATCGTCAAAGCAACCTTGGGCCATGACGTCATGGTCATGCTCTTTTTTTTTTTTTTTCCCTTGTCCGAACGGGCGTACCCGTTGCACGGTCGATCAGTGTAAAGTGTGCTTCTTTGAGCCGCTACCTCGGCTGGTGATTGGTGGGTTTAGCCATCACTTTTCTCTGTAGCCCGTGTAGCTTCGGTATAGCCTTTTGTTTCTTTGCTCGTGAGGGGCTAGTTTCAGCGAGCAACTTGGTGTGCACTCGCGCGCATCGTGGTGTCAGAAGGACTGGCCCAGCTGCAGTCATGGGCACGTCACTGACAAAACGTAACAGTGTTACAGTTACTCAGGCATAAAAGTAACCCTGTTACAGTTAGTTACAAAATTGAGAGTAACTTGTTACAGTTCTTTCACTAAACTAATGACGTTACTTTGTCGTTACTTTACAAAGAAGCATGAGAGAACATTCGAAAGAAACATTCCTTTATATGCCTTTAAATTAGCGTAGATTTCTTATAAGACATTGTGTTGTTCTCGGTAGTGAATCTGGTTATTTTGAGAAACTAAGATTTTCTTAATAATCAATAATAACACGTTTGGTTCTTCCCATCTCGATTTTTACCATGAATAGCTCCTCAAACAGGATCATAATTTAAGGCAGTATCCGGGTAAATTCACTATGCGATAAAAAATTTAGAGTCCTCTTTGGCAAATTACGGGCGACTTTAGTTTTTCAAATTCTTAGCATAGCAGATACCTGGTCCACGAAGAACTTCAAAATAAGTGCGATCACCATAAGGTATACACAAACACAACAGCAGGCATCCAGATCTCGTATATATCCAATCATGATGCGAGTCTACAATCGGCCAATTCTAATTTCGAATTTCTTCGGTGAGGCGAAATTAGATGGAAGCAGGAAAAACCGTGCGAATGTGAAGCCAATAATAATATTAATCCTACCTCGCATTCAGCTTTGTAGACGCTTTCTTATGCCACTCCAATCCACTCTACCGCACGCGCACAATCTTTCATGAAACACTCTGAGAGCAATGTCATTCCTCCGAAAAAATGAGCGTCGATCGAGGTACAGACGACCACCGCGTGTAGAACGGCTGTTGTTTACAGACGTTTCGAGTAAATACTTTCTCAAGTGACGGGACCCGAAGAGGAACAAGAAGGCGGCGTTTGATGTCGGCAGCCTGTGGTCGCTGCAACTCAAGTGCTGTCCTGGCGCAAACCGAGAGCCTTCTGGGACCACGCTGACAGTGGAAGACGGTGCGCATGCAAGTGGAGCCTCAGTTGTCAATGCAGAGGAGTTCAAGAGACACTCCAGCACTTCCAAGTCAAGTGGAGAGGTTACTTTGGACACCACTCGCAGGGAAGGCTAGGCTTACTGCCCAGTTGGCAGAAAGACAGTTGCCGTTGCTAGTCCTCAGATCCCGGGCCTTAGTCCGGAGAAATCGGGCGAGTGTTTTGGAATGCCGCTCGACAGTCTGCTCAACGACCACCATGTCGACACTGAGTCGGCAAGTTTCCCGAACCGTTTGCGGAGGGCTTGAAACCCTTCGTGGTGTCCAGGCCGGAAAAATTACGGGAGCACACTTAAGAACACTTACGTGTAGGAATGCGAAAGCATTCCTACAAGCAGCGTGCCCCGCTCCTCCTCCGCGGCTGAGAGCAGATGAAAGCAGAGCGTAGAACATGCGACCCGAGAGGGGGGGAGAGAGGGGTGGCCACCCTCTCCCTTTTATTGGCGCGCGGGCCACAGCGCCACGAGAGGGCTTCTCCAAGGGGTGGCGTTCCTTGGGACTATGACGCGTCGCAGCCAATGGGAATTTAGGTGCCGTTTAGCTCAGCCAATGGGAGAATGGGAATGTTTTTCGGGGTTACAGACACCGCCGGCTTCATGGAACTGGTAACGCTATCGCGTTAATAAGGGCGCCGAAAAACACGAGGAGGCAGTCCTACAGGCCGGGGACCCGTCTGGGTAATGCAGATGCCGGTCAAACCGTTGGAGGAGGGAGCCAAGACGTCTTCATGCTCGAGGGGGCCCACCCAAAGTACTGGAGGCGGCAACTGACAGAAACCCAATGCTGGCTTCACTGCGTACGGAGTTGAGCACTGGGAGCCATCCGGAGTGGCGGCCATTTGCAACGGAGGACTTCTCTGCGATGGAGCACTGTGTGCTGCGGGGGAGCCGCCTGGTTGTTCCGGCGCCGTTGGAAGTGGCAGTGTTGGATCTGTCAGAGTTCCTGGATTCGCTCTTTCTCAAGCGAGTTGAAGCGTGGTGGTGCCAGCGTGCAAATAGCCCCAAATCACTTCCGGTTCTGAACTGGGCAGTGGGTTTCGCAGTATTTGCGAAATCAAATATGCACTTATCTTCTGGAAATCACCATTTAGCACTGTCAGACTTCAATCACTCCTACAATAAAAGAATGACGAGTAAAAAATTAAGAAATATATGTGAACCGAAAATGTGCCGGGGCTACCCAGTAGATGGCGCCACTGAGTTTGTTGCCAAACAAAAGAGGGCGAATAGGCTCCCTACGGGAGCCAAAGTTGCGTGTTCATTCTCAGCCCGTGGCCGTAGCACCGACTATCCTGCACGAGCCTGGATTCTTTGCTCCTCACGTCGCCAATCTCGGCGAATAGCGGCGCATGGAAAACAGACTCGCAACTCTAGCTCCGGTAGGGAGCCCATACAAGAACTCTAAGTTCTGCTGCACGAGGGACACCCTGGTGGCGGAAGGATGAAGCTGGTGGGCCCAAGTCGCACGTGGTGGCCAGGGATCGACAAGGGCTTTGTGGCCAGGGTGGGCACATGTGTGGTATGCCGGGCGCACCGGAAGGCTCCGTGGAAGGTGCAGCCTCGGACATTCCCAACCCCGGACATGTCTCCGTGTGGATTTCAGGGGACCTTTTCGAGGCGTCTACTTCTCGGTATTATTAGTGGACGCATTCTCCGAGTGGATGGAGGTAGTCCACGTGCCGTCGGCTACGGTGACATGCTGGAGCTCATTCTTCGCAAGTCATAGGTTGCCGGACGTGATCGTGAGCAATGATAGTTCACAAGCGTGCAGTACAAGTTGTTCCTGGCTCGTAACGGGGTGAGAACTTTCCGTACCATCCCGCATTCAACGGTGCCGCAGAAAGGGTGGTGCGGACGGTTAAAGAGAAACTCGGGAAATCTGAGACCGGGGATTTTGAGTGTCAGATAGCCAGAGTGTCGTTCACATATCTGACGACACCACACGGTCTCTCCAAACGTACTTCGGCGGAGCTGCTCGCGGGTCGGCACCTGAAGTTGGATCTTTGGGGCAAGGTGCAGTTCCGACAGTTGCAGCAGAAGGTGCACAGTGACCGGTCGGCACAAGCGCATCGACACCTGAGCCAGGAGATGCTGTATGGGCCGGGAACTTGGGGCCAGGACCCCGTTGGGAGCCCACGGTTGCCGGGGCGGCCACTGGCATGTCGTCGGCCGAGGTGCAGCTGGCTCGGCGCGAAACCGTCGTGGAGATCGCAGAAGCCAAGCTACGACCGACGGCTCTGGCAGGGCACACGAGGCAGCAGCTGCAGCGGGCGGCAGCTCCAAGAGGCAGGCGGGGCAACCCCGGAGGTGCTGGTGGAGCCGGGAAGCACTTTTTGGCATCCCAGCAACATTGTGGCTGTCCGGGAGGCAACGGTACCTCAGAGGTTTCTGCAGAGCCCCAATCCTCGACACTTGGAAGATCGACGGGAGTTTGGCGGGCACCGTCGCATTATTCGCCATATCCACGGTCTCTGAGGCGAAAGCTGTTGTGGCAGCGGCAGCTGGCGCCACGTGGCCGGGCGGCCGCCAGGGAGCACAACGGCGAGCGGGGATATCAACGGGGCGCAGCAGCCAGCCGGCCGTTCAGTTGCGGGCCAAGCGGGCCTGCACGCTGAACTAATAAACACGCTCGTTAACGTATAACCGTCGGTGCTAGAAGTCCCGGTAAAAAGTCTGTAGGAGAAAATGCGAGCGTCGCCATCACGGAGTCCCAACTAGCGAGCACTTCCGTAGACCAGGGAAGAATACGGGCGGAAATCGAGGGAGGGATGGAGGAGCCAGAGAGCTTGGCTCCGACTGGAAAGGTTACTTTTCGCCGGAAAAACCCCGTTTCAGAGGTTCATTTCCACCCTCATTTGGTCCCAATATAGCCAAATGTCCCGTTTTCGTGGAAACTCGCACACAAAGTCAGTACCAGGCGAGAGGAAGAAAACAAAAAATGAACTCCTAACAGTTCATCACAAGAAACGGTACAGAAATGTTATCTCCAACAGAGTAAGATTTTAAGCTTTTTGCGCAACTCCCCTCGCCAATAGGTTTTGCTCGCACAGACGCGTCTACAAGGCACTCTTTTGTATTACTCTATTTGCCCTGCTTGGGTTTTCCAGAATGGGTGAAAAAGGTGCTTGTGTACTCAACTACTCGACGAAGAGCCCTAGAAATGTGTGCCTTTTCCCGGTGAACTGAATAGTAGCTTTTTTCTTTCTGTCTCGCTTTGCCCCCTTCCCCCTCAGTGTCTTCAACCCTGAGGCCAAGTAGAGGCAAAGCTAGCTTTCTAGCTCCGAGCACCACTCGTTCCGGTTGGGGCTCTGCTCTCTCCCCCATCTTCCGGGCGTCGTCCACCACCGGGATCGCGGCCGACACTTCTAAGACGTCGTCGGGCACGAGTCTAGGGACCTCCTTTTTGAACGCGCTAAACAGACCGGTCAGAGACGCATTCCAGGCGCAGCACGCAGAGCGCCCCCGGAGCGGACGAGGGCAGCAGGGAAGCCCACCTTGATGAAGCTTTTGGCGTTGTTGAGCAGGCCCAGGGTCGTGTGGCGGCTGGCGTCCGGCCCCAGGGGCACCATCTCCTTCAGCTTGTCCAGGCAGTGGCGTAGGTGGGCCCTCCTGCAGCCACGAGGGAAACTCAGTGCCCCCTCCGCAGGCCATGCAAACCCGGGTTCCTAAATGCGCTTCCTTCCTGTAAACACTTTCCATGTCCCCCTGCAACCGTCCAGTTCCGTTGCCGGCTCGGCGACATGAGCCGAGCGGGGGCGGAGCGCGTAGGCTGAAAGACGCTCGTTTAAAACAAATTTAGGTGCCGTAGCTTTCGCCTTTTGTCAAGTTATGGCGAGACACAGTACTGGCCTCGAGATCGGCCTACAAGTGGCGCTATTGTCGTGCTATCATCATCATCAAAGCGGGGATAGCAGCGTGGCCGCCCCATAGGCTATCCTCGTTCACGCACAGGACGGCGTAGATTCTCGCATTTATTTTGTCGCGCAGTATCGGTGGGAAAATAATTTTAGTGGAAAATGGTGCCGTACCGTTCGGTGCTTCAGTGAAGATAGAATTGTGTTACCAGCGTACGGCCTAAATTTAAATAACCGCTCGTCTGGATGCGTCATCTGCTCTGGGCAGACATTGGGAAGCGTGGATCACCTGACGGATGCCTGTCTTTGGCTGAACTGCACATTTATGTTGAATATTTTTTCTTTTCAAAGAGATGTCTCGGTCTACCAGCGTGGAAATTGAACAAAACAAGGAATTCCAACCCGGATATTTGTATAATATACTGGTACTGTGGGTCAAAAAATGAATGCAATATGCCATTTATGATATAGTAAAAAAATTTGTAGCTTTAACGTCTTTCACGTAATATGACTGGAGAATAATCAATTAATGGATTTATTGATCGATTAGGATTAATTTTTTAATCAACCCCCAGCTTCAATCAAGATTCAACGTTTTATGAGAGCTATGGATTGTGCGAGATAACAAAAATATGTAGGACCAGCGGTTCTACAAGCCATATCACTAAGATTATGGAAGCATCCAACTTAATATTTACCACTTTGCTGAATTTCCACGCGTGTGAAACGATACAACGCAACCTTTAGTAAGAAGAAACAACAACAAAAACATCAAGCATTTAATAAGGAGGGTACAACTCAGCCGGAAACGGGCTTGCGTCGTCCTGATTCATGCTTCCGATTGTGCGCCTGTAGCAGACGACGCACGGCAGAATCCCCCGTTTTTGCACGTTTCCAATTTCGGCCACACGGTGACGACACGGTTCAAACTCAAGGCGAATAGTGACAATTACGCGCCGCTTCTGTTTGTCGTAGTCACCCACCGCAGTGGGAGAACACGGGGCACGTGCCTAGCTCCAGACACGGTTAGAATGTGACTATTTCCAATGCAGTAACGACCAGGCACGAACGGACGAATGCGCGCCGAGGCACCGATGGTCATGAGCGCGCGCACAGTGCACGTGTCCAATCTAGGAATTCAAATGTTGTCACTAATGGCCGATTCACACAACGAACCAAATAGAGATTTTCGTCCCCAACCGTGCACCACGCAACCGTCGTATCACCGATTCCTGCGATCCGCGACTCGTCCACGGATGCGTCAACTGAATTAGCGCCCTTTTCACTCACGCAGTTTGGACAGTCGATTAACTCGAAAAGCGATTAGTCTGGCAACGGTATGTGTTCTTTGTTTTTGGATGATTACGACAAAGATGACGCGTTATTGTGCTTTGGGCATTTCATGGTTCATTTTGTCACGTAAATGTCGGTTCCACGTGTGAAAGCTGCAGAAACTTTGTCCGGCTGATGTAACGCAGGTTCCGGTACTCCTCCGAGTCTGTGTCAAGAAGCATTTACCAAAATGCGTGTAGCACGCCACAATCTCTTTTGCACGTCAAATCTGCCCTTCACAAGGCAACATCTTTATTGGGGCTGCCGTGCATCGAAAAGTCGCGCGCGAGCACAGAGTGCACAAAGGTATCTCCAAATGCCAACATGCAAGCCCGAGACTTTGTCACCTCTACGCCCAAGCCGCCCTGAGCGGGACCACGCTTGCATCACTGTCGCGCCTTAGGTTAGTACAGCTAGTGGCGCTTCGCGCCGAGCCTATTACAACATTCCGTCGCGCTTCGCACGTAACGGCGGTGCAAGATTCTTTTCTGCGGTAGCAAACGTCGATTTCGCTCTGGGACAACGATGCCACGGCGCGACGTCGTAGTTTCGAGACACTGCAAGGTCTACGAACAGGTTCGGTTTGTCCTGGCCATCATGGTCTCCGTGGAGGGCGCTAATGTAGCGACCAAATCGCGTCTACATTGTGCCGCCCCCTCCGTGCGGTAATAATTGTGGCACTCCTTCGGGCGGTCATCGCATTCAAAATAAACCGGGTTTTTTTTTTCCGACCGGAACGTCCGACGCTCTCGGGCCGCCCCGGCCGCTCGCGCCCAAGCCCCGCGCTCTCAGGCCTCGCCTCAACGCAACCGCCTCCTTCGTGCGGATGCGCTTGGGAGACGGACTAACTGTGGACGTGTCGTCGCGCTCTCAATCTGTCGTGCTAATCGACCGTAAGGGGTAGTCCCTGCGACAGAGTCGTCTAGCTCGGTGAAGGGAAAGCCGGAAGTTTGCTTTAATCCTCAAAATTACGCCGTGGCAAAGAAGCTTCCGGGTCGATGCTGTTGCACGCAAATATACTCGAGCCACACTAATCCCCGCACACTCACATAAAGTGAGAAACATTTGAACTCCATACTGTTGCACAGACCCTTTTTCTGTACTGCGAGAAAAAGCGGTAATTTAAAAAAAAATGAACGAAACACGTTTTTTATTATTTTTTTTATTTTAAAGATGATTGAGCATATTTCTTATTACGATGCATCAGAATGTAGACTATAAGCTGCTCTTTAGTGAGGAAAAACGGTTACAATAATGTCCGAAAAGAGTTTTCCAAATTTAATCGTTGAACTTTTAATTTATGCAAAAGCGTCGGCTCTAGCCGACGCTGTATTCGTAGCAATCCCTGATGTCGGCGGGACCGTGTGGCAAGTGCCACACGGTCCCGCCGACATTTTTGTTCACACTGCAGCTTGGATGGATGGATGATAACAGCTGTACACTTTGTAACGGGCGCCAGCCCGCACCACCTAGCGTAAAAACAATAACAAAAACCGGATTTCCCCTTTCAAGCCAATGTGTTTTTCCAACTATCACCAGGTCATGAAGATCGCCAGGCAGACCTTTGGGGGATCGGCCAAAAAAACTAAAAACATATCACCCCCCGCCTCCTCTCCGCGACAAAGGAGTCACCAATTTTCCTCCGGCCGAACGTGGGAATGCATTCATTATGCGAGTAAATACGGTATAGACACAAAATCTTTTACGAAAATGGTGCATGCAGCTCTCACACCCCCAGCCGTTCTAAGGCTTGTCTCTCCCTCTCCTGCATTTTTATTCTTCCACATTAAGGAATTTTTGAGAGTACTTTAGATAAAAAATAAAGATGCTTTCCTCAAAAATAAATTGTTTCTACTGGCAGTAGGTTTCAAGAGTCATCTGTTCTGTATGCGTCATTTTCTTATAAAAATAAAATATACGCCTAAAGGGAGCATGTTTGAATAAATAGTCTGTTTTACGCGACAATTCTGCGACTACATCAGTGAATCGTGCCTACACGATTATTCTTGTCATTCCTTTTACAATGCCCCCGTTACCTAAACTACTCGAGCGTTGCCACGACTATTGTATTCTGCCCCACCTATAACTTTGAATAGTCATTTTGTGAGAATTATTTTTTTTTTTTATAAAAGATCCGTCTCCCTGAGCAAGAATTGCACGACTTGAATTTTGAGGCTTAAAATCAGACCCATTTCTTTCGACAAGTCGTAGTACAATATAAATAATGATTAGAACATAAAACACAGGGACGGAAAAGACTTTCCCAACTGGCAGCAGACGCGGACAGTACGACCAAATATAATGCCGAAGACCCTAAGGTTACACGCAATAAATAATAGCGATGGACGGAATCTGCCGAACTTCAGACTCGGCAAAGTTCAGCACATGCCAAACTTCTGAAGGAAAGTTCAGCGAAGGTTCAGCAAATGTCTGCACACGCACGGGAACGCGACCGGGCCATGGATTGCAAATTGACGCCGTGCGGTCATCATCGTACAGTGTAACTCTGCCCCTGGGTACAGGTGTGGAGTAGGTGTCATGGTAACCGAATTGAACTTCTGTTGAGGTCACGCGACATCAATTTTCCAGCTAAATCTAGCAGAGAAACTGAATTTGTACATAGGTGATGTGACGTCATTTTCCCCGCTAAATTTAGCGGGGAATGGACTTTGCGTTGAGGTGACACGACGTCAATTTTCCCACTAAATTTCGCGCGGTTACGCCGACGCCGACACAGGCGAAACCCGGAAACGGGCGCCTAAGAGCTGCGCTCTAAAACGAGATGTTGCAAATATGGGACGCACACTTTCGTGCAAAGCTGGCGTCAAGTGGCTCAAATAAAAAAATGTGCATATTTACAATTATGTTGTTTCAGTGAAGGCTCATCAGCCGTTGCATTCATTTTCGCGCGCGAAACAGTAACTCGCCTGTTAGCACCTTTATTTTTAAACGTTCACACTCGCAGACTTGCTCCAACAAGGCCTCGAAACCAAAACATGTGTATCGTGACTGTGTCTGCTACCTCAACCTCGTTGTCACACTACTTCTGCGAAAAGTCACGGCAAAATTGCCAGTAAACACACAAAAATGAAACCGATACGACTGTCTTGTAGAATATCCCCTTATTTAGCAATAACTGCGTTAATATGCGTTAAAAAAAACAAAAAAAACCTAAAATCTTTTCTTGCCCAAAAAAACGAAATATAAACTTTGACGTGTGGATACAATGTAATTTTGTCGAATCTTTAGAAATGTTTGGCAAAACCTCGGCTTTGCCGAATCGCAAGATTCAGCGCCGAATTTTAATTTGAGAAACGTTTGGCCCATCCCTAGTAAATAAACAAGTCTGCTGGCAGTTTGGAAATCATCTGTCCCTTTGTCTTATGTTCTTCTCATAATCCTTACGAGCACACTCTCCATTCCAAGTATTGTAGTATAGATGACTCATTCTCGATTTACGTCTTAATAGGTGCATGTCCTAATGGCCATAATCTTTGCCGACAAAACACCAGTGCCAATAAAAGCACAGGACACGGGATCTGTGGGCGATTCTTTCGCTAGGGCGCTGTGCCCGATGCCCTCATCTGTGACGTCACACGAAGTGGTCGACCGAGCCCCCGCTCCAGCGTGGCCAGACGAGGGCGGCTCACCTGTTCTTCTCCAGCTCGTTGTGCGTGCTCCTGGAAGGGGGAAAAGGCGATCAGCTGGCCGCCGCCGCCCGTCCCCCGGAGGGGGTCGCGTCACGTCGAGCGCCGTCAGCACTCGGTCGGCCGACGGCGCGCCTAGGCCTAAAAGCCTCCGCCGAAGAAGGCGTCGGCCCTCTCCGGATCGGGCGGGCGACGCGAGCGGCACTGACCTGCTCCCCTGCGCCTTCTTTGTCTTGGGCCTCCTCCGGGAAAGGTCGGCCGGGACGGGCATGGTGGACGCGTAGCCATGCTCGGCCTCTGCGGGGAGGGACGCGTCAGGCGGGGCCCCGAGGCGGTCGGGCACGCGAGCCGAGCTCGCCCGCCCGCCCTGGCGGCCTTGTTTGCGCCGTGTCAAAATCAGCTGTGCCAGGGACGGCGTCCATGTTGGACGCTGTCAGTCGACCGATCGGCCACTCACCACGCTCCCGCCGCTCCAGGTACTCGGCGGCCTCGAGAAGAGTGCGGATGCTCATGCTCATTTCGGCACGTAGACCACGAATTTCCAGCGAAGGCCCCCGCGCCCGACGCTACGACCGTGACCGTTTGGAACGCTACAACGAAGCCCTTCCAGCGGGCACCCGCCAACAATCTGACGTCCCGACGACGTCACGCGCCGGCTGACTGGCTCCGAGCCCCGCCGAATACGCTACGAGAGGAATCGAGCCGTACCGAACGCAGCCGAGCGGGATTCTTGGCGCCGAAGCTCCGCCGACCAATGGCCGCCTCTGTTTATGAGGCACAGCCGCGCTCGCGTGGCCACGTGGTTTCCACGCCCTCAGCTGAAGTCCAGCTGCTGCCACGGGGCAAAAAGAAAGAAAAGCGCCCGCTCGCTGCTTTGCGCTTCGCCCGCCGGCAGAGACCTTGGACGGATCGGCCGCAGCGCACCGCCGACCGCCTGGTCGCCCGCCGGCCACATGGCCTCCGCACCTTTTCCCTGTGCAGTAGTGGCGTGGGGAGGGATGCATTTTGAACACTGTGTTCGGACACACTGGCTGTGCTGCTGACCGCGCCAGCAAGGTCACGCCAACTGGGAGCGAATCAACGGCCGCGCCGCCCGTATCCGTGAGCCTTCGGAAAACGGCCTCTGGTCGTTGCCATTTGCAGCGTCCTTGAGCGTGGTGCGGTTGTTGTGTGTACTGCAGTAGTGATGGGCCGAACTTCTGCCGAATCGAAAATTCGGCAAAGCCGAAATTTTGGCGAACTTTTCAAAAGATTCGTCCAAAACACATTGTAGCCAGACTTAAAAGTTGATATTTCGTTTTCTCGGGCGAAAAAAAGATGTAGGCTTCTTTTTAAATGTGTATTGACACAGTTATTACTAAATAAGGTGATATTCTACGAGACAGTTGTATCGGTTTCATTTTCGTGTGTTTACTGGCAATTTTACAGTGACTTTTCGCAGAAGTGGCGTGACAACGAGGTTGAGGTAGCGGACGCAGTCACGATACGCGAGTTTCGGTTTTAACACCTTGCAAGCCTGCAAGTGTGTACGTTTTAAAATGAAGGCGGTAGCGTGCGAGTCACCGTTTCGTGCACTGGCTAAATTGCTCACCTACAGCGAGTGACTCGTCGCGACTTTGAAATGGCTGACCGACTACACGCTGTATAAATATCCATTCAAACCCCAATTCGCGAAAATGAATGAAACTGCTCATCCTTCACCAGAACAATATTATATTGTAAACATGCATGTTTCTCGATTTGAGTCACTTAAAGGGGTACGGAAACAAAAATTGAAATATTCAAATTTTGTTCTGAAATGAGTCAAGCATGATGGATAATAACCGTAAATGATAATCGCACGTTTGTATTTTGAACGATTGGCTATATTTTTCGTTCCAAACGGTGCACTCGAGCAAGCGCTCGAAGAGAAGCGAACGGAGAGCGCGATGCGTCATGGGATATCCGGCGCAAACAAAAACAGAAAGAAAAGATTCCCCGCATTCGTGACGTAGCAAGGCTGGCGGGGTTATGAGCTTTGCCCTTGGTGGCGTTGTCAGCGTTGTGGTGGTGCCAATAGCGTCAACGCGTTACAACCGAGCCGTTCGAAGTACCCGTGGGGTGACGAGCGTGTGGCTGACCCAAGGAGCACGTAGCTTCCACAGCACTGTCAGCTTAGGGCTCGACGGGGTGTGGAAAGCAACTTTTGTCCGAGTTTTGAGCGACTGGCTAATCTTCTATACTTCGTTTCACCCTACGATGGACTAAAGGCAAAAGCTACGAGCCAGCAGATCCAATCACGAGCCACTTAGAAATTGCCTGGTATTTCGCTTCGATGAACGTTACTGAGTGACTCATCAATTTCACATTGCAAAGAAAGCCACGACATGCAGGCTCTTTGCAGTGTCAAAGCTATAGAAATGACGCAGCGCATTTTGATAAGGAGCATTATTCGTCCGTCCTTAATCAATGTTAAGCATGTCATATTTTAGCGTGGAGCGTGATTGGACCTGGCAGCCCGTAGCTTTGGCCTTTAGTCCATCGTAGAATGAGGGGGAGAACGGCTGTATCCGGGTGCACAAACGAGGGTCCGAGAAAGAGGGGAGTCCACACTTTCCGTCTTCTTGGACTGTTTGGAAGCTAAGAAGGAAAATGTTGAAATGCCAAAGAGTGGCGCTGCTCCGAAGGAATCTGCTACGTCACGACTACGTAGCAAGTTCCCCAACGTTGCTAGATTACCTCCCAAATAGGCTCCGCATGCATCCACCAGGTGCACATTGAAAGATCGTTTATTTAGCTTTAAAATTAGTTTTCTTGTGCCTTTCAACGGAAGACTGGTGTTTTTTTAGGTTAGGGTGCAACATGCAACACATTCAAGCTAGAAAAGGAGCGCTGTAATTTCGTTTCCCTAAAACGCTTTTCCAACTTTTTCCTGTTTAGCTTTCCTCCTCAACTCATAAATCGCGCATTCTACCGAACAGTTCAAGAAGACGGAAAGGGGGAGTCCCTTCTTGCTCGAACTCTCGTTTGTGTAATCCGGACACATCCTCTCTCCCCCTAGAAGATTAGCCCGTCGCTCAAAATTCAGACAAAAGTTGCTTTCCCACCCCGTTCACCCCGAAGCTGACAGTGCTGTGGAAGCTACGTGCTCGTTGAGCCAGCCACACTTTTGCCACGCGATCACGCTCTCTCGCGCATACCCACGCGCAGAGAATGAGGTCAGGTGATGAAAGGGGGTGGTTGATTGGTCCGGCAAGCACGTAGCTTCCACCACAATGTCAGCTTAGGGATGTGCTCTTTTGGTGAAGATCTCTATCGAACCCGCGATGCGAGTACAATCTGTAATGAACTCACCTTATGTTTTTTTTTTTTATCGAGTTCTTTCGCGCTTTGGGGTCTTGCGGAAATCTGAAGAAACTGCAAGGGTCTTTCACCACGCGATGGTTACAGCCAGGTATACGAAGCACCCTCGCATAGCGCGAGTCCGCAAACAAAATTTATGATCTCTACCGATCGCCTGAAGTGCTTTTCTCACGGATGCAATGCGATCTTTTAGCAGACGATCATCTCGATCGACGTCCGGGCTTTCGATAAACCATATTTTGCATCGCACCCCACTATGAATTCTTATAAGTGTCTAAAACTCATTATATTTCAAACAAACGCGATGTCAGAATATCGTCTTTATTCACACGATTCAAACGACGGTCCCGGTTTGGCCGGCAGACGGCATACTTCTTGCATTCGTCGTCTGCTGCAGGCATCTTGAGGACCGGAAGTTGCAGTCGTAAATATTTCAGAAACGAGCGATTACCGGCACACTTCTGTCGAAACATATATGACATTCAAGCTTTCTATATCTGTGATTTTTAGAAGTTTAAATCCTACTCCTGATTTTTGAACGGTCGGGTTTTCGTAGCGAAACCGAGCCACATGTATTCGTCCATAACAACGACCCTAGCAACGGTTTGTTTGGACCCATGACGTCACACTTACGGAGTCAATTCATTATGGCGTCGGAATACTACCCAATTAATACTGCTCGAAACCGAAACTGAAACCCGCGCACGGAAGTCGGATTAGTGGAGAGTAGAGTCACTAAATAAAGCTACGCTTTCAGAGTACCGCATTCCTTTTCTTTGGCATTTTGCCGACAATACAGTCGCTCTATTCAACAATATTCTGGTTCGCTGCGGCATCATTGGACAGCGGCAGTCACGTGAGTCGCTATCATCATCATCGCGTTTTTTTAAGCGCCACCATCTTGGGTCCAGCGATCCTCTGCCTGCTGGTGTTTGCTGTTTACTGCGCGCGCACGCTGAAGTCCGTCGCTCAGCACGCGCGTTTTTCGTGTTACGTCGAGATACGAACAACACGACTTTGATTCGCTGCCACAGATGCGGCCGCGGCAGCTGGCGCAGGCGACGGCTACAGCTCGGCTTGGCTCAGCTACAGTCACTCCTCCATTTGCGCGCGGACCCAAGAAGGCGGCGCCTGACGCGCTTCAGACGCGTAGTTTGGGAGTTTCGGTACTCTGAAAGCGTAGCTTTATTTAGTGACTCTAGTGGAGAGGAGAGAGGGGCTGTGTTCCAAATCTTACCCAAATGGATCCGAGTTACTCCAGCAGATCGTATCACGTGACAGCACAGATTGAAAAAACGCTGGACGCGGGTAGGTTTTAGAACGCTAAGGAGGTACAAAACCCATACCCTGGAGTAGGATCGAGTAAAGTTTGGAACACGGCCAGTGAGTGGCGGAAGTCACGTGGCTACACCCGACCGCGCGCATTGTTTTTTTCATCCGTTTTGTTTTCTTTTTTTTTTCTTTTTTTGTGCGCAGCAGACTACATGCGTGGCGGGAACTGTTCGCCGTGCGATTCCTTTGCAGTTATGTTTGTTCCGCTCGCTGTTCTGTACATAAAGATGAGTTGTTTTGTACATTGAGGAGTTGGAGATGAGTAGTGATGAGTGCCCGTGGTGAGTTCCGTGATCGGCTCCGAAAAGAATACCCCCAAGATGTTGCGTGAAGAGCTGGCTCACATGTCCTGCGTCCGAAAAAAGCGGCACTGTGCGGCAGTCTGCACAAGTTTCCGAAAGATGAACGGGATCGGGACCAATGGCTGGCTGAAATTAGGGAGTTTTAGTAGACAGTGTTTCCCCCTCCGCTACCCCTCCGCTACGAAGAAACCGCCACTGCTCCTGCGCGCCGATGGCCTTGGCTGTAGAGTTCCGGGTAGCGGAAGGGCTTAGCGGAGGGGGAAACACGGTCTACTAAAACTCGCTATTCTTGTAGAACAGTTACGGGAACCTCGGAAAGCGGACGCTACCCGATTATGCTCCTTGCATTTTGAGTTCGCAGGTGTCAAAAAGGAAATCCCATATCATTTAGTTCAGCGACGTATTGTCCACAACACTTCTTTTTTTTTTCTTTTTTTTTTTTTTCGGTGATAATAGACCCTTTACGAAAGTCAGTCAAGCAACTATGAGATACCGAAACCGCCGCCATTACTGCGTCGTCGTTTCGGGAGCGAGCGATGGCAGGTGCTTGTGGCAGTACTCCCGGTACCTTTGGCTACGGTCCTCAGGGACGAGTGACTTTGCCTTCCCCGTGGAGCACTGACCTCACTGCAATTCCGCGTAGCTTTAACAAATGTAAGATAGAGGCGTACCGCGCCTCGACACTCGCTTCGAGCCGCCAGGTTGCCCGAAGCAACAAGTTCATCCCCGAGGCCTACGTTGATCCGGCGTCGGTTCAAGTGTTGAGGTAAGCACTGTTCTTTCTTGTCGCCCGTTCAGACCTAAGCGTGAGCCAACCGAAAGCTACAAGCGCGCGCATCACGCCGTGAACGTGTCTTTTACGTGAGGCGGACTTGTGCC
This sequence comes from Ixodes persulcatus, assembly GCA_013358835.2. Classification (NCBI taxonomy): domain Eukaryota; kingdom Metazoa; phylum Arthropoda; class Arachnida; order Ixodida; family Ixodidae; genus Ixodes; species Ixodes persulcatus. The sequence continues at coordinate 232,130 of JABSTQ010009825.1, read as the reverse complement.
GTCTGCCGCAGCGCCGTGCACAAGGAAACGCCAAAAGAGGCCTAAGATACTCGCGCATCTTCGGCCTCTTTTGCATGATGAAACGAAATGTAATATTTTCCGGCTCGTTGACTTCTCACAGCTTGAGATAATGTTGGGAGGGTCAGTGGCGTACGGACTAAAGAGTACGAGGCGGGGGGTGAGAGGTAAACAGAATCGCTCTTGCGCCGTGCCGGTGAAATTCGCCTCTGTACGCCGTGCTTCATATGATCGTATTGCTTTCTGTGCTGGCAAGTTTCACGTTGACGGTTTGACGTGTGTGGTGCCCGCGAGCGTGCACTATGTCCACTATCAGCACGAGCATGCTAGCTCAAAAGTTAGGACAAACCAGTCCTAACTTTCGGCGTAGTAAAAGCTTCCGGCGTTTAGTAAACGAATAATCGCATATAAGACGCGTCTTTTCTCACACATGGTTAGCACTGCTAACATTATGCCTCTTACTTATCTAAAAAACAATGTGCGTGAACACATAGTATTTTTGTTCACTGTACAATCTATGCAGTAAACATAAGTAAACAAGAACGCAAATTTATTTCAGATCCACCACCGGAGTGCTCATCATGACAAGCTGCTTCAGTAGCCAGAGGAAAGTCAAAGTAGGAAACCTGGGAGTAGAAATATTGCGGTTAGAAAAAATGGGGTTGTATAACTTAAACGATGCAGACGAAACTTTGCAATAGAAACTTGTTTCCGTCGGGCTGTTCTACTGGTTGTTTTTAAGCAGCCTTTTGTCAAGACTCAGGTGTGTCTCTCTGTCCCTACTTGTTTTGTTACAAGCTCTTGAAACGACCTTAATAAAGTCAACTCTCCTATGCATCCCATGTGCACGTCTGTTTTACTCTCCAGTGTTATTCTCAACAACACATCGTTCATTCATTCATTCCATACTTTATGTTGTGGCAGACAAATACTTATCCTGTGTGATGTATTCTATGGCATGCTGTGCCTTTGGCGGTTGTGATCGGGTGAGTTCTATGCTTACAGACAAAGTTACGAGGTAATGTGGTCAAAGCACTTGAAGAGCAGCTCTAGCAGAACGTTGCGGGGACGAGCAAAGCAAATCGTTCTCGGAGGCCTGATACCGCCCCTGGCGCGCGCTTGAAAACATGTTCAGAAGTTGCAGCACGAGCTCCTGATACAGGCATTAAAGAGACGAAGTACACCTCTCCGTGCTACCAAGAGCAACCATGCAATGCCCACGGCCGCTTGATAAGGGGGGGATCGAGAGGCCGTGCAATGCCGATGCCGTGAACGTAAAACAATGTTCTATCGAATTTCATGTAATGCCGTGACGTGCGAGCACTCCTTGCGATCGTCTTTTTTTTTTTTTTTTTTTTTTTTTGCGCGAGTGCTTGTGCGGACGAGGTATTATCCGAAGCTACGTGCCCATACCTACTAGTAAACTTCACACAACTTGTGATCGGACACCACAACGCAACGTTGTCAGAAATCAACTCTGAATACTGGTCAAGAGTCGCTCGCAGCTACGAGATCCATCGCACAATTACTCGTGCAGTTCAAACGCATTTCGAAACGATGTCGCGTGGACAGGGGTTATCCTCTATAGATTATTTTTATTTGTGCTAACTTTACACCCCGAAGCGGTGAACACGCGCTCGAAGCTTCGAAAAGCGTTGAGGCAGCAGCGGACAGGCAAAATGTGATCGTCGCTCACTCCGCACGGATCTGCATGCCCCGATTTCTTCGAATACTGGTGTTTTTAACGTGAAAAAAAAAAAGACTCACCTTGTGTTGTTTTTCATCTTTTGGCCCTCTTTGGGTGCATTGAGGGACGCAGCAATGGGTTGGCATGTCAAACGCTATCACCACTGCCAAACGCAGCGGAATGGTTCAGGTTCAACCGTCCCCCTCGATGCTTGACGACGCAGTAATGGCGGATTTTGTCAAGTTCGCGCAACCGACACTAGAGGCGCTGACTTTCGTAAAGGGTCTATTGTAAAAAAAAAAAGAAATGAAAACATCGCAAAACTTTTACAAAAAAAAAAAAATAAAAAAAAGTATGCCTACACTGAGGATCAAACCCGGACCGCCGTGTGTGAGGCGGGCATCTTTCCACTGAGCTACTGGGGAATCTCTTCCGTTAGTTGTAATGCAGCCGGTCAACTGTAGGTTGGAAAGTTTGCTGCTGATTTTCCTCCAGCAAAAGCATTCCCGGGTCGAAGTCTGGCAGCACCATGCATTGACCACATTCGCACCTAGTAAAGAAATAGTACGCGTGCATATTCAACTCGAAGTACACACTTCGTGCTTGACGTTTGCGCGAGCGATGTCTTCAGCCACGAGAGGGGAGCGACGGCTCGGCGACGTCTTCGTGCAAATCGGCTTGGTGGTCGGGCGTGTCGTGCGGGATGAATACGAATTCTTTTGATCGGTCCCAAATTTCTCTTTCGAAGGCAGACAGAATTCACCGGTACAGCGAACGACAGTTCTGAAGTAGAGGTCCCAAGCCCGTCGTCCGCTGCCATTGCCGTCCCCACGAGTCCCACGATACGCGAAACGTGGCGCAGTGAACGCACAGAATGCTTCCGGTTCTCTGTGCAACTTCGTTTTTCAATCAACGTATTTGCAGCTTTTTATAAGCCACAAAAAATGGGTTCCATATTTTTTTTTCTATTTTTATTATTGAGTGTGTGCCTTCAATGACCTACGACTTTGATTAAATTTGGTGGTTGCGTCTAAACCTTAGAAAACGGCCCGTGACCACGGAGAAGAGAGTGAGCGAGACTCGAACCGGCCAGTTCTCGATTGGCGGTTCTCGGGCGGAAAGAAACCGAATTTCGAGCCGCAAATTGTGTTCTGGGTAGTTGGGCTCTCATATGTCATGTACAAATAAAAACCTCGGCGAGCATAAATACCCTGTCAGTGTCCCTTTAACGTACTTGTCAGTCAATGTTGCAACTGCCTGGTTGCCTCACTGGAAAGATCAAATGACAATCACGTTATCCAGAATGTATCGAATCATTTGTCACTTGCGCAGTGGACTTGGTCAATTCCTGGTCGATGTTCTGTTCTTGAGGCAGAAAATATTGATGAGAGCCACACGCACAAAGGCTGACAAACACGCAGTCATCATGACGCCTAGCTCCGCGCCTGTAACCGCTGGTGGTACTACACTACGATGGTGACCGCACGGCGTCCCTTTGCAATCCATGGCCCCGTCGCGTTCCCGTGCGTGCGCAGTCGTTTGCCGAATTTTCGCCGAACTTTTCCTCGAGAGTTCGGCACGTACCGAACTTTGCCGTATCTAAGTTTGGCAGATTCGGTCCAGGCGAGAAATTTTGCCAGTGGAGTCCGACTGCTAGCCTGGGGCGCGGTGCCGCCTTGCCGTGGAATTGTTCAATCGCATCTCTGACAAACGCCATGAGGTGCGCAACAATCGCCAGTATTCGCGCACACGTTTTCGGGGCCGTGCTACCAATCCTGCGCGAAGGATGCATGAATTGTTCGGGCGTCGACGTTCTCTTTCAATTTCAACAATAAACTCCGATTTAAAAGAAATAAAACAGTGAGCTTTTTGACGGGACATATCTAAATTCAAAAGTAATACATGCCTTGCACCTACGTCACATGATGACGTCGAACACCGGTATCTCCCATTCTGTGGTTGACTCGACGGCCCTTCGCAGCGAGAGCAGTGGTAAACTGCGCCGCGCTCGATTACCCCGTATCCCGACGATCGTCCGATCGTTTCGCGAGACAGAGTAGCCGTTAAGTTAGAGAAAGTAGGAGCGGCAGGAAAGGGATGCGGCCGCGAATTATCGAGTTTGCGGGACGCATTTCATAGCGGCGAACGATGGCACTTTTCTACCGTTGTTTACGTTCGCGCACGCCTTTGCATCGGCTTTTGCTCGTTCGTGGTGTATATGGCCTTTGGCCTGCGTTACATAACGCCGTTTCCACGCTTCGACCGCACCTTGGGGGCTCCCGGCCGAATCCGGGCGAGTGTCACGCCGCGAGCCCGGCCAGACGGATCGGTCGGCGGCGGCCCCCGCGTGCAAGCTCGCCGAGACCCCGCCGCCGGGTCATCGGTTTGTGCCGTCCGCAAGACGGTAACCTTTGCAAGGAGTGAAAGTATGCAGGCGAGCCGGTTAGGAAACATTATAATATAAACCCTGAGACAATGAGAGTTGGCTTGTCCGTTATTTGATTTATCATTGTCTCAGGATTAAGACGGTAACATTGCGTTGTTTACCAATATTCCGCAAAATCGTAACAATTTTTCTACAAGCGACTCCTAGAGCCGCTCGTCAAATTATGAAGCGCGCAATTAAACTTTTTCTTTTTTTTTGGCGACACGGCAGCCCTTCGCGTCAAAACTTCGTCGGCGGGATTACGAAACTTTCTGCTCGTAGCGAAATCGCACCAATGCCGAAAAATTCCGCACGTACTGGATAAACGTCATCATCGTAAGCTCAGCACGTTTTTCTAAGTTCACAGTACCTTTTTTGAAAATATGGTGCATGTTAGCGCATGCCCGGGTCGTTACCCAGGCAGCACAGACACGTTGAAAAGACGTCGAAATAGCGTTGATGACGTCAGGAACCACATGTCGAAAGAACGTCGAAAGTCTGAACGTCAGGTCCGTTCGACGTAATATGGAAAGGCTAATGTCTGGAAAAAAGCGTGGATTGTACGTCGACATAACGTCCCACTTAACGACCTTAGAACGTCGAGTGCACGTCTGAATCGGACGGGAAGTGAAGTGATAACGTTATATCAACATTGACACAGTGTCCCATTTAACGACCATAAAACGTCGAGTATACGTCTAAACTGAACAGGATGTCAATTGAGAACGTCATTTTAACGACATCATAACGTCCCATTTAACGACATAAAATGTCGAGCGCACGTCTGTGATGACGTTGCGTCAATGTTGAAATAACGTCCCATTAAACGGCCATAAAACGTCTAGCATACGTCGAGACTGAACGGGACGTCATTTGATAACGGTCTCGACCTGGGTCACCATGGAACAATGGAGTCAACCGGATCTGGCTTCGTTGCTCGAAGGTGTGTTCGCGAAAGCATGTATATTCGGACGGAATAGATCATTTGCTAAATCCCCCAAGCGCCCTGGCCCGAAATCCAGGAATCATGGGAACGGTGTTCCTTCAGCTCCCTAGTGATCGGTAATTTCGCCCACTTCCATGGTTACGCAGTTTTGGGTGTAAATCGGAGTCACCCTAAACAAGCATCCTATAGTGCCCAAGGACCTGCCATATCACTTTTAAGATTTCTCGTCAATGACAGCGTTTTCGATACCGTGCATGCTGTCCACCCTTCAACCTGGCTCAACTGCAGAAATCTCTTACATCATTATCATTCTCTTACAGCTTCAAAGACGCTGATATTAAGTTAGAAATGCTATAAACAGCCCCGCTGACCTCAAGCTAAATCCTGATTTTTGTTGTGAATTTTCGGCTTTTTAAGCGATTCCTAATAAGACAACAATCACGAGATTAATAATATTGTAAGAGATTTCTGCAGCTCAGCCAGGTTGAAAGGTAGATTGCATGCACAGTATCAAAAATGCTGACATTGACGAGAAATTTTAAAATTGATATGACAGCACCTTGGGCTCTGTTAAGGCGCTTGTTCGGGGTGATCAAGGTGTTCGCTCAGACATTGTTGGGACGTCTCGCGCTCAACGTTCAAAGAACCTCCCGAAACAAAACGTAGAACTGACGTCGAATAATGACGATGACGTCAAGGTGTTGCTCAGGACATTGTTGGGACGTCTCGTGCTCCACGTTTAAAGAACTTCCCGGAGAAAACGTAGAACTGACGTCTATTAATGCCAATGACGTCAAGGTGTTGCTCAGACTTTGTTGGAACGTCTCGAGCTCAACGTTCGAAGAACCTCCCGAAAAAAACGTAGAAATGACGTCGAATAATGTCGATGACGTCAGGGTGTTGCTCAGGACATTGTTGGGACGTCTCATGCTCCACGTTCAAAGAACTTTCCGGTGAAAACGTAGAACTGACGTCTATTATTGCCAATGACGTCAAGGTGTTGCTCTGACATTGTTGGGACGTCTTGCGCTCAATGTTCAAAGAACCTCCCCAAAAAATGCAGAACTGACGTCGAATAATATCAATGACGTCAAGGTGTTGCTCAGGACATTGTTGGGGACGTCTCGTGCTCGACGTTCCAATAACTTCCCGGAAAAAAATGTAGAACTGACGTCGATTATTGTAGAATACGTCAAGGTGTGGTTCAGGACATTGTTATGACGTCTCCAGCTCGACGGTCAAAGAACTTCTTATACAAGACGTCCAACGGACGTCAATTACTGTTGAAGACGTCGAGGTGAAGCTTATGACGTTGTCACTACGTCGCGTGTTCGACGTTGTCGGAACCTCTCTTGTGGACGTACCAATGCCGTCGATAAAAAGTTTGTTAAGGACTTCGACGTCGCCCGACGTCTAGGACCCTATTTCGACGTCCTCTCGACGTCTTGTGCTGCCTGGGTAGCGGCATCCTACGCCTTGGTAAGCGCATCCGCGTATAGTGTGAAGTCAACTACCAGTATGGTGCGGGGCCCCGTCCTTCCCTAGCGTGACGTCACTTGCAAGGCATGTATAGAACTTGCAAAGATCCCATATCCTTGCTGATCTCTCCCCGACCAAAAGTCAGTGTGACTCGGAAACCTGGTGCGCCCCTAAACCGGCAGTGCCCCTCGGGAGATGCGCGAAACTCGAGCGAGCTTTTGTCGCCGTCTGGCCTTGTGTAGACCAGGGACTGAAACCGATACGGTTACCGTTTTCCTGTTCAAATCGGTTTTGTTTTTACCATTTTGGTTACCAATAGCCGCCCCTAAAAACCGTTTTTGATAAGTCAACGTCATTTCAGTTTGGTCTCCCATCACTGGAACCCTGCACGGATTATAATTTTATCGTCTGCATCCGAACCGCAGACTTCATATCCGCATCCGAACCGCATCCGCAATGTTCTTAACCGCAGACTTTGTATCCGCAAACGAACCGCATTCGCAAAATTCGGAACCGCATTCCTCTCAATCCGCGCATTCATTTTACATCATAAAATCAAGAATGAATAAATTAAAAAAAAAAAAAACATGTATCTGGATGGTATCCTGTGCGCCATCTGCTTACCCTTGTACAACAAACTCTTTGTGTCAGATTACGGTGAAGCCATTTCATAGCGGAGCTGTGAAAGGGTAACTGCAAAGAAAAAAAAATTGCGGTGGCTTAGCTCGGCTATGCCAGGATGTACGTAGCGTGAGCTTATGCGCACAAAATGAGAGGCGCTATCCAGCGGCTTCGGTGCAACGTCAGACTTGGCTGCTGCGCAACGGAGGCGCACAGCTGGGCACGCGGCGGCGCCAGTGCGTCTGCCGCGGCTATGACGTCACTCCTCTGGAATGCGCTGACTGGCGAGGCGCGCGCGGCGGCGGCGGAGCGCGCGGCGGCGGCGGCTCCGGCGCGCCAGCTGTGCGCCGTGTGACGTCACTGCTCCTCGCGCTTGCGCAGCACGGCTCTTTGAAAGCCACGCGAAACTGCTCAACCTCGGCCAGTGTAGCTCACGCTACAAAAAAAAAGTGTTGTTTTAAGGGGGATTCAACCGCTATTTATTTGTACCCTTTTCCTCATAGATGGCGCAGAATTTTTCCGGAACAAACGAGTTGCATCTTCGCAGCTGCGCATGCAGGTCGGGCGCTCGGGGTGGGCTCGGGCCACGGGCTGTTCGCCGCCGACCTCGAGCTAGATCTTCTTCGCTCTGCGTCCGCCGCTGGAGGAAGCTGCCAACAGGCGGCGCGAGATACGAGCCAGTACATACGTAGATTGCAGTGGCTTACAAAACGTAGACTAAGCTCTGATTTCCGAATGAATTAGAAGTTCCATCCACGTTCGAAATTATCGAAAGCACAAGGTGCGGCGTTGCGTCCGTTTGGACCACCACATTTAACACGCAAACGTTGTTTTGCTAAAAAAAAACAAACAAAAAAACAATTGAGCTTAGTTTAAAGCTAGAAAACAAAAAAGAAATAAAGTGGCAGTTTTGCACTTCCTATGTCGTATATCGGCCTGCTCTTTGTCTGAATACTGGTTTGCAAACCCGCTCTATCTATCCTGGGAAAAGTGGCACCAATCACGTTTGTGGAAATGCTAGAGACACGTGCCGTGCGCCACTTCTGGGAAGAACTAGAGCCACTAAATGAGGTGCGCTTAGAGTACCGGCACTCTGTTCCCCGACATCGTTGTGAGCGCCGGCATTTTGGTGCTTGTGCAGAGTAGACGCAACTGCCGATCGTCATGATTCGAAAGTGCGACTTCCTCAGCATTAGATTTGGTGTTAGGAAGCTCATATAAAATTGCTTTGCTCTGTCGCGAACTGTTTAAACATTTGTGAAGGACGGAAAAGCGTTTCCTGCGATTTCAGTTAATTCTTCAGATAACTGGCAACCATCATTTTAAGCCACAATATGAACAAGTGTAGTTACTCTGAAGCGTAGCTTATTTAGTGGGACTATATATAGAAGAACATGGCGTCTGAAATCTAGCTCAGTGCTGCGCTGTTCCGCAATGATCTTCCCTAGTGCCACTAAATAAGCTACGCTTCAGGGTAACAACACTTGTCCATATTGTGGTTTAAAATCATGGCTGCCAGTTATCTGAAAATTTATCTGAAATCACAGGAAACGCTTTTACGTCCTCCACAAATGTTTAAACGCTTCGCGACAGAGCAAAGCAATATTACATGAGCTTCCTAACACCGAATCGAATGCCGAGGAAGTTGCACCTTTGAATCATGACGATCGGCAGTTGCGTCTGCTCTGTACAAGCACCAAGATGGCGGCGCCCACAGCAATATTGGGAAACAGAGTGCCGACCCTAAGCATCGCTCATTTAGTGGCGAGGTCCACACTTCTGCACGTCCAAAGGTGTGGACCTCGTCGAAAAGGTCCACACTTCTGCGCGTCGAGTCAAAAGCAACAAGAAGCAACCGTTTCCCACCCGTAAACTGTACCAAGGAGTTCTGTCCAAGCAAGTGGCGCGGCTCTACTACTCGTCCACAATCGCGCGCCAAGTGCACAGCAGCTGACAAGATTGGCAACGGGTATGGCAAGAAAGGACACTTTCCGTCTGTCTGCCTGTCAGCGAAAAAGAACTACCCAAATACACAAAGCCATGTTGCACTCGAGTTATCCTCGTAAATTACATAAGTTGAAGGCGCTGCCGGCAAGTGCAGTCTAAATTCATTTGATAAAAATCACGCTTTCAAGTACCGCGGACCATTGTTGTGGAAACGCGCAAGACACGTGCGAGGAGCGGGTGCTCCGCTGCCATTCGCTTCCATGGGCCGCTCATTTCAGTACTGCGCCGAAAACTGCAGACCAAATTCGCAACTTTCACGACCTATAGGGGGCGCACCGGTGCCTATCAAAATGGCTGTCATCTGGATGATCGTCGTAGAACAGCGGTACGAGGCTGGGTCTGCGACGCGTAAGTAATTCTAGTTTTGCTATATACGAGCAGTATTAGAGCTTTACGTTATTTGTTCACTACGTGTAGGCAAGCCCGTTTATTATGAGGCCAATCATCCAGGAGCTAGGGAGCGCAATTCTCACACCGCGGTACCACCATCGCTGAAAGTTGCGAATTCATTTGATGAAACTCACGCTTTCAAGTACCGTCAACCATTGTTGCGGAAACGCGCAAGACACGTGCGAGGAGCGGGTGCTTCGCTGCCATTCGCTTCCAAGGGCCGCTCATTTCAGTAGTGCGCCGACAACTGCTTCTAAGAGGCGCTCAAGACACGGGCCTCGTGCACTGGCGCATTTGATGCCACTTGCAAGACAAACGCAAACACATCGAAAGACTTGAGTCAAGACAGATAAAGAAGGATCGGTGGCCAAGTGCAATGAAGAAAAAAAAAAAAAAGGATCGGTGGCCGAGTGGGCTAGAGCACACCAGCTCGGAGCACGTGGAGCGAAAGCTCGCGCTGTATAACCCAGGGATCCTGGGTATCCCCTTTCCTGCCCGTTTCGATCTAGATGAGCATCGTACCGGCGTGCGGTCGTGTATTATTACTATTGCGTGATGCACGTTAAAGACCCCAGGCTACCGGTTGTACTGCACTGGCTAAATTGCTCATCTACAGCGAGTGACTCGTCGCAACTTTAAATGGCTGACCAACTACACGCTGTATAAATATCCCCACAACCCCAATTTTTTTTTTTTTTTTTTTGAGTCAAGACAGATAAAGAAGGATCGGTGGCCAAGTGCAATGAAGAAAAAAAAAAAAAGGATCGGTGGCCGAGTGGGCTAGAGCACACCAGCTCGGAGCACGTGGAGCGAAAGCTCGCGCTGTATAACCCAGGGATCCTGGGTTCAATCCCCTTTTCTGCCCGTTTCGATCTAGATGAGCATCGTACCGGCGTGCGGTCGTGTATTATTACTATTGCGTGATGCACGTTAAAGACCCCAGGCTACCGGTTGTACTGTACTGGCTAAATTGATCACCTACAGCTGGGAAACAAGTCGATCGTTGAGGCGGACTATGTTTTAGGCTGTATAAAGATAAACAAACACACACCCCAATTTGTTTCCAGACAGGTAAGGTAGCACCGCTTCGTTCCACCGTGACATAGTAAGATCACTGTTGAAAAAGGTGTTCGTAACAAACAATGGCATAGTGAACTCCCGAGGTTACTTATGAAGACACTAAAGTTATTTTGAGGTTCATCTGATTTTGCCTAAAAATTAGAAAGGTGAAGAGAGAAAAAAAAAAAAGAAACATACGCCTCACCTTAGGCAGAAACGTATTTTCTACCTATTGACGGTCCGTTTGGTTTTCTTAGTAATCCGCAAAACGGGAAGTGATAAATTTACAAAAAAAAAAAAATTGTTTTGGGCGCCGAAACGCTAACGTCAAAATTCAATTTGCATCTCAGTGTAAGCACCTGTTTGTTGGTTAAGAAAATATATTGTAATTGTTCAAAATAATAGAATTCATACTTCGTTTTTGTTTTTCATGTCCACTAGCCACCAAACAAGGTCTGCAGAGAATGAGAAAATCTGAAATAATGTTTCATAAAATAAATATTGTTCGGAATAAGTATTTCAGCCGCCTTTGCAACTCATTCAACTATTTTTTTTTTTTATTTCCAAATACATTATAGTAGGGTGCCTTCATGTGCGCTTTGCTTAGGGCAGAGCCGTATATTAGGAGAGTTTGGACAATAGGCGGAGCAAAGGCCGCCGCCAGCGCCGAATATTCCCCCCACGCTTAGAGCGTAAACTAAATTTGTGACACAGCGTGGACCAATCAGGAGACCTCTACTCCATCTCAGAAATGTCTGCAGTGAAGACAAAGGCACAGGCGCGTGAGCCTAGCTCAGCGAAACGCTTTTGTTTGTACGAGACCTCGTGCATAGGAGGCACTTTCCAAAGCCACGCGCTCGTGCCCATGCCTTTGTCTGCACTGCTAGAACAGCGTCCTGAGACTGGCTGAAAGAAAGCAGTGCAAAGGGTGGTGTGCGCGAGCGTCTTGAGACGCGGAGTTCCGCTCGGCACGGCTCAAATTATACTTCCTTTTACTTTATCTGCGAGCGAAGCCAAAGCTAGAAGCGCGAGACCAGCGCTTTTTGCATTTATCCCCAGCTCGCGCGCTCGAGCAAAGCCTGAATGCACGGAGCTTCCGTGCTCGCGCTTCCAGTTTTGCCTTCGCTCGCACATAAGGTGAAACGAAGTATAGTCGTGTCACAAATTTAGAGCACACCACCACCGCTAGGGGCTGTTTCGCGGCCTGTGGTTGGCCCCGAGATGCTCGCCTATTCAAACCAATGTATGGCCAAACTCTCTCAATAAACGGCTCTGGCTTAGGGTGGAGACATCTGGCCAATTTGTCCCACACTTTTATTTTTATTTTTTTGTTTAGAAGCACGTGAAAGAGTGTGTCCCGGCACGGGTTTGTGGCGCTGACTGTGCTATGGCGACATTTTGTTTTCGTTGATTTCTTTGTATTTACCCGTGAGCGCGTGCTGTCGGCATCGGGTACTACAAAGGGTGGCATCACCCTAAGCAGAAGGACATTGAGGCACCCTATACTTCGTCTCACCTTAGCATGGACTAACCGCGAATGCTGTGCTAGCGCGAGCGGCTAGCCTTGACCGCCTTGACTGGAGCACTCGCTGCACGAGCGCTCGTGCAGCCACCGAGGCTTCATTCGAAGCAACTATCTCGCGCTTATAGCACGCGCGGCTAACAATAGTCCATACTAACGTGAGACGAAGTATAGACCTTTCCAATGTTTACAAAATCACAGTCCAGCGTGCGATCTTCACAGCCCAGCACATGCGTGTTCGTCGCTTCGGAAAGCGAGCAAAGCACGTGCCATACGCACGAACGCTCAAAATGGCACCGGCCACAAGCTCGTTTTTGGAAAGGTCTATAGACCTTTTTCGCATAACCTCAAACCAGCCAGTAACTAACGTACCCTCGACCTGGTACATTTTTGGATTGCCCGCTGACACAGGGTATGCAACCGCCAAGGGTATGGGCGGAAAGGCTTAAAAACGGACGTCGTGCATGAGTTAGTTCCGAGTGTTCCTTTTTACCGTGCTGCAATTTCCGAAAATCTACGGTTGTCTGGCTACCACTGCGTGGTCGTCGGATGGATAAATAATTTTAAAAAGCATAAGAAAAATAGCAGAAAGTGTGCAATGAGCACAAGAAGCTGCAGCGCGAGTGTGGCTGCAATGTTATCGAGCTTCGCATTTTCCCCAAGAATCCTTATTTATGAAGTCAGTCGATTGCGAGCTTGAATCGCGAGAGATTCGTATCAGACTCAACGTAACGTTTAAGCTCACGATCACTTCGTCTACGACAAGAGGACCGATTTTAATTCCCGGTTCATGTGGTCCAATTAGGTTATCACTGCAAGCCCCACGGTACGTGAAAGGTATGAAAAAGTCAACATGCCACCACTCAAGATGGAGCTATCAAATGCCGAGAGCTTACCTGCATAGACTACATTAAACTGCTCATATATACTTCGCTGTGGAAACTCAATCAAAACACCCCACCGTCTTCGTCCTCGTTCTCTCGAGGAGGCAAGGTGATGGCCTGTGAGTTGCCAGCTGGATTCAACCGGACAAGCTCCAACAAAGTTATTGCAGCCCACCATAGCCAAGTCTAGCCAAGTTCCCCCCATACCCACACCGTTGCCTACCCAGATAGTTGTGCTGCCAGAACTAGCCGGTATTTCTTTTTCTAAGCCGCTAGACGGCGTCGTCGGCGCCGCAATTCTCAAGATGGCGGCGCCGTTAAAGAAAAGGTCTATAGGATATCTCTGCTCAACCCTGCACGATCTTAGGGTGCTTACGAGCCACGCTTGTAGCGTATGCAAGCGTTTGACCACGCGCGCTAACATAGCACGCACAAAAAAATAGAATCAACAAAAGTATCGCCTTCACAGCCGGCCTTTCGATAGGAGTCTGCTGATGACTATACTCTGTTTCACCTTGTGTTGTATCGCAAGAAAGGCTACAAGCGCGAGCTCCTAGGGCACATCTCGGCGGCACAAGCTCTCGTGCACCAAGGGCAGCTGCCAACGCTAGGAGCTGGCGCCTCTAGCCTTCGCTGCGGTACAACATAAGGTGAAACGGAGTATAGTTACACTTTTTTTGCAACGTTTAAAAAGTGCCGACCAACGGAGCCATCAATTGTAATTCTGTTGTGCTTATGTTTATACAGCGGGAAGTTAGTCAGCTCTGAGGGCATCTGGTGTTTTCGTTGGAGATGAAAGACAGTGCAGTATACCACTGCTTGTCTGACATCTTAAACGTGCATCACGCAATAGTGATACATGCAGACTTGTACCGTACGCATTACAAGTGATCAAATTACTTGTAATCGAATACGTTTTGAAGTAATTTTGTAATCAGTTGATTACTTTGATTAGACAGTAATCAATAGAGTAATCTGATTACTTTTTGAAGTAATAAAAATTACTTCTAACCACCTGCACACACCTTCTTTTTCTGAAATGAAAAAATAAAATTTGCTTCTTTTTTCGAACAGAAAAAAAGAATGATTTTTGCGGAGCTGTAGGGAACGAGGTCTACCCCTTTGTATGTACAATTTCTGTGGAATGTTAGTTTTTTTTTTTCGCGCTTGACTGGGATTGGGAAGCCCCAGGGAAGCCTCAGTGCGTGACAAAGGCCATTCAGGGCGAAGTATGAGGGAGCAGAATGTAGCTTTGTAAGTCATTCGTTCAAACTAGCCCTCTCACGCACACACACACAGAAATAATAAAAAAAAACAATCCTGCTTACGTTACCTACACGCAGCCCGTAGGAGAACCAGAACCGAAGAATGTCTAAAGCGGATGCAAAATATAACAAAGCTAGTTCAATTATTTCCCTATTTCCCCTACGTAGTCTTTGTGACAAGCAAGGTTTCGAGTTGAGAACTGGTCGGGGCGATCTCTTCCGCTAATGGATACTACACATGATCCGTTTCAAATCCTGGAGCTGCTGCTCTCTTGTATAACATGCGAGTTGATCCACATGTGAATAGTAAAATGAGCGACAATCAAGATCTAGAACCCCCTCCGCTCCGCTCCCCCCCCCCCCCCCCCCCCCCAAACTGGCGAACGCCCAAATCAATAAACTTCTTCAAACGAATTCTATGCTTGTGTCCGCATTGTGAAGGCGCAACGACCACAAAGAGGGAACCCGTTCTTTCTTCTTCAATACTTGTGAAAATATGAAATATAGGTTCGAAGTAGTTCATTGTTATGAGCGCTAAACATGTAAGTCTTCACACAATAAACTAATCAGAAAAGTAACGGTTACTTCTTCAAGTAATGTCCAATTACCTTTGCTGTCGAGTAATCAAGTAATCTAATCGAATACTTTTTAGCCAAAAGTAATAGTAATTGTAATCGATTACGCTTTTCTAGTAACGTGTACAAGACTGGATACATGACAGCACGCCGGTACGATGCTCATCCAGATTGAAACGGGCAGAGGTAGTGCAGAGCCGTTTATTGAGAGAGTTTGGCCATACATTGGTTTGAATAGGCGAGCATCTCGGGCCAACCACAGGCCGCGAAACAGCCCCTAGCGGTGGTCGCGTGCTCTAAATTTGTGCCACGACTATACTTCGTTTCACCTTATGTGCGAGCGAAGGCAAAACTGGAAGCGCGAGCACGGAAGCTCCGTGCGTTCAGGCTTTGCTCGAGCGCGCGAGCTGGGGAGAAATGCAAAAAGCGCTGGTCTCGCGCTTCTAGCTTTGGCTTCGCTCGCAGGTAAAGTGAAACGAAGTATAATTTGAGCCGTGCCGAGCGGAACTCCGCGTCTCAAGACGCTTGCGCACCCAACCCTTTGCACTGCTTTCTTTCAGCCAGTCTCAGGACGCTGTTCTAGCAGTGCAGACAAAAGCATGGGCACGAGCGCGTGGCTTTGGAAAGTGCCTCCTATGCACGAGGTCTCGTACAAACAATAGCGTTTCGCTGAGCTAGGCTCACGCGCCAGTGCCTTTGTCTTCACTGTCGACATTTGTGAGATGGAGTAGAGGTCTCCTGATTGGTCGACGCTGTGTCACAAATTTAGTTTACGCTCTAAGCGTGGGGGGAATATTCGGCGCTGGCGGCGGCCTTTGCTCCGCCTATTGTCCAAACTCTCCTAATATACGGCTCTGAGGTAGTGGATTGAATCCACGGTCAGTGAGCTTTACAGTGTGAGCTTTCGCTACACGTGCTACCGATCCACGAGCAACCAAACATCGCGGTCGAATTCGAGCTCGAGACAAAAACAGCAACAACAATAAAATCTCCGGTTTGAGGCATTTAGTACTTGTGTCGCCATCTCGTTTAACACATTGGAAATAAAATTAACAGGGTGATTTTCTTTACACAAATACGCAAATACAACAATATTTTGCTTTCTCGTCATGGTCTTAAAATTAAGATTAGAGGCACCCCAAGTACGTACGGTCAAGCATTTTGTTCCGTTTGTCTTCTAAATAATTGTATTTTCAAAAATGCCTCAAAACGCGCTAAAAACAGTCAAAACGGTCATATTTCTGGAATTTTATTAAAAATCTCCAGCGCTCTAAAAGAAAAATCCAAGGGCCGCACAACCTTCATTACGTTATCATAAGTAACCCCCAAAAGAATTAATACTATCGTGTATTCCTGAAACTCAGGTTTGTGTAGCGAAATTTGCCCATAGAGTGACGAGCGGTTGAATCCCCCTTAAACAGCCTAATTGGGACAAGCATGTCTCAAAACAAATGTTCCGCGAAAAAAAAAAAAAAAAGAAAACATTTTTTAGCCATATTTACGCCACAGGACGTAATTTAGTCGGAGTCAGAACCTCTCCACAATGGACCTCTTGGCGAATATGTGCTGCCACCTAGACACGCGAATCGGTTCGAGACTAGGTGACTGGAAAACAACGCGCGCCCAAGGCCTCTCCCACCCGTTCCACACCCAAAACGTCAGCTACATCCTGTTCACCCATTGAGGCGATGTGACCTAGATACGGCTCCCCCAAGCTCACCTTTGTCCCCATCGTGCGTAATCTTCCGCCCCGAGGTCGACACAACGAAACCGCTCAAAGGCGAGAAATGCAAGATGGCGGATTGTTTGGAACTAGATACTCCCGAACCCAGGCGCATGAAATACTCCGCGCATGCGCACCGCGTATTTCTACAAAAGGTCCATTGAAACTCCCGCTCTTTCGACCCCCGCGGAGGAGAAGTACGTCCCACCCCTCACTCTTGGATTTGCTCTGTGGTTGACTTGGCTGCGGAGTTGAACGACGCAGCGTCTCGACTTCCGGTAAGATCTGACAACAACGCACGTTGAACATGGCGCCGCGGTATTGTTTTGGTTTGACCAACGTTGGAGTTGACGGGACGCGAGAAGCTCCGCGGTTTGCAAGCACATGTAGCGAAAACGTATAGGGTTCTCGTCCGATTCCCCAGGCCCCAGTCTCCGGATGAACGTGACACAGCAACGCATAGCTCTCGGGGTCTCACGTTGCGTCTGAAGGCATTGACCTACTCACTAGATACAGACAGCCAGGCTTAACTATGCCAATTAAGAAAGTCGAGACCTACTTGAAAGAAAAGTCGATGTCCATCCTACCGGCAGACAAAGAAGGAGGTTTCGTGATTATGCATAAGGCTACATTTGGAGAAAGAGCCTTAGCTGCGATCGACTCTGTATTCACCCGCCACGTAGACGTTTCGTTAGTTAGAGTAAAAAGTGAGGCCAAGAAAATATGTCAGAAGCTCGACTTAAAGCTTTGCTCCACCATCGACCGAAGCAAGAATTTGAGTCTACAAATTATGTTCAGTGCGAAAACACACAAAACTGACTGTCCCTTAAGAGTAATAGTGTCGGAAAGGGGGACCTGGCAGAAGACTGTTGCCCTATTTTTACAAGAGAAGCTCAACTGTGTTAAGAATGGAACCTTCGGCAACCTTTTCCGAGTTTCAACGCTGCGGAAACGAGTCCCGAAACGAGTCCCGACGTGTTCTGGACTGTCGCCCACCTGTCGATGCCTGCCCAAAACGAGTCTCAACGCGTCCGTGACGTCAACGGGACGTGTGTGTGTGTGCGTGTGGGTTCGTGCGCTCCGGAAGGGGAGAGAGGCCTGGCCTAACTGCGGAGAACCATGGCTACGACGCACTTCTGGCTACGACGCGGCGGGCTTTGCTGCAACGCACTTGGCGGTCGCACCTGCTGCCCTGGCGGAGAGTGAGGGAGAAAACGGACCCCTATATAAGGCGGGGCGTGAGGCTGTCCAGCGGTTCTCTTGGATTTGACGACTGTATCGCTACCATGTAATTAAACCGTTCGTTACGTTACCAATTCTCCCACCTCCACTGGACCCCTGGGTTCTTCACTTCGGGGAATGGTCGTCGTCACGAGCCAGGAAGCCTCCGGACGTGCGGCTTAAACCCCGCCTCGAACAACTGGTTGGCAGCGGTTGGGATCGGACCATGCGACATCGTGCTACATCTGTGGGTGAGCGTTTGGACTTTGCTTTGAGATTCGCCAGGCTTCAGATTATGGGTAATTAATTTTGAACTGCTGGGAATCCTTAGTGTTTGACTCGTGCGCTAGGTTTGTGTACAACCTCGCGACAAGTTTTATAGCAAAGCCAAAGCTAAAGAGCAGCGATCATGGATCTAATGAGGTTACTGAGAACAGATTTACTCTGTTTATGTGAAGAATTGGGTGTGGAGGTGGAGCAAAAGATGAAGAAATCTGAGATCAGTAAAGCGATTTCAGAGAGCGCGGAAGCAGAGGAAATTAAAATTGCGTGGGAACTGCTTCAGAACGCTAAGAGTGAAGCTGCAGCAAGAGAGGAACGAGAGCAGGCTGCGGCGAGAGAGGAACAGGCTGCAGCGAAAGAGGAACGAGAGCAAGCTGCAGCGAGAGAGGAACGAGACCAGGAGCGAGCGCTGAAAAGGCTAGAGCTCGAAATTGAACAACAGCGATTAAACTCGCAGAACAGTAGAGTTGGGGCTCCGGTACGAGCAAGTGAGACCGAGTCGTATCAAATGAAGAAGCTCCTGCAGCCGTTTAAAGTTGGGGAAGACGTGGGCCTATTCTTAGTTAACTTTGAGAGGACATGTGAGAAGTTGAGCTTCGCCCCAGAAACGTGGCCGCAACGGCTTTTGACTCTGTTGCCCTGTGAGGCTGCAGAGGTTGCCGCGCGCCTAAGTGCTGGAGACGCGGACGACTACGACAAGGTGAAGTCCAGCCTTTTGAAGCGGTACCGCCTTTCTGCCGAGGCGTTCCGTCAAAGGTTTAGAAACGCATCCAAAAAGAGCAGTGAGGGCTACTCAGAATTCGCGTACGGGCTTAAAACCAATTTGATAGAATGGTTGAAGAGCGAGGAAGTGTACGAAAGCCGAGACAAGGTAGTCGAGTGTGTGTGCCTCGAAACAGTTCTTTCGTAGCATTCCGCAGTCAGTCAGGCTCTGGGTGCAGGATAGGGTGGGAGTCGACTCTGTCGAAAGGGCCGCTGAGCTAGCCGAAGAGTACGCAACGCGTAGATAGCTGAGCGAAGAGGAAAGCGAACCCGGCCGGAGCGATCAGCGCAAGACCTTCCGACAGGGAGACGGCTCGCGAGAAAACGGGCCCGAGAAGCCCGAAGCAGGACAAAAGGTCCCAGAAAAGAGCGCAGAACACTCGAACGGAGACGAGGCGCGGAAAAGCCCAACAGGGCAGTTCGAGGCAAGGAAGCCGTTCCTGTGCTACAACTGTCAGGAGCCGGGACACACAGCGGCCAGATGTAAGAAACCGCGGGTTGTGTTCTCGTACGTGAACGTTAGTGACAAGGACCTGAAGCTTCTTCGTCCCTATCTTCACGAGCTCCAGGTAAACGGAAAGCCGTGCAGGGTGCTTCGGGACAGTGCAGCGACGATGGACGTTGTTCATCCGTCGTATGTAACGACCTCCGATTTTACTGGAAAGGTAGTTTGGATCAAGCAGCTGCTTGAAAAGCACAGTGTCTGTCTGCCTATGGCGACTGTGAGGATAACTGGCCCGTTCGGAGAGCTAGTGACAGAGGCGGCTGTCTCGCAGACAGTCCCGTTGGAATATCCTTATTTGTTTTCTAACCGGTCAGATTTCCTGCTGCGCGAAAGGGGTCAACAACTGGGAGAAGGGCTAGTTCAGTCGTGTACGAGGTCCAAATCGCGTCAGGTCGCCCCTTTGTTGACGAGTGATCCAGAGGCAGCTGACGGGGAGCAAGCACTCTCAGAGTTGGAGGCAGAAAACCGGGATGAGAGGGACCAGGTTGTAGAACAGCCTGACCTCGCCGCACTAGAAAGCGTACGCCGTCCCAACGCGCCGGCGAAAAAGGCAGAGGAAGAGGGGATCAGTGAAAGATCTCTCGTAGCTCCGGCGTCACGTAACTTTGGTCCTCTGCTACGAGTAGACAGAGTGTCTTTGACAGTCGAGCAGAAGAACGACCCTAGTGTGTCAGGGTTTCGCTGTACAGCTCAGGAGATTGCTAGGACCAATGTGACGGGGAATGAAAGAGGCGGATTGTTTTATCGGCGCTATAAAGACCGCATTTTCACGTCTAGAAATCACGTGAAAATCGATCACTATGACTTCAGCGTAAGAAAAACGGAAAGGCAAATTTAACGGCAATGCCGATGGGTTGAGCAGATTTTTCTGACATCACGAAAAATAGTAGAAATGATCTCAGAGGTCTTCGTCATCCACGGGAATGAGGATCTAAGTGGGGGCACTTCGTTGAAACCCCAAAAGGACCTCACATATTGCGAAGAGTTTTTGTCTTTGGTATTTTGTTCATAGTGACCTCGTTGGAAAAATGAGTTTTTTTTTGGCGACAGGGGGTCTCGATACCCGGAATTGTACCAAATTTTGGTAATCCGTAATCCAGTCTGGCGGATCTTTGGCGAATTCCGAGCGTTTGACTGCGGTGTGGCGTGGTGTTGTGGGGGACGTTTCCGCTGATGCCTCCGTTGTGAGAGGTTTGGGAGTTTGTTTGGTGCTCGCAGCGTCTTCTCAAGGCCTACTCCAAGCCCACCTCTTCAGGCCAGCGATTGTACCACCGGCCATTCGAGGTTTCCCTGGCCCCGGAGGGGCTGTTAAGAATGGAACCTTCGGCAACCTTTTCCGAGTTTCAACGCTGCGGAAACGAGTCCCGAAACGAGTCCCGACGTGTTCTGGACTGTCGCCCACCTGTCGATGCCTGCCCAAAACGAGTCTCAACGCGTCCGTGACGTCAACGGGACGTGTGTGTGTGTGCGTGTGGGTTCGTGCGCTCCGGAAGGGGAGAGAGGCCTGGCCTAACTGCGGAGAACCATGGCTACGACGCACTTCTGGCTACGACGCGGCGGGCTTTGCTGCAACGCACTTGGCGGTCGCACCTGCTGCCCTGGCGGAGAGTGAGGGAGAAAACGGACCCCTATATAAGGCGGGGCGTGAGGCTGTCCAGTGGTTCTCTTGGATTTGACGACTGTATCGCTACCATGTAATTAAACCGTTCGTTACGTTACCAATTCTCCCACCTCCACTGGACCCCTGGGTTCTTCACTTCGGGGAATGGTCGTCGTCACGAGCCAGGAAGCCTCCGGACGTGCGGCTTAAACCCCGCCTCGAACAACTGGCTGACAGTTGACGACCCTTTCTTGTTAAACAACTCAGATGAAGTCATTAGGTTCTTAAATGAACACAACAACAATGACTTACAGGCCTTCTCCATTGACATCAAGGACTTGTATTATGCTATACCCCAAGAAAGACTTTTAATGTGCATTGAAACCTGCATTGACTCTTTCGGCATTATAGCCTTCCAAACTGCTTCAGGAATGTCCCAAAGCGATTTTCTTGAATTGCTTACAGTCTACTTGAAATCTACTTTCACCACGTGGGATGGACACATCTACCGACAAACGAAAGGTGTTTGCATTGGATCCTGCATTGCGCCTCGTCTTAGTGACCTATACCTAGCACTTCAGGACAACATCCTACAAAGGCGTTTGGACACTTCAAAAGTTGTGAAAGTGTTCCGCTACGTAGATGATTTTTTTTATTTTCTTGGCCCCTGATGGCAACGGCATTTCAAGTACTGTGTCCTCTCGATATTTCAGAACTCGTTGGATCCTTTGGACATAACCCATGAACTTCCGGTTGAAGAGTCCCTAAGGTTCTTAGGCCTCAGACTGTGTTTTCTTTCTCATCATACTTGTTGGACATACGCTCCGAGGGGGAAAAAGCCACTCCTCCATTATCAATCAGCCCACTCCAAATTAGTTAAGAGGGGTGTAGTCAACCTATGCCCTAAAAATGCCATCACAAAGTCATGCCCGCATACTGTAAAAACCAGCCTTGACGCGCAGGATAGCTAGGCTACTGTCAGGGGGGTACCCTAATCACGTATTAATATCTGTCGCAGAAAAACTCCTTCAGAAAATCAAAAATCCCAATTTAATCCAATGTAAGAAGAGGGACAGAAACCAAAGGCCAGCGGTTGTGCCTTATATTCACCATATTTCTCATGGGTGCAAGCTCTCTAGTTTATGTAAAAAAGTCAATTCTTCCTCCGATAGGACCTTAGGTTGTACCAAAAAGCACCACTCCCGTTTTGTTCCATGCTCTGAAGGGGTGGTTTATGCCATTCCCCTCTCATGCGGAAAACAGTATATCGGGCAGACCGGGAGGTGTCTCAATGACCGGTTACGAGAGCATCATTATAACATAAACAGAGTAATATCAGGGAATCTAGGTATCCATTGCCGGGATTGTGGGTGTTCAGCGGACCTGAGTACAATAGACCCTTTCCGAAATTCAGTCTGGCCACTTTGATCACTATCATCATCTGTGGAACGGCATCTGTGCCATACCAATGGCGGCCTTCTAGTGACTGATAAAGGAAGACATTGAAGATGCTCCTAAGCGAATGTTGCGAGGCCTGTACATTTGGGGGGTCAGTACGACGCGATGTAGGTCGCGTCGTACGGGTCAGTACGACGGGTCAATACTGACGGGTCAATACTGACGGGTCAGTACGACGCGACGACGGGACGAACACAAGAGCTACGTAAGCGTTTATTTCTAATAACTCAGATTCAGTCAATCTGTGGGCGGTACACAATCGGCTTTGAAGCACTTTGGTGTATAGAAGTTTCTCGAGGCATCTGAGTGGGTTGTAGCATTGTTCAGAATGCGGGTTCTTGGTCACTATCGAACTGAAAGTGATTGAGAAAGAACTCACACTGAACAATTCCTCGCGTGCCGTTGACTTGCGAAAGTGACGGTGCCGATACAAGTTAATTTCCGCCATTGATATGGCAAAACCTAAACTGCTTTACAAACCACCAGATGGCACTGAATTTCGGAAAGGGTCTATTGCACTGTCATAGCCAGAAGTGGTAATCGGCTGACACGAGAGATCATCGAAGCTGAAAAAATAGCCAGGTTGGACAAACAATGTGTTAGTGTATCATCCGTAGCTTTGTCAAAGAAAGAATTGGATTATTTAGAGATATCATCAAAGCACCAATAGGGATGAGAAATTTTTCGCTTTAAATTTTTAAATTTAATTTTTAATTTAGTTTTTAATATTATTTCTTTAGTTGCCTTTGCATGATTTATTTAATTATTAGTTATTTTTAATGTGTACTGGCTATTTGGTCTCTGGTGTGTAAAAATATAAAATTTTTTTCATTAACAGCAAAGGTGAAGAAGTTGAAGATTTGAGGAAGAAGAAATATAGAACTGAGTTGAAAGTCAGCGCTGCGAGTCAGTTTGCTTCCTGTGTGCAGAGTGTGACTGTTCATCCGCGCTGTTCCATCCAAGCTCTCGGCAGAACGGGTTTATTCCCCTCACATTCTGCTGGTGGATTTCGGGATCGGGAGAGGTAATCGAGGAAGCCTGGAAGGGGTGCGCCACCACTGTTTGCTGCATGCCGATCGTCCCTGCGGTGCTAGTCCACACCGCATCCTGGGAACGCCGCCGTCGAGGGTCGAATCCGGGTTCTAAGTCCGGACCATGTCACCGGGCCGTCGCCTGAGCCGACTTCGCAGTCGCCACCACCGCGAACGTCCGTCGTGGCCCGTTTTCCGCGCAAGAGTCCTCACTTCCCATCTCCCGTCGTCCGTCGCCCCAGCTTGTCGCGCACCAGACAGGCGGGAGCTTCTTGTCTCCCATCGTGGGCGGTCTCTCGCTGGAGCTCCCCGTCCGGCTCTGCCGCAGTACGTGAAGGGCCTCGGGCGCCGACGCTGTCCGGGGGAGGGGTCCTAGGATGTCCACCGCCGACACCGCCAATGTCTTCAAGGCGGGTCCCGAGGAAGGAGGCACTCGGGCACCAAGCTTCAAAGGCGCCGTCCTCGCCAAGGAGGGGACCGAAAACGAGTCCCCATGCAGGCGCCGGCGTCCGGTTGTCGACCAGATGGGGGCTGACGAGACCCCACAGACATGACCGGAGAAGTGCCCCTGTGATGTTCCCGGAAGACGGAAAGTACCATTCGTAATCGTCGTGTGTGCTTTGAAAGTGAAGGGAGTCACAGGGTCCACGAGTGCGCAACCACAAGCCAAGGCTCACGACAGCGCTGCGTTGACTTCGGCGATCTCGTTCTGTTCGGTGCAACACGGCGATGCGACAAAGAGCTGAAACGTTCGTGGTGTGTGGTTCGGTGCTTGGAGGTAGAAACCCACACTAACACGGAGCGCAAATTGGTTGTTGTGGGGTTGAAGTTCAACGGGCTCAGTCCCGTCGTCGTCAGCTGATCCGGTCCAGCTGGTCCGGGAGGACGCAGCGAGCTTTTTTTAAAATTGAATCTTCCTTCGTTCCGTTTAAAAATGTGGAAGATTCCCGACGCATACCGTGAATAAAAAGCTGCAGGCGTTTTCAACAAAATTACGTCGTTTTAATTGAACACTGGACTCCGAATTGTTGTCCTAAATCTGCCGTTTTTATGCTTCGTGTTGTTGGACTGCGTTTGCACAGCGACGCACACCGCTCGAGTAGATGATTCGGTCCTACAAACGACCGGTTATACTGAATTTCAGGGAAACATAAGTCACCACCGATATTTTCTTGGAAATCTCGTGCGAGTTTGTTGCGCTCATCATGCGGTGTGAATGAAATGGGGCAAGGTTTCCTACCTGCGCACAGATGCATGAACTGAGACCATTTTTTACGTAGTGAACATAGTGTTTTTTTTTTATTTTGGGAAAAGGCGTTGGTGCATTTATTACGATACAATCACTTGAGAGTTCAGAAATTGGGGAGGGCGAGCAAGCTTTCCCAACTTTGTCTCTTTGCTCTCTGGCACTCAGGGCCGGCCCTAGAGCAGCAAGCGCCCTGGGCAAACTGCGGCCGTGGCGCCCCCCCCCCCCCCCCTCCCCCCTATTTTCGCACCCAACATCACGTTGTTAGTAATCATGCCAGAGATACCCAGCGCGAATGGTCGCGATTTTGTCGTCAGTCGAGAACCACATCCTAAAAACGAACGACCCTGCGCTCTATATTCGCAGGCCCTTGGCTGACTATGGCGTCCCGGATTTGTCGTGTCAGCTTAGGCCATAATACAGGATCAGACAGTTCGTCGCTCGCGGCCCTTATCTCATTCGACGTGTCATCACCAACTTGTTTAGTGTCACAGACTACTCTGGCAGTGGAGCACTAGGCGTCGTCGGGATATTGAGGAGTTTCAGCGAACATAGGGGGCGCTCCGATCGATCCAACATGGCGGAAAAGAGGGGGATAGATTTGCGACGTCCGTTGACCGGTAGCGTATAAATTAAACAAAGCGTGTCGTTCTCTGTTTGTTGCCTTGTGCGAGACGATCATCGCCTCAAGCAAGACCTACCGTGATGCTACAAATGAAGTGTTCAAGCCAGTCGAAGGCAAGAAATCTTGCCATAGTCAAGATATGTGTGCAAGTGTTCGACGTAGGCACTCGCACGCTGGTGCAGCTGTCATCGAGTTGAACTGAAGGTACGCGGGTCCAAAGAAAGGTACATATCAACAATGTTTGCGCGTTGAAACTATGACGCGTACTTTATTTAAACCTAAACTTATCGGCCTGCGGCTACAAACATGTTTGTTGACATTGCTTCAGGCCTCGCATTAAACGGTGTTGCGAACTCTTCGGTTGTTCTAGTTAATTGTGCTAAAAAGCGGTTGTATGGAAAGTATGACAGCTACAGCATACAAGGGACGATTGAGGTCTTTATCCTGAGTTCTATGTATCGAAACATCGGTATCCTTGGTGTTATATTGCGATCAGCTGGTCACCGATCGTCCTGTTCTTACGCATAATGTAAACAAGCCCCGGAAGCGCTAATCTTATTTTGATGTGCTTGTGCACCCCTATAAGCCTCCTTTTGGCTCTTCTGGAAAGCTTTATTGTAATAGCAATAGTCTCATCGGTCGTTCGAGTTGTATGTGCCACGGTGATATCTGCTGTGTGTGATCTGCTGACAAACAAGTCTGTATTAAATGCCAGAAGGAGAACAAAGGTAAAGCTTTTTTTAACTTTTTTTCTTTTTACATAACAAGGCAAAGCTTCTAAAACAAGAGCAACCTAAGCTGACATTTGAGTGTGCTCAAGAATGAATGGCAAAAGGTGCTTATTCTAAGTGGTAGATCTACACGGTTGATTTTCCTTTTGCCTCTGCACTGTAAAGTGGAAGATATGTATCAGCAGAAGACACGTGTCCTTTTGAAAATGTCTTTTATTAGGGTAAAAATAGGTTTTCATACACAACCGAAGAGTTCGCAACTTAATGCGAGGCCTGAATGGTTACATCATCTAAGCAACGTCAACAAAAATGTTTGTAGCCGCAGACTGATAAATTTAGGCTTAGATAAAGTATGCGTCATAGTTTCAGCCTCAAACGCACAAACATTGTTGATATGTACCCTTGATGACAGCTGCACCAGCGTGAGAGAGCCCACGTCGTCGAACACTTGCACACATATCTTGACTATGGTATGGCAAGATTTCTTGCTTGAAGTGAAGATCATCTCGCTACGACTAGCCACGAGGCTCTGGCCACGACCACCCACCGCAGCGATGCAGGCGTCGAAGGGGCGCAATGCAG
This sequence comes from Ixodes persulcatus, assembly GCA_013358835.2. Taxonomy (NCBI): domain Eukaryota; kingdom Metazoa; phylum Arthropoda; class Arachnida; order Ixodida; family Ixodidae; genus Ixodes; species Ixodes persulcatus. The sequence goes on along the minus strand of JABSTQ010009825.1, from coordinate 205,486 downwards.
TCAGCCGCCGTCACCCGACGCTGCTCGTTTGGCATTCACGGCTTTCCGCCCAGGTGCTTCGTTTGTACTTGGCACCGAGTGTTATTTTTTGTGCTTGTGTGTGTGCTCAGTGGCTGGATATGGGCCTCAAGAGCAGTTCTTCAGGCTCAACAGCGTTTGCCGAAGAACTTCTCAAGAAAATGCCACCCAGGAAAAAAAGCACGAAAACACAACGCACCAGCTTGGCGGACTACGCACTGGGCGCGGAAATCAGGCCCTGCGGATTATACACCAAATGCAAACTATCTAAACAAAACAAAAAAAAAAAATTTAGGCTCAAATTGGCTTCTGCGGACTATACGCCTGGACACTGGTGCCTGTTATTATGCATTGTATATTCCCTGCTGTTTGTTGTGGCTTGAGACTGTCTTCCTGTAATGATGCTGTTGTAACCTGGTTCAGGTGGCAAATATATTTATTTCGAGGAGCCAAAACTTAGCGTGTCCGGCCGCCAGGACATACGATGCCGAACGCCCGAGCTGCCAGCCACGCGAGCCCGTGCACCTGGCTTGATGGTCCCTTCGATGATGATAGCAGGCTGTCTGCTACATCTCCCCGATTACGAAGACTGGAAGCGCTCCGGTGCCATGCGTCTTCGTTGAGGGTACCTTGGAATGTGCTCCATATTACGGGGTGAACCTCCTGGGCTTGCTGGAGTTGGAAATTCCGTTGGAGACGCAGTGCGTTCCACCGGTGGACTTCTGCTGACCGGAAACAGGAGGCCTTCGGAAGCGTCGTGTGACTCTGTTCTTTAGGTGGTCAGCATGCACACGGCGAACTTTGAAGTTCTCATCTAGGACCTCGAAGATCACGCTGCCTACCCTTCCTTGAATCACACCCTTAATCCAGTGCTGTTTTCCCCGAGGGTGCTTGATCCAGACTTTTTGGTGAATTGCGAACGAGCGCGAGTTCAAGTGGCAGATATGTGGAGACCTGGACGGTTTGGCCGAGGGTTTTACCAAATCAAGCACCGTCCTATAGTATCTCTGGTTCAAAAGTTTGCATGGGGCCTTCCCAGTGGATATATGAGGGGTAATGCGGTATCGCATCAATAAGTCTTGCAGGCTCTTCCGGCTGTCCTTTCCCTTTGCGCGACGAAGAGCGGTCTTGAACGTCTTCACGAAGTTCTCGGCTTGACCATTTGATTTCGGATGATACGGTGGCGTGAGAAGGTGGTCAATGCCGTTTTGAACCAGAAACGACTGGAATTTGGAACTAATGAACTGAGGTCCATTGTCCGTTACCAACTGTTGTGGAAGACCATGGTGCTGAAATATTTCTTTAAAGGCATCCATGGTCGCTGATGCTTTCGTAGATGTCATCGGTATAACTTCCGGCCATTTGCTAAAAGCACCAATGACGATGAGGTAGTGCTTTTGGTCCAATTCTGCAAAGTCTGCATGAAGGCGATGCCAGGGTGTTCCTGGATCTTCCCAACGATGCAGAGGGACTTGCGGTCGAGTGTCCGATATTGACGCGCACTGTTCGCACTGTTTAGTTTGTTTTTCGATTTCATGGTCCATTTTTGGCCACCAAACATAAGATCGCGCGAGCATCTTCATCTTCGTTTGGCCAGTGTGACCCTCATGAAGCAGATCGAGGATATATGGCCTGAACTTGCTAGGAATTACCGTTCGAGCATTCCACAGAATGCAACCGTCGAGCTCGGCAAGTTCTGCTCTTTGCTTGTGGAACGGTTGAATACTTGGGTCAACGATCTTCGTTGGCCATCCTTCCAAGATGTGTGTGCGAACCTGGGAGAGCGTTTTATCCTTGGCTGTCTCCTTGGCGATGTCAGCTGCCCTGATGGGGAGCTTTGCCAGACTTTCGTTGTGGAGTGCGAAGACATCTTCAGACTGCAAGTGAATGGAAAACACGCCTTGTGACATCTCTTGGTCAAATGCAAACTTGCGTCCCCAGAGATACTGGTGGAACTTACGTACACCAAAGATGATTGCCAGTGCCTCTTTCTCAATTTGGGCATACTTCCGCTCCGTCTTCGTAAGTGTCTTTGAGGCGTGAGCGATGGGACATTCCCTTCCATTGATTTTATGGTAGATCACTGCTCCAACTCCCTCTGATGAAGCATCTGCCGCCAGGTAGATCGTCTTGTCAGGGTCGAAGTGGGCAAGAGCTTCGGTTGCTGATAGATGCTGTTTGATCCTGTCAAAAGCGTCCACACAATCGGAGGTCCAGTTCCATGCAGTGTCCTTTCGTAGAAGGGCGTTTAGTGGTGCGGATATCTCGGCCAAGCTTGGCAGGAACTTACTGTAGTGTTGGATCATCCCCAGAAGAGATCTCAGCTGGCTGACATTTTTGGGCTCAGGCATGTTGAGAATAGCAGAAATCTTCTTAGGGGACGGACTGAACCCTTCACCGTGAACCACTTGTCCGAGATATTCTACTTGCTCTTGAAGAAAGCTGCACTTGCTTTTCTTCAGAGTGAACCCGTATTCTTCGAGGCGCTCGAGGACTCGTTCCAGATTCCGAAGATGATCGGAAGTGTCCTTCCCGGTTACAATGATGTCGTCTAGATAACAAGCCACGCCATCAAGACCTGCAGTGACCTGGTCCATTGTTCGTTGGAACACGGCTGGTGCCGACGCAATTCCAAAAGGCATTCGATGGAATTGAAACTGTCCTTTATGGGTGTTGATTACAAGGGCTTGCTTGGCTTCGTCGTCTAGTTCCATCTGAAGGTACGCTTCGGAGAGATCCAACTTTGTGAATCGATTGCCTCCGTTGAGCTTGGCAAACAGTTCTTCAGGTCGTGGTAGAGGATACTGAGGCTCTGAGCGATGTCCAGTTGAGGATTTACGGTGACGCTGAAGTCTCCACACACGCGGACTGAACCGTCAGCTTTGGGGACTACCACGATTGGCGTTGCCCATCTGGATACTTCAACTGGTGAAATAACCTTGTTGTTGATCTGTTTGTGCAGATCCTTTTCTACCGCCGCACGTGTCGCGAACGGAATAGGTCTCGGCTTGAAGAAGCGTGGTGTTGCCTCAGGCTTGAACTGTAGCTGAACCTTCAGCTTCGTGCAGCAGCCAAGACTGTCGGTGAACACGCGCGATAATCGCGTGAGCATTGATTCCAGCTTGGCGCGTGTAGTCAGTTCAACGGATCTAACAAACAATCGGTTCAGATCGATCTTGAGCGCATCAATCCACGTTCTTCCAAGCAAGTCGGTGTGTCTCTTCCCTGTCACTACGGCTTCCAACGCAGAGGTCTGTTGGCAGTGTGACATTAAGAACGCACTGTCCCTTGAGAGGAATTGCCTGGTTGTTGAAACAACACAGGTTGCACTCACTTTTCTTGAGTGGCGGGCATCCGAGCTTCTCCCAGGTGTCAATGTTCAGTAGTGTGAGCTTGGAACTAGTGTCCACTTGCAGATCAACGGGGATTCCTTGGACGAGACAGGTGACAAATTCGCCGTCTCTATCGCGAGTAGCGAAAACGTTCGTGACGGTTTTGGCGTCCCGTTTCCGGTTTCCTCGTTGTTTGTTGCGGGCGCTGGAGTGGCACATCTTTGCAATATGGCCTTGCTTGCCGCAGCTGTTGCAGGATTCATTCCGATATCGACAAGTAGACTCTACGTGGTTGCTGTTGCCACACCGGAAACACTTGGCTGGGGTAGAAGCAGGATGCTTTACTTTGTCGACGTGCAGCGCATTTTGGTGAGGACGATTCAATTGGAGGGACTCCGTTTCAGCCCTGAGATAAGACTCGGCTAGCCGCAGTGCAGTGTCTAGCGTTAAGTCCTTCTCCATTACCAAACATGCCCGGATGCGGGAATCGTGAAGGCCAACAATGAATGCCGTCAAGAGTGAACAGTTCCTGATGGTCTCCGTCTCATATTCGCAAGTTGCAATAATGGACCGTAATCTTGCGAGGAATTCCTTTACGTTCTCCGATTCCTCTTGACGCGCCGAAAATAGCTTGGCTCGCTCGAACTCCTTGAATTTCCTCGGAGCGAAGTGATCCTGGAGCCGTGTAACGAGGTCTTGATACGTCAGCTCGGAGAAATTCTGAGGCTGAACCAGGGTGTACAGGAGCTGAAACGTCGTCGATCCAAGTGAAGCTATCAATAAATTTTTCTTGTCGACGTCGGCGGTTATCTTCGCGACGTCCAAGCAAGCTTGAAATCTTATCTGATAGAGCTTCCACTCTTCCTTGTCGGAATCGAACGTCCCAGGGCCATGGAAGCGGTGGGTGCTGCTGTTTCCCACGTCTCGGTCGTTGGAGCTGCCGCTGGTCATCAGGGGTTCTTGGTTTTCGTCGCCAATGTTGTAACCTGGTTCAGGTGGCAAATATATTTATTTCGAGGAGCCAAAACTTAGCGTGTCCGGCCGCCAGGACATACGGTGCCGAACGCCCGAGCTGCCAGCCACGCGAGCCCGTGCACCTGGCTTGATGGTCCCTTCGATGATGATAGCAGCTACAGATGCGGAGGGGTCAACTGAACCTTGAAATAAACATATTTAAACACATCTAGATGCGATGTCTTTTGAAGCCAGATGGTCAGGGAAAAGGTGTGCCATTACCTAATTTGCCAACAACACACTAAACGTCACGATCAAAACTCACCGACTCGGACAGTCTTCCACCACAATATTTATTGCCGTGTAATCACCAATTTGGTCCATTAAAAACCTTGAGGCTGTAGCCTATAGCACACCCATTTTGGATCTGCGAAGCTTATGCTGTAGACATGCATCATCGCATGAGCATGTTTCTTATCAATCTTATACGTAAAACGCTAGTTATGCAACGAAATTCCCATGTCAGCAGATTTTTAGCAAACTGAATGGTCCCACCTGTTACACTTTTAGCTTTGGAAGTAAACCAATTCCCAATACCACCCACCAGTGACATACATCGTGCCAAGCAGTGGCGTCACGAGGGTCAGCGGCACCCGGGGCGGTAGCCCGCCGCAACCCCCCCCCCCCCCCCCCCCGGCTCTCGTGGCCCGCCGCGACACCCCCCTAAGCGCTGCACCCAGGGCGGTCCGCCCCCTCCCCCTTGTGACGCCACTGGTGCCAAGCATTAGTGCCGCATGTGGCAGCAAAATGTCTTAAATAGGGAAGCAAACGTAATCGATCGTGTTGATTAAAGCACCTAGGTGCGGGAGAAATTATCAATCAAAAAAGGTCACTCGAAAGGGAAGTTTTCTCGCTGAACGAACATGACTTTTTATTGGGCGTTCCGCAATGTAAGGCCGAAGACATTCACTCCGTGATCGGTACAGAAGCATTTGCTTAGTAGTCGGTCGTGCGTGATAAAAACAACAAAAACAAAGGTGAATTAGAAACGCAATAGATTCGCCTCTGCACGGAGTACTTACACTTACAATCGTGTCAACATAAAGCGACTATGGCCCACCTTGCTAGCAGCAATCTTAAAATTTATCCGTGTAGTCGTCACACCCGTGCACCAACCGAAAGCGTTGCTGCAAGCCCCTCCGCCGTCAACTTTGAGTCGCTGTTGAGTCTGAAGAACTGCTCTAAGAGGTCCATATCCAGCCACTGAGCACATACACAAGCACAGGAGATAATACTCGGTTCTAAGAATATGTATACAAACGCAGAACCCGGGGCGGAAAGCCCTGAATGCCAAACGATCTGCGTCGGGCGACGGCGACTGACTGCGTAGTACACAGGGTGCGCTCCTTCGACGCCTGGATCGCTGCGGCGGGTGGTCGTGGAGTCGTACACTCTAAAAATGGTTACGCAGAGCAAGCGTGACGCAAAGCGATTTTTTGCACGCTTGTTCTAAGCGTGGTGTTTTTCAACGCTTAGAATTCACGCTCCCTAAGCGTGAACTGTGCTATGGTTTAACGCTTGGCAGGCGTGACGCAAAGCAATTTTTTGCACGCTTGTTCTAAGCGTGGTGTTTTTCAACGCTTAGAATTCACGCTTCCTAAGCGTGAACTGTACTACGGTTTAACGCTTGGCAGGCGTGAGAGGGCACTAGTGTTTAGACGCTTATTACGGGGTGCGTTTTCTCCACGCTTAGATAATGATGCCTTCTAGGCGTGTGAAATGCGCGTCGCGGTGGAAACCCCTGGCCGTGAGCATGGGGCTTTCTCGCATTTAGTATATTGTCCCAATAATATTAGTTACTGGGACGATATACTAAATGCGAGAAAGCTCAATGCCCGCGGCCAGAGGTTTCAACCACGACGCGCATTTCACGCGCCTAGAAGGCGTCATCGTCAAAGCGTGGAGAAAACGCACGCCGTAATAAGCGTATAAACACAAGGGTGCCCATGCATCATATCGTTAACGTAGCTCAAAATCGATCTACTAAATCTCTCTAGTGACTTCACGAGGAGAATTGAGTAGTGCAGGGAAGCCCAACGTGCTGCTTCCTAAATAATTACGCACAAATAGGAATGGCAGCTGTGAATCAAAAGAAATTGCTCCGATGCGTCCCGTAGATAATGCATGTTACGCCTGGTACATTACGCTAATTAGCTGCGAGCTCTTCATAACTGTGGAATTTGTGTGAAGATTTGAGGAAATTTATCTTTGGGGTCTAAAACCCCAAAGAGAAAGAGAGTTCTCGTTAGGCTCCAGTTACCAAAAGGATCCGTCCAAAACGAACTAAATAGAAAGAAGCAAACACATTTCAAGTTGGCGGATAAAACCCTTTATTAAAAAAAAAAAAAAAACTATTTTTGTTTGTACAAATAAACTAAACGAAAACAAGGTGCTTACCCAAATATTGTATTCGCCCATGGATAGCTGGCGAATGGCCGCAGTAAAGGCACAAGCCAAATGGGAAGCATTTTCCTTGGCTGGCATTCAGCTCCGTCTCGCGCAGAAATTCGGGGCACTCGCACTCGTTGGGTTTGCAGCGGCCCCGCGGCACTCCACGCACGTCTAGTGCTGTACACATGGCACACTGTGCCCGAAATCGTACGCCGTCTCCCGCTAAGCCTCGCCCACTGGCCTCGCCAGTCGCCATCGGAGTCAAGCTTGTGGTGCAGCCACAAGCAAAGCGTGTCGGATGGATAGATGGATGGATATTGGCCAGAGCCGTTTATTGAGAGAGTTTGGCCGTTTGGCCATACATTGGTTTGAATAGGCGAGCATCTCGGGCCAACCACAGGCCGCGAAACAGCCCCTAGCGGTGGTCGCGTGCTCTAAATTTGTGCCACGACTATACTTCGTTTCACCTTATGTGCGAGCGAAGGCAAAACTGGAAGCGCGAGCACGGAAGCTCCGTGCGTTCAGGCTTTGCTCGAGCGCGCGAGCTGGGGATAAATGCAAAAAGCGCTGGTCTCGCGCTTCTAGCTTTGGCTTCGCTCGCAGATAAAGTAAAACGAAGTATAATTTGAGCCGTGCCGAGCGGAACTCCGCGTCTCAAGACGCTCGCGCACACCACCCTTTGCACTGCTTTCTTTCAGCCAGTCTCAGGACGCTGTTCTAGCAGTGCAGACAAAGGCATGGGCACGAGCGCGTGGCTTTGGAAAGTGCCTCCTATGCACGAGGTCTCGTACAAACAATAGCGTTTCGCTGAGCTAGGCTCACGCGCCTGTGCCTTTGTCTTCACTGTCGACATTTGTGAGATGGAGTAGAGGTCTCCTGATTGGTCGACGCTGTGTCACAAATTTAGTTTACGCTCTAAGCGTGGGGGGAATATTCGGCGCTGGCGGCGGCCTTTGCTCCGCCTATTGTCCAAACTCTCCTAATATACGGCTCTGATATTGGCTATTCCCTTTATAACGGGCGGTAGCTTGCGCCACCTAGCCTTAGATTATTAATTAAGAAATTTGTTTTTCCTTTTTTCTTCTATTCTTTTTTCCCTTTACCTCTCCGCAACTATCACCGGGCAGGTAGAGTACTTTCCAGGAAGACCTTTGGGGGATCGGGCAGTGTTGCCAGACGGAGAAAAAAAAAGTCAGCAGATTGATCCCCAAAAGGCATAGAGTTATTACAATAAACGCTAGAGGCTCAGCTGGCGCTAGTGTCTACGGGACTTCCGGTTGCAAATTGAAGCAGACAGCATGCAGTCTACTTTTCCAGTCTTCCTGTGTATTCCTATGGGAAAACGCGCGTGAATTGTGTCTCTTCGCCGGAAAATAACATGAATAACTTTTGTTATTTCGGTTGTACCGGATAGTATGTACCTTTATTAATATGGTGAAAGTGTAATTGCTTTAGTTAGAGCATTTTTTCTTTACCACTGAACGATGTTAAACTTCGCTATATTTCAGGCCCAAACCTCTGTTCCATGGCAGGTATATAGAAACGAGCGACGATTCTAAGCAAAATAACGATCGAAAGGAATGCAAAGTGTGTTCAAAGTTCGCCAGCATTCCGTTGGTGCTTATATATTGTTAATATGCCCGTCCTCTCACTATATGAAAATGACCCCGTCGTGCATCTTTACGAGTGGTTAAAAAAACGTTCGAAACGTAAAGAATAAAGTACATGGGCTACTAAAGGTGTGTTTTCTTATTATATCCTATGTCGGGCAGTTTTTATCGGGCACCTGTTCTCTGGCTTCTCCCTATTTGCAAAGATTTGGAGCGTGCGGGTGATGATTTGAACCCAGAAGAAGCATCTTGACATATTCATGAGCAGAATGAAGCAGTACTTATTTATTGCAAATCGGACTATATTACGTGACTTTCAATTTATTTTGATCGTCTGCAAGCACAAGGAGTTACTTATCCAGTTTTACAGCGTAGTTCTTGCCGTCTCTCTTGGTTTTCCACATGTCCTTCGTTCGTTTGGCACGTATATCCCCCATGCTGGAAAGCGTCGACGCCGTGTTCGCGCTAACAGTGTCCGACAGTGCACATAAATACACGTACGAAGTGGTTTTAACACCGTTTTTCATGCCACGAATTACAAATAAAAATGCTGTAACTGACCAATTATTTCGTCTGCGTGACTGAGAAATGTTCCAATGTGCCTAGTACGTGCACATTATTCGTGATATTTGCTCTTATAATCGAGCGCGGAGAGAAAATGCACTCGCTTTTTCCCATAGAAATGCATTACCGGAAGCCAATTTCTGACTGCTTGCTGTCTGCTTCAAAATGCAACAGCACACTAGCGCCAGCTGAGCCTCTAGCGTTTATTGTAATAACTCTATGCCAAAAGGTCAGTGGATTTGCACAAAAATCAGTAGATTCTACGAAATCTGTGTTGTGCCATGTTTTACTATTTCCATTAAACCAGACTTCGGAGAAATAGTATAGAGTAACAAATAACACGGTAATAAACACAAATAAAAATGAAACAACAAAACAAGACCTAAAATAACACCGTGAAGGTGTGTGTGTGTGTGTGTGTTATTTTTTTATCAGCATTGATTAGTGTTGCTATTTCGAGGATTATTCTTTGAAATCGAGACTGAGCCACTTTTGGGATCAACAGTTGAGGGCGATAGTGCGACATCCCCCTGTCGCTATTATTGAGATGAAACCAAAACAAGACGTTCCGGTAAGTGCGCGCGTACATGTCCAATGGAAGTCCTCTACAAGCTGCCCTCTTTCCTTACTGGGCTATGGAAGGTTTTTGGCGCAACGCTGTCGGTGCGGATCACTTTTGAGGTTACGCGTCGTCTGCTACGGGCTTATTTATTTTTCGCCTGACTCAAAGTTTGCGTTCAAACGTGAATAAACTTAATGCGTTAGCTTGTTAAGCCACCGAGGAATACCATTATGTCATTTTCTTGCCAGAGCTTTCCAAATAAAAGTAAAGAACCGAAATTTGGATGTTATCCCATGCATTCCGCCGGGCGAATGAATAAAAATTGCGGCCCTCTCCGCTCAGCTGGGAGCAGCCGAGAGTTCACGCGCATGCACTCACGCCTCTCGCTCTGCGCCGCATTCTGATTAGCTCACTCTGGAGAGGAAGGTTACTGCGGCGAGATCATAGACTGGCCAAACTTTCCCCATCTATGGCTCTGGTCCGGATGTCACCGTCGAAGCTGCTCTGGGTGAATCAACGATGGGGTGAATAGATAGATGAATATACGGCTAAATCACTCGAATAGGACGGGCTTCTGGGCCATCTAGCCACTGCTTCGTTTTTAATTCTTGGGAGAATATGAGTTTCCTTTGATGGGCGGCCCTGGGAACTGAAGGGGCCAAATAATAAATTTTAATATAATTACTAAAAAAAAAAGGTCAGTAGATTTTCTTTTTTATCAGTGAATCAGTAGACCCGGAACGAAATCAGTAGATCTACTGATAAATCAGTAGACCTGGCAACACTGTGACCGAGCGAGTCAGCGAGCCACGGAAACAGCGCAACGGCTGCAACGGCTTTCTCGGTTTTCCCGCCAAAAAAAGGACTCAGGCGCCCTCTGTGCTTAAAGAAACAAAGCTCCCATCAACAAAAAAGCACGCGCAGGTTCATCTTCGGGAGGGTCAATCCATTTGGATATATATTAGCGTGACGACGAATGGAGGCGTGCGCGTGTTTCCGAAAATGTAAGCGGGTGTTTTACGGTCGTCACGCTAACGTTGTTCATGACGTCCAAAAAAAAAAGGCCAAGCGGGATTCCTCGGATTGTTCTAACGCTTGGAAAAAGAAAACCAACGCTTATTCTTGATCACGTGGTATTCAAAACGTCATTCCCGTCGACGGCGGTTTCACGCTTAAAGCTCGCGGTTAGCGTGAGGCTCAGCGTGATAGTTTTTAGAGTGTAGCAGATCGTGTCACCTCTGTTGCTCGTACCGGAACACTAGAGCCGCGTAATATTCTTGCTGCCGAAGTTTATAAGCCTACGTTCGCGGCCAACGCATTTACACAAAGCCAACGCCCAGCGAACCTATCCCCCTCTTTCTCTTTCGGCGACCAGCCGCCAGGGCGGTGACACCGTCGCTGAAACTCCGCAATTGCTGCGGTGTCTCACTTTCCTTCGTATGGGAAGAATCTTCGCTTGTCGAGCTCTTTTCGTGCAATGTTTCTCCCTCTGCTGGTTCACCTGAACTTGAGGGGCCCTCGTGTACTTTCACATACTTTTTCGGGGCATCTGCGCTCTTCCTAGATTCGCCATCTTGTTCAAATTTTCCTTATCTGTACTGCGCTCCTGGTGGTTTCTTTCGAGGAAGTGGCATATCACTAAAATTTTAACCAACAGACTACATATAAATTTTACACAAGCCATCCTGACCCGTAATGCGTATTGTAATAATACTTAAAAGAAACAAGCTAGCTGGTGGTGATTCATAGTAGGATGGTTTCATTTGAAATCGAACACGTAATGCGTATTGTAACAATACTTAAAAAAAAATCTAGCTGGTGGTGATTCATAGTAGGATGGTTTCATTTGAAATCGAACACGCTTGTCGGGGTGGGTCTTTCGATTTTTATTTAAAAAATATATGTAATTGCCCCATTTCTGGAAAGAACAAAACCGCTTTTCAATTATTTAAAAAATATATATTTCGTTTCACAAAAAAAATATTGAGTGGAGCAGGGTGAAAATCTATTTTTTACTTCATGATCTTTCTACCCAGTTCTGTACGCTGGTATGAATACGGAAAGCATACAAAACTCACAGTAATTTTTTGTGCTCTTGTATGTTATTTCGACTATTTTTTAGTTCAAAGGAAAACACTTTTGTATTTTTGTTTATTGAGGTACAAAAAACTAAACATCGCCTCTTTGACAATCCGGTGACATCTTCAGAGCCTTGTAACTCATGAGTTATTATATTTGTCGCTTACCAAATACTATGCGGGTGTAGTCCTATACATGGGCTATCGACGGGCATAAGTTTAGTTTATTTTATTTTCACGGAATTGTTTTTATAAAATTTGAAATATCGCCGAAAATGAGATTAACCGATATTTTGAACCCACTTTATCGAAAAAGGCCATTTTTTATTTCGTTCATTTTTTTTTTTATATAATTGCTGCCGATCATATGAACTTTCAATTGGTTTGATGCGATTTCCCCCCCTTTTTTTTTTTTTTTTTTTTTGTTGCATCTTCTCTAGAAGTGGTCGAAATCACTCCCACTTTCTCGGAACGGCCAAACGCAGGTTTCGCAGGTCGGTTTCACTGCAAAGACTATACTGCTTATTTTTGTGTTCAAATGCAGCGGGTAAATTCGTTTTGATTGAGAACACTCGTGATTGGCTACATATTGTATTTTTTTAGCTTTGTAATGATGGCAACTGACATTCCTTAGACCGATCGTTAGCGGTGCAGCGGATGTTCCATTATCCGATTTCTAAAGCCAGGGCGCAAAGGGCGGAGAAAACGGAACGAGCTCTTCATGTAGCCAGACCTGGGTCATATATCTGTTTGTGCTAGACACAGCTTGTAAGGCACGTACAGCACGCCCGGCCCCGTTACACCCAGGAAGTATCCGGCACGGGCCGCGAATCCATGATGTGTCTTGTCGCGTGCGATCGAATAACCATGTAACTTGTGGGATTTGCTAGCTACCAACACAGGTACCGATAGAGTAACCAAAGGGTTATCTCAACAGCGGCAGCGATCTCACAGGGGACGTCAAACATAGAAGCGCGGTCCCACATCTCCGCGGCAATATAGACGACGTTTAGGGCTACATCACCGCGGGTTGGTTCGATGAATTACCTCCGTCGGTGCCAATGATCGTCTACCTTGTTTCACTCTCTCGAATATAGCGGAAGAGACGACACACGTACCAGAGTAAGGACAGAGTTCAAGAGCATTTATTAACACACTCTTCTAAATGAACTACAATGTCCCCATCTACTGAGGCATCCACTCACACCATGTTACTTTATGCTTCCATGCAGAATTGGGACAGCACCGCATTAGGTTCCCCTTGAGGGCATCTTTTTATGCAAGTTTAGTGGGGACTTGCAGACACATCATGATTTTGTCATATTTGTCATAATTTGTCATCATCTCACCATCTTTGTTTTCAGGTTTCATACCTAGCAAGCTAGCTAGCAAGGTTATTTTCCCAGATGGCGGCGGGAAACAGCCGAGTTACTTCATTTGTCATGCCACTTTTTCACGCAGAGCTGGCGGGCCGAAGAAAAAACATTCCTATAGGAGGTATTCACTGGGCGCCATATTTGAGGGCGATGTTTAGAGCGCATGCCCAGAACGAGCTCACATTAATAGCCTGCTATTACCGACAACCTTGATGGTGCTAAATGCACGCTCCAAAAGGGCTGCGGAAGCTCGCCGTCAGCACGCGCTCAGCAGCCGCGCACACGGATATGGCCGCCAGTGAATACTCCCTATACCATGGAGAACGCGCACACTGTTGAACGAGGCGCACAGAGTTGTCACACTTTTGAAAGGGGTCTAATGGAATTGGAATGGAATGGGGGTGCCCATTCCGCAACACTGGTTTGTAGTAGTATTCGCGTGCGGAGCGAACCCGCCGCCTAAACTCCCGTCTTCGTCATCACTGCAAGCTGGACCAAAGTTAAGATGGTAAGCGCTTGGGCTAGTGGGTGTCCCATTTGAAAAAATAAAGCGAGAAAAAGAGAAGAGGGAGCGACGCAAGCTGCTACACTCTTAGAAAAAAGGGGACCAAAAGGAGGTAACAGACCTCCTTTACCACCCTTCTCCCGGCCAGGGGGAAAGCGCTCCGCTTGTTACCTCCTCAGGCGCAGCAGACACGAAGAATGCGGTGCTAGAAGGTGAAGTTTGCCGCGAAGGAGCTCCAACGGAGTAAGCATTACCTCCCAGAGGGTGTACCTGTTTTGCACTGCCAGAGCCTGAGTGCTGCCATTGGCTGTGGGAAGGCGCAAACGAGTTCGCTAATTGGTCTCCTCGTATGACACGTCATTCTTCGCGCATGCGTGGGAGATCGCCTGCCCGGCCAGCCGGGAGCGTCGGCGCCTTCGCCTTCCCCGCCGACGCTCCCGGTCATAACGGCATAACGGTCTTCCTTCTCGACTGTTCGACGGAGGCGTCCCAGCGCAGGAACGTTCTTTATTGTTCTGTTCGGCTCAGTCTCTTCTAATGAGGTCAACGAGAGCGCTGCATTGACTTCAGTCGAAGATCCAAGTCGTGTGCACCGTGTGCAGGTAAGGAAATGTTCTGCGCGGGCGGCAGTTGGCGTCGGTTATGACCGCCCGGGAAGGCGACCCCGTCTTCCTTAGACAAAGGTTTGGCGGACATGTTGGCACGTTTAAAGGCGTCGAGCGTTCGATAAAATTAGTGTGTGGCGCGAACGCAGACACGGTTGAGACCATCGAAGTTCATAAAGAGCAGAAGATTTTGTTTGTTATGGTATGAATTCAAACGGAAGTGCCCGTTTTGTAAACCTTGTAAAGAATAGTAACTTTCATCACATGGGTTATTCTTTAAACGTAAAAATATGCCGCTCGAAAGGAAAGTGCAACATATAACAAAGGTTTAACAACCAAGATCTAAGCTGTCAATCAAACTCTTAGCCAATGAGAAGTATAGCAGCCGATTGGGATTGACGTCACGGAGCCCCAACTTCGTGGCGCGCGATTTAAAATGGACGAAATAGCCGCAAACTAAAATCAGTCTCACGCAATAAATATTGCTGTAAAAAATTTGTTTTTTCGCGGAAAAATTGTTTTTATATGCTTGTTCCAATTAGGCTGTTTAAAACAAAATTTTCTTTTTCTTTGCAGTTACCCTTTAAGACAAAGCGAGATTCACTTCTCTCTTCTCCTCTTGCGCTTTATTCCGACGCTTGTTTTTTATACTGCATTTTTACGTGTGATTCCGCCTCTTACTTGGTCTTTGTTCCGATGCTTGTTTTCTGTGCTGTATGTTTTACGTTCAGGTGGGTTAGGGTTACAAGCAAGCAAGCGGATTCCCGCTCATTTCCTTTGAGGTTTTAGTCTCTGCATACTTTGTTTCACTTTGCGATGGACCGCTGATGGACCGCTACGGACGCTACGAGTCACCCCAGGCAATCCAGCACCGTGAGCTTAGTAAAATCAGTGCTTTTTTGAGGCATTTAGCATTTTTTTGCAATTGTATATGCGTTTGATAATGTCAGCTTTCAGCTGCTTAAAGGGATACTGAACCGAAATTTGGATTTCGCAAAATAAGGACGCAAAAGCGTTGAACGGGACGCTACGAACTCCAAAACATCAGTCATACATCGATATCTCAAACGGATGGCCGTACTTTTAAAAAAGAAGGGCGCGATGAAGCGAAGTCTTTGACGTCACTGTCCTCCGGGAAAATTCGAGAATGAGGGGAAGCGGCCTTGCTTCCCTCCTCCTCGCTTCGGTTCACCAGCTCGACGGGATGAAGCGAGGAAGAGAGGGAATGGGAATCGTGACGTGCCTTATCTCGTCGGCCTCGTCGGCCGTGTTCAATCGCAAACTTCTTTTCCAAAAATGCGGCGATCCGTTGGAGATATCGCTGTGGGAGTGATGTTTTTGGGTTTTGCAGAGTCCCGCCTATCTATCCAGCCCTGTTTTGCGAGCTCGAAATTTCAGTTCAGTATCCCTTTAAGCCGGCAACACAACTGGGTTGGGCAGTATCGTATTTCAGCAATACATTTCGTATCTGTATTTCTGTATCGCAATACATTTTTTCAGCAGTATTTCTATTCCTGTATACGTACATGTGGAATGTTTCTTTTTATCGCGATACAATCAGGATGAAATGTAATTCGTTACATTTCTTGAGAAATACCCCCCCCCCCCCCCCCCGAAAAACAAAATACAAGTCCGAACGCCTTTTTTTTTTTGCTTTTTTTGCTTTTTGAGAGCATTAGGGTCAAGAAGATGTTGGTGCATTGTTACTATGCTGAGCAAGGTTCCTTCCGATTTTCGAAATTATTTTTCTCTTCTGAGAAATGTTGCGTTGTCGGGATTCGAAACAGGTAGCGTGCCAGGAGTTGAGTCGGAGCGTCTTCTACCGCAGGTCCGCAGGTCCCTAGGTAACGATTTCATGAGTCATTGTTTACTGGCATCCAATAATGCATGCTGCTAGTTAGTTAGAGCCTTGAGAAACAGGAAATCAAAGGAAGTGTTGCTTGACCTGTGGCCGAGAAGCTGAGTCACAGTCCGTTGCAACACGATCGCCCGCCGATGCCTGTCCATATGGAGAAGTCGTCCCCGGTAGGCTAGCTTGCTTGATGCCTCTCGTGCCTCAAACGTCGACTACCCGATGTCTCCTTGTATGGCCTCAATCGCCACGTTGCCGTGGCAGTTCAGTGCTTGGCGGCCGACATCTCTCTGCCTGCGTTCTATCCAGGCTCGTGTGTCAGCCGAAGCACAGACGATCTCATTGGCAAACGTGAGCCCTGGCACATGAACAGCTTTCCACAATTCCTTGATCATAAAATATCTGTTACAGCTCCACATAATGCGCCGGCGTAAGATATCTTGCCCTCTCTGGGCTGTCTGTCGAAGGTGTATTTGGTATTCGTCACAGTAGTCAGGCCCACTCGTTAGTGTGACTCCCAGGTACATATACATGGCTTGCTCGTGACGTCATCGCCTCGTGCTGGTGGTCATTTCTATTTGTTCTTGCCGAGAATAACAAGTTTGATGGTGCGAAGTGTATGCTGTCGAAGGTGCGCGCTCGGCAGCAATACCACCACGATGGCCGCTGTTGTGACGTCAGTGCAAGCCATGTATACTTCCCAGACATCGTAACGTCTTCCTGCTGCAGCTGTAACTTATTATTTACAATGCCGTTCCCAGAGAACTGCACCACTGCCGATTTCAGCTTCAGACCAACACGGACGATGCTTCCACGCAAATATCTGCTAGTCTCTGCACATGTCTTCCGACATGAGGGCGAGATCATCCGCGCAAGCAAGACCCGGTAATATCCAGTGTGTCACACATCCATCTTCTATGCGGCGGAGTACAGTAGAGGTGAGAGAGGGCATCCCTGCTTCAGTCCCCTCTTTACATTGACACACATTGAATGTACGCCTCCAAACGCGGCTGTAACAGTACCTCCGTCGTGTAGTCGCTGTATCAATTCCGTCCACTGGTCAGGCATATCTAGTCCTTGAGGCAGTGGACCAAGGACCCATGTGGCACGCTGTCCTAAGCAGGGGCGGATTTAGAGGGGGGGTCCGGATGTCCTGATCCCCCTCTTGATTTCTGCATGTGTACAATTTAGGGCGTGAAACGAGGGAGAGGGGGAGGGGGTTCCTAAACAAATGGTACGCTGACCAACAGCTGACCCCCCCCCCCCCCTCAGGAAATTCCTGCATCCGCCCCTGGTCCTAAGCCTTAGCGACAAGGAAGCAGCATGTGAAGTCCCTGCCTTCTTTTCTGGCTATCTCTATGATCTTTGTTAACAAAGAGGTTATCATCATGGGCCTACCAACCGGGGGGGGGGGGGGGGGGGCAAGGGGGGCACTTGCCCCAGCTCTCAGAGTGGGGGGGTAAGGTATGTGTATAGCCCCCCCCCCCCCCCCCCCTGAAACAGCCGCCACTGGGCAGGGCAAACACTGGCCGGCGGCGGCCAAGGGATACCAAGGGGACCGCCCCCCGGCCCTGGGGGGGGGAGGTCTGGTTTGCCCCCCCCCCCCAAAAAAAAAAAAACAACAACAACAACAACAAAACAACATGCAAGTTGGTACGCCGCTGGTTATCGTCCAGTCGGCGGTCTTTTCTGAAGCCGTTCTGAAGCTCAGTCAGCTTTCCATTCTTCTCTGCCCAGGCACACATCCATTCTTTTATCACGTGCGCGAATATTCTGTAGATGACGCCTGTCACGGTCAGAGGGCGGTAGTCCTGCAGTCGTCGTTTGTTGCCACCTCGTTTCGGCAGTAGCACGATTCGACTATTCACCCAATCGTCAGGAATGGAGCTGCCCGAAATTATATCCGTGAAGATGCATGTCAGTTGTCTCTGTCGCCCGTGCATTTAAGAATGGCCACAGGTATTCCATCCTTTCCGCATGCTGTGTTAGTTTTGATGTGAGCGATTGCTCTGTCAAGTGCCATTGTCGTTACTTCCCATTTCGGATCAACCGACCGCTCTTTTGATCCTGGCGGTCATGATTCGGTCAGGTCACCTGATTTTCTCGGTGATACCACTGGGTCTCTTGACTCGAATATCGATGCCAGATATTCCGATAAGTATTCCGCTAAATTCACTACATCTTTCCCTGTGTCGTCCTCCAAGACGGTCGGTACAGGGTCACTACTGTCCATCGACCTCACATATTGCCAGAATTTTTCGGCTGCCGCTTTACCGCTATCTCTAAGCTCTTTTATTTTCCGCTGGTCTGCCTCTGTCATCTTGTATTGCAGTGGTTCTCAGCCATTGACTGTTATGTTTGATAACTGAATTTATTCGTAAAGTTTCGAAGAGAAGAGTTACAGGGCGGTTACAGAGGTTACGGTAGGGCGGCCATCTTGTCTTCGGTCTCCCTGGCCCATGGTTGTTGCCTGAATGTTCATTTAGGCTAAACACAACAATTCCTCCCCAACAAATTTAAAGATCCAGTCTGCGAGGAGGTCGCCGCAGTCGTTGGGGACGACCAGCGTTAGTCGTATTTTCTTGATGTTTCTCCCTGCAGTGCTACTGCCATGGCCTACAGCTGGAGTGCCACTTGTGCTGCTAACTTGTTTTGGAGTTTGCAGATGTGTCATCTCTGGCGTGTCATCTGTCGCTTCCACGCTTGGGTTTGGGAAAACATCTTTTTCGTCCTCCGGCTCTGGCTGGCTTTGGTGGATGGAGTGACCACTACGTAGCTGGTCAATGTGACGATTCCAAGTGGCTTCTCCGACTTTTACTTGGTATGAGAGAGAGCCGGTTTTCCTCACGACTGTTCCAGGCACCCACTTGCTTTGGCTGCGGTAATCTCGCACTGACACAGGGTCTCCTTCGAAAAACGAGCGCAGTCGTCTGTTCTGAACAGGATCTTGCTTTGTCTTCAAGTACATTTGTCCGTTCAGGTCTGGTCGCAGAAGTGTCAGTCGAGTTCGCAGGTGACGACCGAAAAACAGTTTGGCAGGTGCCTCACCAGTTGTACAATGTGGTGTGGTGCGGTATGCCAACAGGAAGTTTGCCAGCTTTTTGCTTGTTGAGCCTTCCCCCTTCATGCTCTGCTTGAAGGATTGCACAAATCTTTCTGCAAGTCCATTCGTCGCAGGGTGGTACGGCGCACTGAATGTGTGTCGCACGCCATTCTCCTTGAGAAAGGCCTGAAATTCTCCTGCCACAAATTGGGGACCATTGTCAGTGACAATTCGTTCAGGAAGTCCGTTCCGTGCGAACATGTCGCGAAGGATGTCGACAGTGTGTACTGCAGTTGTAGAGCTCATGACGTAGACTTCTGGCCATTTTGAGAATGAATCAACTGCAACGAGGAACATCTTGCCAAGGAACGGTCCTGCGAAATCCAAGTGGACACGACGCCATGGTCTGCTGGGAATCTCCCAAGGATGAAGTGGTGCCTTTGGAGGCATGCTGCTTTGTCGGGAGCATCCGCTGCACTTTTTGGTGATAGCTTCGATGTCGGCATCAATGGAAGGCCACCACACAAAGGAACGTGCAAGTGCCTTCATCTTCACAGTGCCTTGATGTCCTGTGTGCAAGTCCTGCAGGATGGGTTCCCGTAGCTTAAGTGGAATAACTGTCCTGATCCCCCACACGATTATTCCCTGATGTACAGAGAGTTCGTCTTTTCGTCGGTAGAAGGGCAGGATTTCGTCATCTTGATCGCAAGTGTTCCAGCCATTCAGGACGTGGAAATGCACTCTTGACAGGATGCGGTCGCGTTGACTCGCTTTTCTGACTTGTTGTGCAGTCACGGGAAGGGTCTCCACTTGCGTCATGTGAAAAAGTTCTGCTTCGTCTGGCTTGTCCTCTGGCGCAACAGGTAGGGGAAGACGTGACATGGAGTCTGCATTTGCATTGTCTTCAGACCTTCGGTATTCGATCTCGTAGTCGAATCCAGCCAGAAACAGTGCATATCTCTGGATACGCGCCGCCTGCATTGCAGGTATGCTGCTGCTTGGGCTGAAGATGCGTGTAAGTGGTTGATGATCCGTGATCAGCTTAAAGTGCCTTCCATAGAGGTAGGCGTGGAATTTCTGTATTCCCCAGACGATGGCTAGAGCCTCTTTGTCTATTTGTGAATAGTTCTTTTCCGATGTCTTCAGTGTACGTGAAGCAAATGCGATGGGTCTTTCGCTTCCATCCGGCATTACATGTAAAGAGAACAGCTCCTAGTCCATGGGGTCCTGCGTCACAGGCAAGACGCACCTCCAACCTAGGGTCATAGTAGACAAGCACGGTGTCTGATGCTATGATTTTCTTGGCTTGCTGGAATGCCAGCTCACACTCCTTGGTCCACTTCCAAATGGACGACTTTTCTAGGAGTGCATGTAGTGGTCGTAGGAGGTTGGCGCAGTCGGGAATAAACTTCCCATAGTAGTTGTTAAGGCCGAGAAACGACCTCAGTTCAGCTGTGGACTTGGGCGTTGGAGCTTCCACCACAGCCCTGATTTTGTCCCGAGTCTTGTGCAAACCTGTTCCATCAAGCTTGTAGCCGCAGTAAGTCACAGAGTCCTGGAAAAAGGAGCACTTCTGCAGGTTGGCTTTCAGTCCATACTCGTGTAGTCTCCTCAGCACTTCAGTGAGGTTTTGCAGGTGCGAGTCCTCCGACTCGCCAGTGACCAAGATGTCATTCTGTGTCGCATGGCACATTGGAATTCCTTGGAGGATCTGGTCAATCGTTCGTTGCCAGACAGCTGGAGCAGGTGATATTCCAAAGATCATCCTGTTGTACTGGTACAGTCCTTTCTCAGTGTTGATGGTTAGGAGTGGCTTCGATTGCTCGTCCACTTCCATCTGAAGGTAGGCTTGTCGGAGATCAATCTTGGAAAATTTTCTTCCGCCAGACAACCTAGCAAAGATGTCTTCAATGCGGGGTAGCGGATACTGGTCCACTACAAGGTGGGGATTGATTGTGCTTTTGAAGTCGCCGCAAATGCGGACAGTTCCATTTGGCTTCACCACTGGCACAATGGGCGTAGCCCAATCACTGTGGTTGACCTTTGTCAAGATGCCTTCAGACTCCAGACGGTCTAGCTCAGTGGTCACTTTTTCCTTCAAGGCATATGGAACCTGACGAGGGCGACAGAACTTGGGGTGAGCATCACTCTTCAAGTGCAGCTTCAGTTTGAAGTCCTTGAGCTTCCCGATGCTGTCGTCAAAAACGTCCTTAAACTCTGCAAGTCTCTTGTCCAGCTGGTCTTGCCTCTTTAGTTCAGGTCGGTTGTCCACCTTCAGCACGTCACAAAGCTCCAGAAGGTTGAAATGGTTGATCCAGTCTCTCCCGAAGAGTGGGGGTCCTGGTGTGTCCACCACATACAGCTGCAGCTGGCCAGTCGACTTCCCAAATGTCACTTTGACTGTAGCCACGCCTTCTGGATTGAAGGTTTCGCCTGTTAGTGTCTTAAAACGCACTGGTGTTCCCTGCAGTGTCATGTGTGAGAGATGCTTCTTGTAGAGAGTCTTTGGCAGGAGTGAGTACTTGGAGCCCGTGTCCATCTCCATTTCCAAAGTTTGCCCCTCAATTTTGGGTTTCAGCCAGATGGGGTTACTTCCGTTCCCACCGTCGACGTGTGCCAACAATTCAAACTCTGCGTCGTCTTCGTCTTGTACGACGTGAACCTGGCATTTCGAAGATTGTCGACTTGCTTTCTTTGAAGCCAAACTTGGCCTGCCCAAAGTCTTGGGTGGGTCGCTTGCCTTGCTCTTGCATGCTGGACTGATGTGACCCACTTTGTTGCACTTGTGGCAAACAGCTGCCAAAAATCTGCACTTCGCTGGAACGTGGCCTTTCCGATTGCATCTGAAGCATTTTCGGCTTTCTTTGTCCACGTGCGCCACTGTAGCCGCGGGAGTCTCTTTCTTGTTCTTGAACTCCGCGATGTCCTTGGCAGCGAGCTCGTGAGCCACGGCCTCGTCGAGTGCGTGCTTCAAGGTGAGCTTTTTCATCGTCAGTAGACGCTGCTGAACCTGGACGCAGCGAAGACCGCACACGAACTTGTCTCGCAATGCTTGGTCCAGGAAGGATCCGAAGTTGCAGTTTTGAGAGAGACGCCGGAGCTCTGCCATATACTCATTGGCAGTTTCTCCCTCCTTCTGCATTCTCTTATAGAACCGATGACGCTCCGACATTTCAAGAGGAGCAGGCGAGAAGTAGTCGCTCAGGTGCTTCTTGATCTCTTCATAAGTTTTCTCGGACGGTTTGTTTGGCGTCGTTAGTTTTCCCATGCTTGTTATGATGGCTGCGACTTTCTTTTCATCCGGTAGACCATTTAGCACGAAGTACTCATCTGCCCGTTCGATGTAGGAGGTCCAGTCCTCCGCTGATTCATCAAAACTGTCGAGCTTACCGATGAGTACGGCCGGTACCGGTGCTGCCATCGTGGTTTTGGCGCGGATTCTTGACGTCCGCTAGGCCTTTTTCCCTCGGGTGCTCTTCTTCGCCGATTCCGCCGACTGTTGAGAAGGGGAAATGTCCCCTGGCGCGGAGTACGTACTCATCCGGTCCTCGTCGCCATTTGTTATGTTTGATAACTGAATTTATTCGTAAAGTTTCGATGAGAAGAGTTACAGGGCGGTTACAGAGGTTACGGTAGGGCGGCCATCTTGTCTTATTCCGCTAAATTCACTACATCTTTCCCTGTGTCGTCCTCCAAGACGGTCGGTACAGGGTCACTACTGTCCATCGACCTCACATATTGCCAGAATTTTTCGGCTGCCGCTTTACCGCTATCTCTAAGCTCTTTTATTTTCCGCTGGTCTGCCTCTGTCATCTTGTATTGCAGTGGTTCTCAGCCATTGACCTTTCGCGGACCCCTTGTGGATCAGCGGAGATGGAGGACCCTTGTTACTTGAGACGCAGCTTTTGACAAAAACAATCGGTGACAACGCGGAGAAACATGCGGACGTTATCGCGCGGCGTGAAGCCATTTACAAGCATTGAACTGGGCCCTAACCTTTTCACGAAGTTGCACCAAATATGTTCCTAAACTTTTTTTTTTTTTTTATGAGCGTTTTAGTGTCGGTCTGTGTTTTTCTTGACGCGCAAGCAGCTCAATGTATAAGCGAGGCAAAAATATGACAGTTTTAATAATCTGCGCCACCAACCATAATTGAAGATGCGTATGGTTAACAGTGAACAACAAAAACTGAAAGCACCACAGAGCCTTGCATTCAAAAAATAACATTAATTACTTTGGAACGCCAGAAGACAATCTCATTACTTTGCAGCGATTTCTATACACTTGATCTGGCCTCTGTAAACGAGGTTTGTAAAACACCTCTAAAATTAAACAGGCGAGTTTGTTGATAAAATATTCTTTAATATTTAAAGCGCGGTCACGTAGATTAGAAAACACAATAGACACGGACGACGTGTCTGTTTGCTGAACACTCACTGAGACGGGATTTTGATGCCTTTTTTGTCGAACGCCAAGATCGATTCCATCAAACGTGGCGTTCGACATAGGTTCATCGCAGCTGGTGGCTAAAACTTCGATGTCGGCGGCGGCGAAAACTTACGTTGCGGACGTCGGGGTGAGCAACACGGGCGGTGCCAACTTCATTTCACCATCTCCTTTTTTTTTTTTTTTTTTTGTCACAGTCGAGGTAAAAAATTTGTTCCGTGAAAAGAAGCTCGGGGGGGTTGTTTTCAGAAAGTCAATGCAGTTATTCTGCCCGAGTTGAACAAATCTTTATTAATAGCGCAGCATCCGTGAACTGTGCTTGAGGTCAATGCTATCTGAAACCAATTTAAGCTCCTTGCAACGCCTAAAAAATATTGCCCTGGGCAGTTTCCTTAAAAAAAAAAAAACCACAAAACTTCATAAAAAAAAACTTTCGCTAGTAACAATTAGAAAAAAAAAAAAGGCTCGAGGTACACCTAAGCACTTCTTATGAGTTGTGAATGCGAAAGCATGAATTCTTCGCGCCGCTGGCCGCTTCTGATATTCTCGGCACCGAGGCCGAGCTGAAACGGCCGAGGCGTCGAGGGGATCAGTGGGGGCCTCGGCCGTTTCTGCTACGGATGGATGGATGGATGGATGAATACGGCTGAGCCCTTTGGATCGGGCGGTAGCTTACGCCACCTAGCCATTTTGTCTTTTAAGCTTAGAATATTTATTTACGGCGTGGCCACGCAGCGCCATGGGGTGGCGCTAATTGAAACTGACGCGCGGCGGCTTCATGTCACTGCCGTTGTGCGTGGCTTTCTGCGTGGTTTCAAAGCTAGGATGCCTCAGATCGCGGCTTCGGGAATTTTTCTGCCATTTGGCACGGCTGATAACGTAGGCTCGCTCCATTAAACAGTTAATGCTTTCGCATTAAAAAAAAAAAAAAAAAAAATCTTGAGTCGCATGTATTGGCGTGGAGCAGGCTACCGCTAAACCCGCTAAACAGTACGACTCCATGCATATTGACACCGAAAAAAAAATTCAAAGTGTCCTTCCTCAAAGATGAAAGGCATGACGGCCTAGTCCTTTGTCCACATTGGGTAATTGAAAATCAGAAAAACAAAACTAAACAGGCTACCGCTAAACAGTACGACTTCATGCGCATTGGTGTCCTGCAGGGCTCGGTGATTTCACCAATGCTATTTAACATAGTGATGGCAGCCTTACCGCCCCAACTTAAACAGAGCGAGGGACTGGGTCTAACGGTTTACGCCGATGACGTTACCATTTGGACGCAGACCGGAGACCTGTACCAACAACAAGAAACGCTACAAGCAGGCTTGGACGTCATCGAGAATCACCTGCGGAAGGTGGGACTCAGTGCGGCACCGGAGAAGATCAAGTATGTGGTCCTAGCCCCTTTCAAGGAGAGGACAGAAAAGATTGGAGAGAAGATGACCCTGGTGCTGACTGGGAAAAGGATTCTCCCGTCTTGAAAGGTCAAAGTGCTTGGTCTGGTCTTCGAGGAGACTGGTGCAGGGGACATCTTGCTTCGACAAACAAGCAGACATTGCCACTCGGCGCTGGGAGTCATACGCAGTCTATGCAGCGTTAGAGCTAGGGGGAGCGACTCTGGAGGTGGCCAAGAACATGGTCAAGGCACTCGTGACATCGCGGGTTTGCTATGACGCGAGACACTACAATCTAACCAAAGTTCAGTGGGAAAGACTCGAGACACTCAATAGGCACGCGATGAGAGTGATTACGGGCCTACCCTTTTTTTACTAAAAAGATAGAATTAGAGAAATGGGCGCAGCTCGACACCTTACAGCTAGGACACGGTCCAGGTCAGGGTCGTGGCGCACGAAGAAAGACTTCAGCACACAAAGCAAGGAAGACAGATCCTGGGGCTGCTAGGCAACAACCTAGAAGACCTACCAAACCTGCCGGAATGGCTTCCTCCGAGTGAAGACATGGCAGACATCACCAAAAGGAGGCCTCTTAGAGTCAAGAAAGGGGACGAAAAAAGGAACGAGCTGATCGCCAAGGCACACCGGAAGATGGTGGAGCACTGGACCGACCCGAGCGAGATCCTGGCAGTATACACAGACCACGCAAGAGATGACACACCGACGCCCGCTGGGGCAGCGGCGTTTCTCGCCCCCGCTGCGGGGGTCACGGAATGCTGCCAACTACCCGCAAGAACCACGATCAAGGGAGGAGAGCTCGAAGCTATCCTCCTGGCTTTGATCTCTTCGCGCATCAACGGCAAGACCTATGCCCGAGGGAACTCAAGCTCTTCACAGACTCCAAGGAGGCAGTACGAGAGTGTAAGAAAGCCTCCAGTGCAAGCAGGAAGGTAAAGGAAATTAAGAAATTGGCAGCCGAACTACGTCACCTTGGCACCACCATCAAGATAGTTAGGACTCCGGGCCATGCAGGGATCCCCGGCAATGAAAAGGTGCATCAACTCGCTCGCGCGGCGCTCGGTTCTTTCCGCGAGCGAGGGGAAGCACCCACATCCTCACAACCACACGACCACGGATACGCCGCACCCGTTAATGGGAAGCCGTTATGTGATGACGAAGAATATGATCCTGACGAGGAGAAGATCCTACTCAAGGAGAGGTACAGAAAAGATTGTGGGAAAGCCTTCCCCAGACGCCCGACCTTCTACTGAGAGGGATCGGAAGGGACAAGGTCCTCCTCACCCGCATCATGACAGGTGCCACCCGCTCTCCGGCACGCATGGCCGCATGGAGCGAAGGAAGACGCTCCAGCACGTGCAACAAATGCACGAACAACATAAAAGGAGGCATGACTCACCTCTTATGGGAATGCCCCTACTATCAACAAATTCGGACCAAGTTCAATCCCATATATGCCCAGAACCTGGATGACTGGGTTCACCCAAAGAAGTCATCAGACAAAGAAAACGGTCAGCTTAGTCTCCTAAACTTGGTGCTATAGAAGCGAAGCTGGACGTATATGTGTAGATTCTTTCCTCCCTCATCCTCTTTCCTAGTGCCACATGCCCAGACGAAGATGTCACTCGGCATATTCCCCTCACCTTCACCTTGTATTTGTGGCAATAAAAACGCCTTTTGAATCTAAATCTGTTGATAGTACTGTGATCGCGTTTGTTTATCGGCTTAAAAATAACATTTTTGGTTTTACTGGTATTTAGACCTAAGCGATTTGTTTCTAACCATTTTGAGAGTTTTAAAAGATAATCATTGGCTAATTTCTCTACGATCTGTTTTGTCTCACCAGCGAAAAATACATTTGTGTCGTCTGCGTACATTATTAACTGAGGGGAGCCAGGTATTTCCGTTATATAGTTTATATATAGACAAGGAATAGCAGAGGCCCTAGAATAGAGCCTTGGGGAACGCCATGTTTTATTTTCATTTTGCTAGATGACTCATTATTTAAGCATACATATTGGTAGCGTTCATTTAGATAGCTTTTAATTAATTTTAGCCCTATTCCTCGTATACCGTACATATTAAGTTTTTTAAGTAAAATATCGTGTTGTACAGTGTCGAACGCCTTTTTTAAATCCAAAAACAATCCCAATGTGACCAATTTGTTGTCAATGTTTTCCGCAATTTTATCTTTTATGTCAATGAGCGCTGATTCTGCAGACTTTTCCTTCTGAAAACCATAGTGAGCAGGAGTTATTATATGATATTTTTTTAAAAAAAGCTGTTATCCTGTCGTTGATTACACGCTCGAAAATCTTGGAGAAAACCGGGAGTACTGAAATGGGCCTATAATTATTAATAGAGGTCTCTCCGCCACCCTTGTAGACAGGAGTTACTTTCGCAATTTTTAATTCATCAGGAAAATTACCGCACTCAAGCATCACATTTATTATGTGGGATAATATAGGACCTATTATGTTCGCGGTGTACTTAATTGGTAGCACTTCTATTTCATCGTCACCAGCTGCAACATCATTTTTTAGACTACCTATTATCTTATCAAACGTTTCTGCTTATTGTCGTCTGCTCGTTCAAACGACAGCGACAAACGTTAAAAGAACTTCCCGGACAAGACATCAAACAGACGTCAATTAATGTTGACGACGTCGAGGTGAAGCTCATGACGTTGCCACGACGTTGCGCGTTTGACGTTGTCGGCACCCTTCGTTTGGACGTACCATTTAAGGACCTCGACGACACCGACGTCTAGGACCTTATTTCGACGTCATCTCGACCTCCTGTGCTACCTCTATGTCCCTCACAAAGTCAGACCTAAGAAACAGGATGTCCCTTTGAACTCTCCGAAACGCCCTCCATGTAAAGTTTGTTTTCCTTGCGAAGAACGAGTGCTGTAAGGACATCAACCCTACTGAAATTTGTTTTTTGTCCACTTTAACACGGAAGCCATGTGTGAGGCGAGTCAGCCGACTACGAGCGAGTGTTTTACAACTATGTGACTGTAAAAACGCGTGTAGAAAAGTTTGGTACTTTTTTGTGTTTGAAATAAAACGTTTTCAATGCATTTCACGATGTAGATCTTGCAAGCTGCGGAAAAGGCGCCGTGTAACCGAGCTTTTGGTTGCACGTCAAAAGGTGGTCTAAATGAATCCTCCGCTGGAGCGTGCCAGATTTCGTTGGAGTAAACCCCTAAATTTCACCCTAGATATGCAGACGCAGTGCCCTTGCTTTGAGCTCGTATATTCGAGTGCACGATTTTTTGGGCTCGGCAGATATCTTACATATGACTACTTTTGGGCTATATAAATCTCTCGCATTTGACTACTTTTGGGCTACACCGTCTGGCCTATATGGCGGTTTGTGCTAGAACCTACCTGACAACCCTGTGGACCATTTCCAGTGGAGCGCTCCCAACTGAGCTAACCAGGAGTTAGACGTCAGTAGAGCAAACCGTTTTTAACAGCTGCCACCAGTCTATCACCAACAAGGGTGAACGGCCTGCATTTTCAAGGTTAGGATGATAATGCAGTTAATGCAAAGGTGCAAGCGAGCTGGACAAGAATAACGATAATAATCCCTGGAGAAGGGGAACAAATGACAAACACAAATCTCCAAACACAGATATAGTTCGTTGCAACGAGGGTAGGGCAAGAGAAAGGAAGGCAGGGGACGAGGAAGCAGACGGAACGCTGGAGAGAGGTAAAGGTTTCGCCCTCTCCTTTCCAGCATTCGTCTGCTTTTCCCCGCCTTCCTTTCCCTCGCCCTACCTTCTTGAGCTGTAACTTACTATAGGTGACTGGTGCGCGACTGAAAAAATCCGCCTGGTCCCGTGTCTGTCGTCCTTGGTGACCTCATTTTGCACCCTGCCGAAGCAATCTTGCAGCATTGATCCCCTCCAGTCACTTTTTGGACGCTTTTCTGGTGTTTGTGGTGCTTCGCAGTGCTGGAAACGAGTATAGCAGTTCTCGCTGTCACCGGTGCGGATCGTCTTCGTTCGTACTTGACCATTTTGATGCCACCTGGATAAATGGCCATTTTTTTATTCAACAGTAGAACCGAAAAGTGAGGACCACGGACCACATCTGGCAAGGAAGGCTCACCCGAACATTTACAGCTTCATCGAAGCTTGCAAATGGTGGTGTCGTGAGTGCCAGAGAGCACAAGTGGGTCAGCAAGAACCTTTCTGATGGTACGATTTCCCTGCTCGACTTCCACAACAAGGCGAAGGCATTTTCTGGTCTATAATTGTTTCCTGTGTGCGCAAAAGTTCATTGTTTAAAATTGCAAAAAAAAAGAAAAAAAAGTCGCAATCATATTTGTTAGCCTGCCTGATTTATCGCTCTCCAAAATATCTAGTTCACTATTAGGGTGTTTTAGAATAACGTGCGCAAGCGCTTTTGGTGCCCTAAAAATAGCGTCGCGATATAAAACCTGTGGCGACGCTAATTTCAGCTTACCCAAGGTGCTTGGGCATATTATTCTAAGACTCCCTTAATGTACGGAGCTCGAGCAAGCGATCGTCGGTTTTTATTGTTTATCTCATAGAATTAAAACCGCTGCCATCAAAACTATTACTGTCTTTGGAAGTGCTCCTTGACCGAAGCGGTAAAGTTTCGTGCCTACTAATACCATTTCGAAGTAAAATTTGAAAAAGCGCCAACGTCGTGTTCGCGGTAACGGTGTCGCGCTCTGTATACGAGGGGCGTTCATAAAGTTCGTATTATTGTCACGAAAGAATAGAAATTCAGCAATCAAACTCGAGTAGGAGTTGAGACTTTCTCTACATATTCGCTACCAAAAGTTACCCACTTTTTCTAGCGATGCACCACATGCCGGAGGCCATTGTTATAGGACTCATCGTTTTGAGGGTTCAGGAATCGCTCTAGTTCAGCAATCACTTTGTCGTCGTCCTTGAAATGCTTTCCTCTTATTTGGCCACACTAGAAGCGTCTCCGCCATTTAACCAAAGTGTCATAAACTGGGGCGTTGTCCCCGAACAACGCTCCCAGATTGGAATGAATATCCTTGGCATTGCTTCCCTTCAAATGGAGAAAACGGATCACTGCATGTGCTTGGTACCGATGGGCGGTGCCATCTTTGTTTCGACTCCCTAGCGGTGTTCCGATGTTTATACTGTGCGGAAACTAGAGGGACGCACGCTCATGTTGATGCCTGTTTTGTTCCATTTTTTTCAATTATTTGTACCGATAATAAGAACTTTATGAACGCCCCTCGTACATAGTCCGTTTCACGATTGCGCGTTTTGGAGACCCTGTAGTAGGAATATGTTACGTTGAAGCTTGTCTGAAAGGGTTGTATAAAAGAATATGCGTTAGCAACGAAATAAATATTTCAGAACCCATTGTTAAGCAGAAAAGGCGCGCAGACCAGGGTTCGAACGATGGAGACTTTTCGCGAAGAGGTTGAGATGTACAGGACGTACAACAAGTGGGTTGAAACGGGACGAGTTCAAACGCAAACGCAAAAGGTTCAAGTAAGCATGGCGTTTTGGGAATGGGTCGAAACGGAAAGGTCGTTTCGGGAATGGGTCGAAACGGAAAGGTCGTTTCGGGAATGGGTCGAAGCGAGAAAGTCCGCTAATCGCGGGGAGGACCATACCCGTCCCGCCAATCCGCAAAGTGGAATAAAGGCTCATGATCACATGAGTTCCGGCTCCGATCCGAACTGAAACGATGGCACAGCTGAACCCAATCAGCGACCTCGGAGAGGCGCGTCTGCAGTTGAACATGTTCACGACGCTGGGTTGGCCGGGATGACTCGGCGAGCGTTCTGGGGAATCTGGTGGCGCGGGGGCGGACAACGACCGCACTCCCGACCCGAATCCAGGGCTATTTCGAGCCCGCAGGCGACCTTGCCAAGGTCGACGCATTCCGCGGCGGGGAGGGCCGCACCTGCTCGCGCCTATTTGGGGCCCTGCAGACTGCTTGGCGTCTGCCGCCTTGGCTTTTGCTCCCTTCTCGATCACAATCGTTTTCCGGAGATCCCTCTTTGCCCACATCTTTCGGCAGCCCGGGAAATTCTCACGTGTAAAACAATGATCTGGCCTCGCTTGTGCGTCATCAGAGTACGTCCAGGTGGGTAGGCGCGTCTCGTCTCCGATATGATGGGCACTCTTTGTTATCCATTCACTCATTTCCGTATCCTAAGTTCGTTTATAGTGAACTCCCCATATGGGGAATATAGATTGTAGTTAAACGACGCATCTAAGGTGCGCCGCAGGACGTGATATTCAGAAATGTCAATATAGCTGAAGTGACCTCTTTTTTTTTGTCCCAGAAATGTTTTGTAACATGCATGTATCGGTGATAGCATAGAATAGCCATACGTTTTTTTTTTCGTTTTCTGCTTTTGCGCGTTAATAAACCATCCATTTATTACAATGAATCACCACCAGCTGGCTTGTTTTTTAAGTATTGTTGCAGTTAAAATACCATTCTGGTAAACCAGATTTGCGCAACTGCATAGTTGTGTTTGCCACTGACGTCGATACAAAATTACGCAATGCGGAAGTATCTTAAAAAGTAATTCAATTACATTTCAAGGTATTTGTACTCTACTCGAGATACTTTACAGTGAAAGTAACTCGAGTAGTATTTTAAATATTTTATGAAGAAGGTGTTTAGTAACTTACCTTAAATACTTTTATCGAGTATTTTGTCCAACACTGAGCCAAAGCCACTGAAATCAATCAATCAATCCTTTATTTCATATCAGAAACTGATGTAGGCTGCAGGGGCACAAAATCAAAAGTTTTACTTGACAAGGCCTCTGCAGCCTTACAATTGGCACACGGTGACATACTATGTAGCATGTCGCCATCTGGGGGCAACGCTGCACAAAATTGTAGCGCGATACGTTAAAGGGGCGATGCAAAAAAATTTTTGTACTTTGCGCAAATACCGCTTAGAACGGATCCCTGACGTTAATGACCTATGAAACACGCGTTCGTTTTTCACACCACGCAATAGAAGTCCCAGAAAAAAAATTAAAGAAAAACGAGCAGCTTTCACCCCCTCAACTCGCAGCCAGAACAAGCGGCCACGTGATCTGGAGCCGATTATATGCCGCCAATGTTGATCATAGCCACGCGCTGGGGTTGGCAAAGCACAGGACACGCGCTGAGTTCCAGACATTGTTATGGCCCGGTTATTGTCGTCGTTGCAGCGATTGGACACGGGCCACTACCCGAATGCTTCTCGAGCTAGTAATTATCACGAGCCCAAATCGAGTGCCCAAGCAATGCCCGAGTCCGATCTATGAACAGCATTCAAATATTGTCATATGGGTGTACTGCGATCCCTACTTTACGTCATCAAACGTCATCAAATTTTGCAACGGAGAGATTGAATGAAAATGATCGCTTCTGTCTCTGAAATTACACCGCAACAAAGGAGTTTCTTGGTCAGTGGCGTTGCGTGCGAGTAACCTTGAGTCCCACTAGTGCCAGTAAGCTCGAGTAAAGTGAAAAACATTCCAATTGAATATCGTTGCACCGCTTTTTAAGAAACCGAATTTCGCGGTCAATTTAAAGAGCCTGGCCGCTATTTGGGAGTAGACCGTTGGGACGAAAAGCGCGTGGAGAGATGCGCGCGAGCCAACGAGAAATAACTGTCAGAAGACAATTTCTCGAACGCGATTAGGCAAATGCGGGACAAGAAAACTTGCCCCGCATTTAATTAGATAATTTCCATTGACCAGTGAACGATGTTTAAACTTCGCTATATTTCAGGCCAAAACCTCCGTTCCATAGCAGGTATGTAAAAACGAGTTATGATTCTAAGCAAAACAGGAATCCAGCCTTCCGGTGGTACTTACATATTTCTAATATGCCCACCTTGTACTGGTGCAAAACTATCGATAGTACAATCGATAGTCGCCAGAAATCCGACTATCGATAGTAAAAAAAACTATCGGTAGTACTATCGATAGTCGCGACTATAAAAAACTATCGATAGTACTATCGATAGTCGATCGATAGTATATCGACTATCGAAAAGCTATGAGCAGTACTAACGATAGTCGACTATCGAAAAATTATCGTTAATCGACTATCGCAAAACTATCGATTGTCGACTATCGTAAACCTATCGATAGTACAGTCGATGGTTTACTATCGATCAGTGTTGCGGAATGAGCGCCCCCATTCCATTCCAATTCCATTCCGGGGAATTAGAGTTTTCGATAATTCAATGGTCACTGGGCCCATTCCCACTCCTGGAATGGCTGAATCGTTCCATTCTATTCCTCTAATTCCTAAACGTAAAAAGGGCACTTTACAGCTTCATTGTGTTGCAAGGTTGGACATAAATACTAAAAAATGTATTTGAAAATACAAATACTGGGACAGATGAAAATAGTAGTTAAAATACTGATACTCTAATATATCTGTAAAGATGCATCGCGATACGTATCGGAAGTACATTTGAAAAAGAGGCGAAAAATCTTTGGAAATACAAATAAAGGAACGCGTTTTAGGGAAAGCAGAAATACAAATACTGATAATGCAATACATCTGTCAAATTTCTTTGAGACGCCAACTGGGATGAGGCTTTATGTATGAAGTGGAAGTTTTTTATCCCAAAATTAGTATCCCGCAGGCTTGGCACTTCGCCTTGAAGGTGGTTCCGGACGGAGAGGAGTCTTCAATGGGTTCAAAAAAACGTTCCATGAAGGATTGACCGCGGTCTGTTCCCTGGCATCCTGTTTGTCTGACGAGTGACGTGAAAAGACTTCGACCTCTAAATAGATTCCATCATAACATCACCACTCCCCTGTCCAATAAGGGCGCCCCTGTCAAATGAATGAACTAGTACTTTCCCCACGCTGCTGAATGAAAGAAAATACGTACTGTCGTTGTAGGTGACCTCGTTGAAGATCATGCAGGAAGTTGCAATTGGAATTTTCGAGAATAGTGGACCACCTGAAGCATATGTCTTATCTTCTGTTACGGTTGAAAAATCGATACGGTGGCATCCCTGTTGTGACGGTCCTTCCTGCCGACCCTCCGCCTCCAACGCATGAATGGCAGTCCTCAAGTTTCGCCTAGCATCATCCAAACAAAGACCTCGTGGACTGCGCCTTGAGATGGCCGGCACGGTGGGGGTGCTCCGAGAAACAGCGCGCTCGAGACGAGTCGCAGGTGTACGAAGTCTGGGTCGGCACAGCCAGGCCAAGTCTGGCCTCCTTCCTGATTATCGGATCACCCGAGCAGCGGGTCACGTTCACGTCGACTGATGACGTACCCTTGAGCAGTGCAATATTACAGGCGCAGACGCATTCCGATATGTGTCGAATTTCACCGCGTCAGTCATCCTACTATTTCAAGTCAACCACCGCCAGACTCGAGGCAAGTGTTCGAGTACATCAGTGTCAACTGCGTCCAGACGCAGTGGACGAAGTGAATCAACCAGCTCCGTAAGAAGAATGGATTCTTCACACAGCCAGTCAGAGGCGACTGCGAGTAAGTGGGCAAGTGAGGTGAGGCGACGGGTCAAAGAGGCGGAGACGACCCACTGGGTTGAGGAGGCAAACAAGAAATCCTTACTCCAAATCTATAGCGCTCACAAGGACAGTCTAGGCAGCCGTCTCCTTTTTGAGGCCCGAGCAGGAGCTGCAACAAGATGAGCTGGCGGGCTAGTTGGTTGTCCATCATGAATAAAATAGCGCAAAACAACAAGGAAGGAAGGACGAGGTAGACAGGAAGGGCGCTAACTGACAACTGACGTTTAATACAGTCTATAAAGAAGGAGAAGAAAGAAGTTACTGGTGTTATTGCTTAAAAGAAGAGTACACCCTCAAAGTTGTTATGCGTAAAAATTTTAAAATAAAATGTATGAAAAAGGTGAGTTGTTGTTGATATCTTTGAGTGAAAAAAGTAAGAAATAAGAAAGAGAGAAGGAAGCAAAAATTTTGAAACAAAATTAAAAAATTGCCGAGGTACACGATCTGAAATCGTAGATGATAAAAAAAGTTGAAGTTTGAGACCAAAAAGGAGCATAAGTTGGCAGGCTGAGTACTTGTCGTCAAGTCATAAGATTAAGGTAGTAAAGTTCCTTTTGTGATAAGGCGATCGATGGGGCGCTGATGCACATCGCCCCACGAGACACAATTGTTTGAGCTT
Organism: Ixodes persulcatus; assembly: GCA_013358835.2. Classification (NCBI taxonomy): domain Eukaryota; kingdom Metazoa; phylum Arthropoda; class Arachnida; order Ixodida; family Ixodidae; genus Ixodes; species Ixodes persulcatus. The sequence continues at coordinate 170,519 of JABSTQ010009825.1, read as the reverse complement.
CATACAACTCGCGTGTTCTTTTGGACCTAAAACGTCTTAGGATTTTGGTTTGGCTAAACACTGGTGAGCACATACAGTCCCTTGCATGTATTGCAAGATGGCCGGCTGGTGACGATCTCAAGGCTAAGGCATGTTCTCGTAAGCGATCATTGATGCATCGGCCTGTTTGTCCTACATATATTTTGCCGCAGGTGAAAGGTATTTCATACACCACTCCTCGTTGGCAGTCGACGTATTGTTGCTGATGTTTTACTTTGCACTCAGCTTGCTGTGGTTGGAGATGGTTAATTCTCGGACACAACCGCCTAAGTTTATCTGGTGCAGAGAGTTCCACTTGGACTTGATATTTAGATGCAATCTTTTTTAGGTTGTGTGTAATCTGATGAATGTATGGCAGCACTGCTGGTCGGTGGTTCGTCTCACGTGTGCGCTCTCGTTGTCCACTGTTGGTGAGTAATGATTCGGCGACTTCAAACAAAATCGAACTCGGGAACCCAGATGTCTTGAGGCGCTGCACTTGAGCTTGAAAACTCTCAGCCGCGGAATGTGTGCACGACTTTTTTAAGGCTGCACTCATTGTGCTTTTGATAATTCCTCTCTTGATGATGTTTGAGTGAGCTGAGTCGTACTGAAGCAGGCCTTTTTTTGGTTCTTGGTGAGTATTTCCAGCAAGTGTGCCTGCCTTTGAACATCAGATGAAGATCTAAAAATTGAAGGCTTAAATTCGTTGGAGTCTCATGGGTGAAATTGAGCCCTTGCCCTTCGTTCAAGAAAGTGGATTTGATGGTGTGGATTATCTGAGCTTCATTTTCTATGGGTCTCTTTGAAAGAAGCACTAGATAATCATCCACGTATCTGAAAATTCGTGAAACTTGCCCATTGGTGAGTGCATTATCAATGGCCCGATCACATTTTGATCAGGAATTTATCATTTTTTAAGGCAGCACAATGAGTGCAGCCTTAAAAAAGTCGTGCACACATTCCGCGGCTGAGAGTTTTCAAGCTCAAGTGCAGCGCCTCAAGACATCTGGGTTCCCGAGTTCGATTTTGTTTGAAGTCGCCGAATCATTACTCACCAACAGTGGACAACGAGAGCGCACACGAGAGACGAACCAACGACCAGCAGTGCTGCCATACATTCATCAGATTACACACAACCTAAAAAAGATTGCATCGAAATATCAAGTCCAAGTGGCACTCTCTGCACCAGATAAACTTAGGCGGTTGTGTCCGAGAATTAACCATCTCCAACCACTGCAAGCTGAGTGCAAAGTAAAACATCAGCAACAATACGTCGACTGCCAACGAGGAGTGGTGTATGAAATACCTTTCACCTGCGGCAAAATATATGTGGGACAAACAGGCCGATGCATCAATGATCGCTTACGAGAACATGCCTTAGCCTTGAGATCGTCACCAGCCGGCCATCTTGCAATACATGCAAGGGACTGTATGTGCTCACCAGTGTTTAGCCAAATCAAAATCCTAAGACGTTTTACGTCCAAAAGAACACGCGAGTTGTATGAAGCTCAAACAATTGTGTCTCGTGGGGCAATGTGCATCAGCGCCCCATCGATCGCCTTATCACAAAAGGAACTTTACTACCTTAATCTTATGACTTGACGACAAGTACTCAGCCTGCCAACTTATGCTCCTTTTTGGTCTCAAACTTCAACTTTTTTTATCATCTACGATTTCAGATCGTGTACCTCGGCAATTTTCTAATTTTGTTTCAAAATTTTTGCTTCCTTCTCTCTTTCTTATTTCTTACTTTTTTCACTCAAAGATATCATCAACAACTCACCTTTTTCATACATTTTATTTTAAAATTTTTACGCATAACAACTTTGAGGGTGTACTCTTCTTTCTTTTAAGCAATAACACCAGTAACTTCTTTCTTCTCCTTCTTTATAGACTGTATTAAACGTCAGTTGTCAGTTAGCGCCCTTCCTGTCTACCTCGTCCTTCCTTCCTTGTTGTTTTGAGCTATTTTATTCATGACCGAGCAGGAGCGCTGCGCACAAGACTATATCGGCAGCGGTTCGATCCGGCAATAGAATCAGTGCACTGCGGAGCCTGCGGTCAGGAGGACGAAACCATCGCGCTCCTCGTTCTGCACTGTACCGGCCTGAAGCCAGAATGGGATGAGGCGCGGCGCATGCACAACCAGGGGCCTAGCCAAAACAACACAAGCCGGGCCAGACACTGCGGCAGTCGCACAGGCGGCAATCGGTCCACCAGTGGCAGCGGCCCCAGTGCTACCCTTGCTACCACAGGCACTGGGATTCCATCCATGGACAGATCACGGGAACACCACATAGCTGGATCGACTGTCGACGTCACAAACCGACGACTGAGAAATTGGTGGAAAAGTAAAGAAAAGCGTGGAAAGTGAAAGTCACATGGCTCGGACACGACATACGTGACGACCACCCATTTCAAAGAGGATAGCCACAAGCGTCGTCATCATCATCAGGTTTCGCAACGAGGCGATTAGAAGATTGGTGGAAATTATCTAGGGAAAATTGAATGATGCACAACTAACTAGCACAGCTGGGGAAAGGCGGGACAGAGGAAAATTGGGACTCTCTCCCGCGTTTAGTTTTTTTTTGCCCGATCCCCCAAAGGTCCTGTGGTGATATCCCACACAACCTGATGATAGTTAGGGGCAGTGCCCCCCCCCCCCCCCCCCCGAAATTTCTGAGCCGGGGGGGGGGGGGGGGGGGGGGGGGGAGTGGGCGAGGGCACTGACACTGTATTTTTTTTTTTTTAAGAGCGGAGCCAACTTCGTGGGGAAGTTGTAAGAAAAAGGAAATAAAAAAGGAAGGAAATGCAATATGCCATTTATGACATAGTAAAAATAATAAAAATTGTAATATGACTGGGGAATAATCAATTAACGAATTTATTCATTGATTAGTCTATTAAAAATTGGCGGTCTGTCGGATTAATTTGTTAATGAATCATTATCTCCAATCAGGATTCAACGCTCTATGAAGGCCATGGATTTTGCGATATAACAAAAATATGTAGGACCAAAGTTTCTACAAACCACGTGCACTAAAATTATCGAAGCATCCCACTTAATATTTAACGCTTTGCTGAATTCCGACGCGTCTGAAACGATACAATACAACCTTTAGTAAGAAGAAACAACGACAAAAACACCAAACATTCAATTAGGAGGGTCCAGCTTGTGGGGACCTTACAGATCGCGATAAACGTAACCAAGGACTGTGGGTTGCACGATCGGGCGTGTAAGCCGGGGCCTCCGCAATCTGCTTTTTGTGCATGTCTGTGTTGTTCCTTTTGCGTTTTCTTCTGTTCCAATATAGTTTTATATAACGGTCGTCACGGAGTAGCCGGCACTGCGGGATTCACACACACACACACACACACACACACACACATATATATATATATATATATACTATAATCGGCCGCATATCTCATTTCTTAAATAAATTGTGAAATAATCTGCGCTGCGTAGCGTTACTCAGGAAAGAAAATATATTTGTTTACTTCTACTTTTATTGCTTCGTGAGTGCCCCGGGACCCCCGCTCTGGTACCATGCGCTGTGCCTCGCTCGAGCGCAGCGGGGCCCCTCGATGTTTTGTAGCCTCTTTTATTTTGAGAAGATTCGTCGGTCTGTTCTTGCACCCCGACGACGGTTTTTTTTCCTGAAAGCGGTGTCCGGCTGACGGTCGACAGTTAGGGCGAAGGTTTATAGGGGCCCACCAACAATTTTTTGACTGGTTTGAAGTTCGCGCTGAAACGGAGCTCCGTGAAAGCAGGAACACCGAGGTAAAAAAATATTACAGAAATTCGCAATATTTTGTGAGTTATTAGCAAATTAAATATTGCAGAAAACAACTTTAAATAAGCAAAACATTGCGCTTCATGACGTAAAATGAAACAGTTTAGCGATTGGAGCAAAGCGGTTGGCCAATTGGACGCGAGTTTGGTTGATAGCCCGTCGGCCGCGTCGGCCCGGTCGGCCATTAGGCCTCGCTGCAACCATCGTAGCTTTGGAATCGGGTTGCCATCATCGATGAATTTACCGGGCTTATCGAATTTTGAGCGCCGAATTCTTGAAAAGAAGCGCGGAGCTGGGCGTCGCGCCGTACGAGGACACACCACGCAAGCGCCGCAGTCCGCTTCGAAAGCCGCGGAAGGCTCGTCTCCCGCAACTCCGCCAACTCCGCCACCGGGGCCACCTCGGCGAGTAGGAAGTACTCCGCCGCTGGGAGGCGCGCATGAGCGACGAGCGACGAGGCGTTGTTTTCGCCCTTTTTGAACTTTAATTTGCAACTTCATTAGCTCTATAAAAACGACTTTTTAGAGAAATAATGACGGTTAACGTGTGATGTACTTTATTCCGCTTCAAAATTTCTGGGACGGCTCTCGCCAATCACGAAACCCAATGAATGTGACGTATATGAAAGGGAGCGCCGCTGTGCGCGCGCATTCGGCACCTCGCGGCGCCACCGTCGGAGGAGGTGTTTCCGAGTTGTCAAACTAAAATATGATGCGCTAATATTTTTAAACTCTTTCGTTGTCCACTGGGTTTCCGGGACCACTAGCGTGGAGAAACCGCAAAAAAAAGTAGACGCTCAAATACTGTTGGAGGGCCCCTTTATGGGAGTTTTCGTGGGTATGTGCGCGCGTCCCTTCTTAATTGTATTTTGTATTATATATGTTTGTTTTGTAGCGCGTGGCTCCCATTGGTCTAAAAAGAGCGATATCTGATTGGCTCCTCGGATGGCGGGAAAACTCTTAAGAGGGGTACGGAAACCAAATTCTGGAGCTCATTTCTTTGTTTCAACACGACGCAGGTAGCAGTAGAACCACAGAAACATAAATATTGCGCTAGAAAACGCAAGATAACATATTTTAAAGTGAATTAAACGATAATCAAAAACCACCTGGTAGTTGGTTATGAAGCTTCAATGGAATGTCGTGACGACAACATGCCTCTGAAAGCAGCGCCACAGCGGTATGTCCACTCACTGGTATAGATTGCCTAGGCCTGAACGCAATACCGAGGCAGGCGTCTTGGTGGAAAGAGCCAAAACGAAGTGAGCCACCGTGGTTTCAGCTCTCGCGCGACGCGCAAACGCGTGCGCATGTTTCCATCGCCCGGGCGGTTCGGCGACAGTCGGTTCTTGGGCAGGCGGGTTGAAGAGACTTTCTTGGGCACGAGGAACCTCCGGCGTTGTCGGCGGGGTCATGGCAGTGACCACCGCGGCTGCCCTTGCGGCGAAACACAAGCGCGATAAGTTCCTCGTGGATCTCGTCAGGCTTGGCGTGGCCGCCCCAGCCCGGCGGGATTCGGCGGACGTGCAGCCGGTGCAGCGGCGGGTCGACGGAGCGAGGTGAAGATCACGTTCTCGTACTCCGGGGCTCCCGGAGACCGGAGACGTCGTCGACCGTGGTCGCCCAAGGTTCGCAGCAGTCCCCCCCCCCCCTTCGCAAGAGATCGATGCCGTACGTGCTGTTCGGCAGGTGCTGTTCGGCAGAAGGACATTTCGTGCCAATAATTACGGTCAAAATAGCACCAGTAGCACACACCACACAAGTGAGTATGTTCGATTCGATATCTTAAACGTGTGTCCACTGCGGTATTGTTATCGGAACACGGGAAACATTCTAAAACTCCTTGCGCCGTACTATCACAGTCTCCTGTACTGCATTTGTACCTTTCTAGTTAATTATATCTGAATTAGTTAGTGTTTGTTTCTGAACAATAAAGTTGCGTTGGACACCCCTGTGTTGTTTCTTTTTCATCAAATAAAGTTCACGTATACAAACCTTGCTGCCGGGAACGGAGAAACGACAGTGTGACGTTTTTCTTCGCCGGTGCCGGTACGCGGTCGAAGTTGGAAGTAGCGACACTTTTTATCGCTCTCGCGTCTTACGCAGCTCTGGAGAAGGAGACGAATCATTTCCTTGCCTGAATATATTTATTGCGAGCTGCGCCACATTATGAATAATACACCGCGCAGAAACCGAGACCGTGCATTGGTTAGGCCTATGCCAACTACACCAATCAGCTCAGCTGGACCTGGGCGCGTTGAAGTACCTACAAAAAAAAAAAAAAACACAACTGACCGCATTCGCGAGGTTTACAAGGTTCACGCTGCCGTCTGCAACCAGCGACGAACCTGACGAATCTCCGGTGATTCGTCCCATCACTACTGTTGACGTCTTCGTCTTCGCTAATGTCATCGTACCCACTGCCGCTGCCACCACTCTCGTCATGTTGACCCGCCATCGCACACTCAAGGCAGCTGAGGCAGCTCTGAGGGCTCTGACACCTCTGCGCCCGCTGCGGGTCTGCGCTCTGCCGGCTCTGCGATATCTACAGCCCTCGCGTACTTCGACAAAGCGAGATTGTAACGCGTTGACGCCTCCAAGTGGCAAAACTCGTCACTACGGTACGCTTGGTCCTCCGAGGCATGATGACGTCAAGACGTCTGCCGGATTTCCCGAGATGCATCGCGCTCTTCGATGGCTGTTTTTGAAGCGCTCGCCAAAATCCCGGCATTTAGAACCAAAAATATAGTCATCTGCTCAAAATACGATCGTGCGATTATTCATTACAGGCTTAGCTGATCATATTGAACTCATTTCTTGATGTTTTCTCTATATTTCAAGTTTCGAAATTGAGTATAGGCGCCTAAAAACGCGGGATTTGCGGTTCGAAGGTTTGAGTGCGGGAGTTGTCATCGGCAGTTTGAGAACCGCGCGAGATAGAGGCGCGAATGTGCGACCTGCTGCCTCAGGACGAGAGCCAAGTGCAATATGTGGTTAAACCATTTTCCATCGTTCCTTTGTTGCGTTGTGTGACTTCCTTGACTTTCTTTTGTGAACAGACTTCGGAAACCTTAGGTATCGACACCAACGAACAAATCCCGTGAGATTTTTGTTGGTTAGATCTGGTTAAGATGGGGAGTAATTTACGGTGGAGCAGCTTTTCAGTGTTTATCGTCTATCCATCAAGGTGTTCCGTGTTTCTATACTTATGCATAGGGGTGTAGCGAACTTTTGTCGAACCAGATTTTTAGGTCGAACTTTCGGGGTTCGACTAGGTCGAACCGGTTCGACGAACCTTCGAACTTTTCACCAGATTCGACCGGTTCGACTTTGTGGACAGTGTGGCCAGACCTTGATACAAGCATGTCTAGGTTTGGAGAATTTTTTTTTTATGCAAAGGGTTATTTTATTTTATAAACAGTTACAATTAAAATAAACTAATTCTAATCACCGAAAAAGTTAATAACTTAGTTTTTTTGTACTGTATTAACTGAAATAACCAATCAGCGCTGCCCATAACTCATCCCTTAGCCATCACCATCCAATCCGAAGCCAACTGGCCAGCCTGTCGCGCATGCGCACAGGAGTCGAACCTCAACACAAGGTTCGTCGAATTTTCCACTAAAAGTTCGAAAAAGTCGAACCTGGTCGAACTCGAACCTCGGCCGGTTCGCGACACCCCTAGTCCTTGCATAGTGCTCTATAGGGGTGTCGCGAACTTTTGTCGAACCGGATTTTTAGGTCGAACTTTCGGGGTTCGACTGGGTCGAACCGGTTCGACGAACCTTCGAACTTTTCACCAGATTCGACCGGTTCGACTTTGTGGACAGTGTGGCCAGACCTTGATACAAGCATGTCTAGGTTTGGAGAATTTTTTTTCATGCAAAGGGTTATTTTGTTTTATGAACAGTTGCAATTAAAAGAAACGAATTTTAATCACTGAGGAAGTTAATAACTTTTTTTTTTTGTAGTGTATTAACTGAAATAACCAATAAGCGCTGCCCTTTAATGATCTTTTAGCAATTACCATCCAATCCGAAGCCAACTGGCCAGCCTGTCACGCATGCGCACACGAGTCGAACCTCAATACAAGGTTCGTCGAACATTCCACTAAAAGTTCGAAAAAGTCGAACCTGGTCGAACTCGAACCTCGGCCGGTTCGCGACACCCCTACTTATGCATCATTCATCAGCCCCGATGACTGGAGGCTTCGTGCATCGAGTTGTGCTTTATAAAATATTTGTTTTTATGATTCTTGTTTTCTGCTAACTCCGGTACCTTCTGTTGACGTGACTTGTAAATAAAAAAGTAAAGTGCAAATGCCTTCCTGGTGAAGAATTTCCGGGGCACCATTTTTATCTATCATAATCATCCCAAAACCAATATGACAACCTTATTTTAATTATTTAATAGAAGAATGCATACTTATTAGAAAAAAAAAGAAAATGCTTTCATTTCCTCTTGGACTTTCTTTTCTCTTTTTATTTTGTCCCCCTTTACCCCTTTCCCGCTTTACCCCTTATCATTTCGGGGGGGGGGACCAACGGGGGTAGGGCGGAAGAAATCAAATGTTTGTCTTTTTTAGGCTAGGTGACGCAAGCTACCGCGCGCTACAAAGGATATAGCGAGTAGCATCTATCCATTCATCTTTGCATCCATCGATCCATATGACGCTTATGGTCTAGATCAGTGATCAGTGGTTTAAAGGGTCTAAATAACAAAAGTGTTCCACGTTATTTTCCTGCAAAGAGACAAAATGCACGCGCGTTTTCCCATGGAATGCACAGAAGACCGCAAAAGTAGACTGAGTTCTTGACTTGTTGTATAGACACTAGCGCCAATTGAACCTCTAGCGTACATTATAATAACTTTATGCGTTGGTTTGAATCTGACCTAGATAAATATGTTTGCTCTTTTCGTATTTATTTATTATGTAATAAACCCGATAGATGAAACTTGGCAGAGGAGACGAACAAATAATTGTTTTATTGTGAATCGCAAAATAAATTAAGTACACTGGCTAGGTAGCGCTATCCACCGCCTAATTCTACACAATTCAACTTATTTTGCCTTCTCTATTCATTAATATATCGTTTAATCTCGAACCCAGTTGACAGTGTGCAACTGGCGTTGGGGTGTGCAGAGAACAGGCGAGTAATACCTTTTATTGCCTTTAATTCCTCCTACTTTCAAATGTTACGTCGCAGCGGCGCCCCTTATAACGTCCGGCGTTGAATAAGAATCGTCACAGTTGTTGTTGACGCTCTTCTAAAACGTGTAACGCTTCGGTTGTGTGTCACGTCTGCGGCGTTTATTTTTTTTATTTATTTATTTATTTATTTATTTTTTTTCCACGCGATTCCTCGATTTGGCAGCGTTCAACGTGCACATCGGACAGCTTTCATTATTGCTAGACGCTTCTTGAGGTCCCATAAACGTTGTTCCATTCGTTATTTTCGACTATTAAATGTGAGCGTTCAGAGATCCGATGCGACGCGTCTCCGAAGCGATCAAAGCGGGTCTCCATGCGCCGATTCTCTTTCGCGGTTCTTCGTTGTATGGGAAACATCCTTTGATCCTTGGAGGCTTTGTTCACAAAGCTCGCGAACGTTTCTAAGGAACGTTTTAATATACTTCTTTGTTTTGTTTTTTTGTTTCTCATTGCATGCTGTGCCGCGTCCGCGATCGTGTTTGCGATGTAGAGCGACCTGCGTCGCTTCAAATCGCCGAGTTTTGACCTCCATTGCAACGCCGAATGGTAAATTGCGCCCCCCCCCCGTTTCGGCGTTTGCCACGAGAAAGTCAAACGTGCGGGGGAACCAGAATGGTACGAACAAAGTGAATACGCAGAAAGGCAGCGTCGACGCGATCGTGAATTTCGTTGTCGCCTTGTTCTCGCAGGATTTTTATGGTTTATGTCTATTTTTTTTAACTACTATTACTTAAAAAAAGAAAAAGGAAACACCCACGGTTGATGGCTTACCCAATTCGTGGCAGCCGGAAATATAACCAGTTTGCTAGCCTGGTTCAAATCTGGATTTACACATTTGTGCTTGTAATTTCAAGAAATAGTGGAACGCAACAAAAAAATTCCGGCTTTTAAGGAGACCACTGTAAAAATCATTACCTGCACAGAATTTCGAGAGTAGACATAAAAATGGAACCACCAGGTTGTACAACTTGAAGAATGCAGTGCACACAATAATGCACATAAAACAAATTGCCACGACTGCAGATCCCATCCTAGCCGGTATTCCATAGTCTTAAACTGAGCTTTCCTTGCTACGCTGCCAAGATTGCAGCAGTCCTCCATGCTGATCCCTTGCTATGTGCTTGTTCTGAGCTTTGCTTGACAAACGTCTCTTGACAGCAGTCTGTTCATTGCTCCAGTTTCAGCGTGTTGAGGATGATACATTGGGACATAGCTAGTCTTTGCAACATCCCAGTCTGCTGTGGTGCTTTCATGGGTGCCTCTAGGCAGCGTTTACTTGTCGCCATAGCCACGTCCACTGCTTCCGGCGAGCTTCCACATGCATTATGATATGCATTTTGCACGATTGATATTGTCATTCTTAGCAGACAAGTGAGGGTTTTGGAAGAGTGAGCTTAATTATAGTGGCTGTGGACTACGAGCTGGCACTATGCCTATGAGCAAAAGTTTGGCTCAAAAGAGCTTTAATCTTTAAGCAACTTTTCATTGTGTTGTGATGAAATCTCAAGCTCGGAACTCTAAATGGCATGCCTCAACTAACTGCCTCCTCTTTCCTGCATTTAGTGACTTCTGAAAGGCTCTTCTAAGCCTGCTTAGGGGGTGCGTGAACTTATTTTCTTTCGGTGTCACCTATTAAAAAGTGAGCCAACGCTAATTGTGGCGAGGGTGACACGAAGACGTTTTCACTCTCTAGGCACACAACATCTGTTTGTTTTGACAGTTTCTCTACCAGTCAACATGAAAACATTATTTTTTCATACCATGTGCAGGCGCATCTGTTTGTTCCTTTGTGGAGCACCATGTCGGACAGGAGACGGCGGAACGTGTCGGACCTGGGTCCGCCTCCGCGATGGCTCAACTGTCCCAGAAAGGGAGACCTCGTAGCAGGTAGTAGGCAATCCTTACTTCTAGCGCTATGCCACAATCATTGCTCTTCTTTTTTTGCAGCTCTAGTCTGGTAAGGATTGACCTAGAAAACCCATTCCTCCACTCTCCCTCGATCAGAGAGGACATAATCGTGGCCACTAAATTAAGCTAATTCCAGAGGCCTGCATTGAAACTCTTAACGACTGAATTTTTGCATGTCCTGAAATTTCACGAATTTTTCAATTTGCAAAAATTAAGGGCTCGCAAACATTAAAGGTTTTACAGTATTCGTATTTGGATGTGAGAAATAAAATGTTGTTGGACGTAGTTAACCTCCTCCCGTTTCTTTGCTTCCAGAGAAGTTCTTGCCGTTCAAGACTCCGCTGAGCGGCGTCTACGACTCCCAGGTGCCGGAAGCTAACCGATTCTACCCGTCCATGCTGCTGGCATCGTTGGCAAGATACAAGGTCAGCTTATTGCACACTCGGTTGCGTACACTTTTTGCTCGGTGGATGGTTTCTTCAAAGAAGTGGAAACCTAAACTCGGGAGTCGGCTTGAAAGCGAGGATGCAATTTCGGTCGATGATGATCATCATCATCAACTGGAACCGCATCTTTGTTACGCCGCCTCGTGGCCGTGCCCGGAACTACCCGAAACCGACGCGCCGTCGAGGTCATCTCGACTATTCCCGCAGCAAGTTGGCAAGCATCGGACGTCCGTTCAGCTAGAAACGCCGTGCACCTTGAACCACAGTCCGCAGTTTTAAACGTCGTTTTGGCTGCCGAAAATTTGTCAAATTTCCCAGGCCCACCGAGACTCGGGTGTCGAGGGAATGAATGTGCGCCGTTGGAGAAAACAGCATGCTCGGCCGTTTGACCGTGCTGCAATGAGGGTGGCACTCTCGGGACCGCAAAGAGGTCGACACCCTGAAGTAGAAATGGAGGTCGTAAGCCGCGTCAAAACTCAATGAGCATCGGCACTTTCTGAGGCCACGGAAATTATTCGAGCCAAAGCGAGTGAAGTTGCAAAAGCAGGAGGTGTGACCTGAACAGAGTTAGAAGCAAAGGGGGTGTGGTCCGAAGGTTCACGAAGCGATGCGAACATCAGTTTGCCGGAAACTTGCAACCGATTATTGGGACGAATGGGGAAGGCTGATCGGACGCCAATTTATTTCGACGCGCTACTGGCATACGCAGTAGACGAAAAGGGCGCAAAAGAAGATTCGGTCGGCCAGATACGAGAAAGAGCGGACAACGTGCTGTCGAGCTGCCGATGGATGCGAGCTTACATCGTTTTCCAGCGGAAAACACTTCTCACTGGAAACCCAAAGAAGGTGGTTGTGCAGGTGCACAAGAGAGGTTGGGTGACTAGTGGCATGGTTGAGGGGTGGGTCAAGCCGGTTTGGCATGCCGTCCAGGTGCTAGCTGCGCGAGGGACTTCTGGACTCGTACCACGGACACCTCGCGGACTCTGTTAAGATTGAGCGAAGGTGGGACGGTTATCGTTCCCGGAGGCGCGACGAGCCAGCTATGGCCGTTGGATGTTGCGATGAAGGACGCAACCCGTGTAGAGCTTGTGGAGAGGACGGGCTCCAGAAGCTTTACACGGGTCGGTTAACGAAACAAGACCACGAGCTAACTTTGAGCTGGATTGCGACCGTGTGGGACCACATTCCAGCTGATATGACTGTTTGATCATTCCGTAAGTGCCGTATCTCCAATGCATTGAACGAGACTGCGGAGTTTTTGAGAACATAATAGCACTTTGAGACAGGGACGAAAGTAGGAACGACACAACACAATGCGCTAACTTCAACCGTTTAATTGTCAGAAAATCGAGAATATAAATACTCCGCATCAAGGCGTCATTCAAGCAATCCCATGCCATGCCAATGCTCGCAAGAGCTGCGTCTCTTTGTCGCCCAAATCGATCGAGGCCACGCTGACACGTCGATCCCCATAGTTTTTTTATCGGATCTGTCTTTATGATTTCCCTTACCGTCTTATCTCTGTTTTCTAATAACGGTGCACAAATTAAATTCAGATTTGCCCCCACAGTCATGGCAGTGCATTGACAAATGACCGTCACGCTGTCCGCTCACTTTTTGGTTGTGTTCGCGCAGTCTATCGTTTAGACATCTTCCCGTCTGTTCCACATACGTTTTGCCGCACGTCAGCGGGATCTGATCGACAACTCCTTCTGCACATTCAACAAACGGGCTGCGATTCTTTTTCACGCAGCCAACTGGTGGTTTGCGGTAAGGGTCCGTCAGCTTGCACAACTTGGCAAGTTTTTCCGGTGCAGAAAAAACAACCCGAGCATTTATTGTGTGCGGTTTTGCGCATGTAAGGCACAACCGCCACTCTCTTTTGGGCCATATCTTGATCTGGACTTGCTACTACTCGTAGCTTCTTTAAAACCCTTTCTGCAATCGACACCAGGAGCGTCCCTGGAAAACCGGCCCCTGGAAAACCGGTTCGAAAGCGTTCCGACTGCTCCTTCAGACTTGAAGGCATCGCATGATGACATGACCTTCCGATGGCGTTCACAAAGCACAGATTTACAATTCCTCTCTGAACGGGTTTCGAATGGGATGAACTAAACGGCAACAGGGGCTTATTTGCTCTCGGTTGGTATTTTCAACACGCAGGTTGCTCCGAAAGGGTGAGCCTGATATCTAAAAACTGTATGACGTTATCCACAGGTACATCGTGCGTAAGCTTGAGAGGATCTAGGACGTTACTAAAAACTGTTAAAAGGCTGTTCACCGCCGAGGGGAAGTGAGTGTGGGGGCAAACCTGAATTGAATTTGCGCACTGTTATTAGAAAACATAGAGATTAGACGGTAAGGGAAATTATAGAGGCAGACCCGATAAAAAAACTACGGGGATCGATGTGTCGGCGTGGTGTCGATCGATATGGGCGACAAAGAGACGCAGTTCTTGCGAGCATTGGCGTGGCATGGGATTGCTTGAATGGCACGATGATGCGGAGTACTATTTATACCCTCGATTTTCTGACAATTAAACGGTTGAAGTTAGCGCATTGTGTTGTGTCGTTCCTACTCTCGTCTTTGTCTCGAAGTGCTATTATGGTCTCAAAGTTGGAGTACCAACTTGCCCAAGAACCTGCATTACTCAACCATGAGACTGAGGACCATGCGCTGTGGGATGAGAAGAGTGACAAAGTGTCTAGTGATGACAACGACGACCTACAAGCACGCCGACAGCTTGGACATTTTTGCGAGTTTTCCGATCAAGAATGAAAGTTGTTCCATTTTAATAATTTTTTTTTTCTTTTTTTTTATCAAATTACAATGGAGGTTTTTTGTTTTTTTTTATTATCCGAATTCCAGGGTTTGGCTTAGAATCAACGTCGGCCTAGGTTCGCATAAATACGGTAAGCCACATAGCCGGAGAGTTGAGTCCAACGAACTGCGTGAGGAAGGCAAAGAAAAAGTGAAAAGCGTTCTCTCTTTTATCTGTGGTGCCAGGTGGTCACCTGGCACAATTCTGCCAGGTAATCACTTGCCCACAGAGAATGGGGAGAGCCATTCGTAGAGTTCGGTAGTTGGGATCTTGGCAGCACCCAGCGCGACTTCTCGTACTCCCAGAATTTGTTGTGCGTTGTATGATTGGAAAAGGTGCTTTTGGCAGAGAAATGCTGGTTGATCCCAAAAGGTACTCTAACGATCCCTGGGCAACATAAGATGCCTTTTTGGTGCGACAGATGACTGGCATTTGTAACGGTTGCGGTGTCTCCAGGTGAAGCTTGGCCTCTGGATCGACCTGACCAACACGGGCCGGTTCTACGACAGGAAGGAAGTGGAAGAATGCGGCATCAAGTACCTCAAGCTGCAGTGCAGAGGGTGCGTGCCGATGGCTGCGCCAAAGGGGTGTATCTCAAAACATCCCATTCGCATTTGAACCTTGCGCATTTCGTCCCATTCTCATTTGGTCCTTCTCGTTTGAACCTTCTCATAAGATCCTAATCGTTTTTTTCGCAACTGGACCCATTCTCATTTCGCCCGTTCGCCCTACGACCGAATGGCACTAGTTCGGCATGCTTCTAACGTCGTTATGCCTTCGCGGCTTTGTTGATGAGCCTTACCTTGCTTGGGCCCCCAACATACCATCAGATATATGTTATATCTAGAGGTACGCACTGAGAATCGTACAATGACGCCTACTTCTCTTCCTCTAAGCAAACGAAAAAAAAAAAAACGATGAACATTTAATTTGGAAACTTTGTTTGAACAGAAATAACATACGAACTGGTGGCATTGTTCCAAGTCGAGAGACCTCAAACAACGTGACATTTCGGAATATAATCTGGCTGCGATGAATAGTTGGTCTGTTTTATTGTCAGCTAGTAGCTTTTCACGACGACCTCGACGTACTGCTAAAATCCTTAGCTGAGAGAGTATGCCGGTAGCGTGGCACACACACATACACACACATAAAATATATCAATGTATTTATTAATATTACCCGAAAAAAAACAATTTTGGTATGGAAAGAGTCGAGTGCGACGGGTCAAAGCTAGATATTTTTGAGAATAGCTGTTTTGAAAAGGGCCAGGTGAGAAGGGCGAAGCGAGAACAGGCCCAAATGAGGAGGGTTGAAATGCGAAAGACTAAACGGGAAAGGGCCAAATGCGACGGGTCGAAGCGAGAAGATCTTTTTGAGAAGGGCCAAGTGAGAAGGGCGAAACGAGAACGGGCTCAAATGGTAACCACCCGCACCAAAGTGCTTACCTCGCATCCGAGTTAAGAGTTTGTCTTATTGCACCCTTTAGAGTTTGAATGAAACATCAATTTGGGTGCTCTAAATGTTTATATTTCAGCGTTGCTCGAATGAAACGGTTTGGCTCCGCTGGGGTACCTAAAATTATAATTTATACTGTCCTTTAACAATAGGCACATTGTCGCCATATCTGGTGCTTCTACACACGCCACTCAACAGCTGCGAGTTTTAGGGAATCAAACCGGCTGTACAATTAATGCTACAAAAGATTGCGCGGGAGTAGGAAGGCAAAGCAGTTATTGTCTTTTTGTTAGATGTGTAAATTTTAATGTACCGTAAAATCCCGTAAGAACGCCCACCTAAAATGTAGAGATAAATGGGTGAAAACATGGGGTGGGCTATCTTTCGAGATGCCGCTGCAAAACTTTATCAAAAATGAATGATGAGCACCGTTGCACCCGCTACAAACCACGTGACGCGGGAACTGATACCGCAGATCGCGGACACGGCAAATTCGCGTTTCCCGATGCGATAAACATACTGGAATTCGCTACAAACTCGTGTGTCACGGGAAAGGATACCGCAAGTGGCCGACGCGGCAGATTCGCATTTCACGGTGCGAAGGACTCGCGGAAACCCGCCGAGAACTCGCATCTCACGGGAGCGGATACCACAGATCGCGGACGCAGCCGATTCAAGTTTCATGGTGCAATAAACCTGGGGAAACCCGCTACAATCTTGCCTGTCACGGAAACCCATATCGCGCGCGCAGATTGTGAACATAAACGCGGGAATACGCTACAAACTCGCATGTCACAGAAACAAATACCGCTGGCGCGGACGTAACAGAATCGCATTCACGATGCAGTATACACGCAGGAACATCTCGCGCGTTCGATATCGCCTGCCTAGATCGTGGACGAAAACACAGGAATCGCTACGATCTCGGGAACGGATACCGCAAATCGCGAACGCAGCAGATTCGCATTTCACGATGCAATATACACCTGGGAACAACTCGCGTGTTACGGGAGCCGATATCATGCGCACAGATCGCAGACAAAAACGCGAGAACCCGCTATGAACTCGCTTCTCGGACACACCGGTACCGCCGATCGCGCCGTTATGCGCGATTCCCGTCGGACATCGCTTGACGTCCAACGGGAATCGGGGGGTGGGCGATGTTTCGGAATTTTTATGTTATTGATATTTAGCCAGAAAAACGGGATGAGCGATCTCTCGGGGGAGGGCGCCCTTACGGGATTTTACGGTAGTAGTATTTTGCAGTGGCATAAGTGAAAATGTGCTTCAAAATTAGTTTTGCTGCTCCAAAAGGGGATTTTTGGCCGTTCCAAAAGGTACCCTAAAACGACTCGGACCGGTCGCGTCACTGGCCGTGTGTGGGGGGTCCTACGTAGCGAGCGAAATAAATAAAAAGGTTGCGCGACAACTCTCTCGTGTTCCTTAAAGAAATTCTTAATCGAAATCTGGATTTCACAAAATAAGGTAGCAGGAGTGTTCAACGGGGCGCCACAAGCCCCAAAACACCACTTGTAAAGCTATGTCTCAAACGGATGGTCGTATTTTTGTAAAATAAGGATCCGATTGAGTGAGAATCCCGACGTCGCGTTTCCTGCAGAATAGTTGAGGAGGAGGGGAAATGGCCTTGCTTCCTTCCCTCATCGCGTCTTCTTGGAGTCAAAGCGAGAAGAGGAGGAAACGAGAATCGGCGACGTCACCGGCCTTTTTGGCCCTGTTTAAGCGCGCTCCTCTTTCACAAAAATACGCCCACCCGTCGGATATGTCGCTTTGTGGGCGATGCTTTCGGGTTTGTAGCGTCCCGCCTAGCGCTTCTGTGTTGTTTTCTGAAATTAAAATTTTAGTTCAGCATCCCTAAATTCCAAATTTCTTTGAAAACGTTCATTTTTCAAATTTCATGAGCATACGTCAAATAGTTAGGTGATATGAAATATTTTCGACACATCGAGAGGCAGTAACAGACTAAAGGAGCTCAATGTTTGAATGCATTTTTCTCAGTTCCACTTTTTGCTGCAAATTTCGTACGAAGGAATCTTTTGTTCGAAGGTAGAAGTATCCTAATACCACAGTCAGGATGTTTCTGAACTGAAATTTACTTAGGAATCGGGCTATCTACTTTATTTTCTTTTAACTTCAGCTCCTCATTGAGGAAAAACAATGTTTTCAAAAATTGACATAAAACAGATATGCATCTCATATTTTGAGGTCATCACTGTTCCTGAAATATTTACATTTGAGTTACAAAAACTAGATAGCCCCAAGTCCCACATCCCCCACTTTATATTCTAGCGGTCAAAATGGTGCTTAATAGCTTCATTTGCATATCATAGATTTCTTAATGAAGAGTGGCACATCTTCTTATGCAGTTAGGTAAAGTTGTCCTAGAGAGCTGAAAGTTGGCACAATACAGAAACATCTGATGTTAAATCTCCCCTGCAAATTTCATTCTCATCACTTGAGTAGTTCAGAAGTTAAATCTCTAGCCAGTGTTCCTTAAAGGAGCTGTGCAACAATTTCAGGGCTTCGCTTAAATAATTGTGGAAGTTGATGCCTGACACTTCTGAAGTGAACTACAGAAAACAGATCTTGCCTGGATACCCTAGTTTTTATTTAAAAAAATGAAAAAGATCCAGGTTTTTGCCACCTCTCAACTCGTACATCGTCTTCCGGGTCACATGCGCAGTGACGTCGATGGGGTAGGCGCGGGGTTCCGGTAAAGTTCTCTCTCTAGAGCCATCAGTGAGCAGCGAGAACTCATCCGCTTGCGACTGCGTGACCTCGTGCTGGCGGTCGCAGCGCGAACAATATGGTGAAAAGAGGAAAGTCTCATCCGGGTCCAACCATACCCGTCCGACTCTGCCCCCCCCCTCTCCGTCTTCAGGCGGCTGTTCGCGGTAGCAGATAGAGCTGACGGTTTTGTGAACCTAGGATAGATGGTGCCACTAAAACTCCGTATAGTAAAAGTTTTGTCGATGATACCAGGTTTCTGATGCATTCATATTTATGTTGGAACGACAAGATTTATAGAAAAGTTACCTTTTATCAAGCAGGTATTCGCACAACTTGCTATCTTTCTACGAGACCCCCCATTGACGTCATGCCGCGTGTTTCTCACGGCCGCCACTCGTGGCTGCAGGTCGGGGAATATTCTAATTTTTGCCTCGCTATTACGCGGCGGAATCGCAACGTTTCGATGAAAGGAGGTGTGTTTTCTGTCATTTGTGACAAGGTGAACAATGTCAAAAGTAGAAGATGTCAATTCTTTCAACGTTAAAATCGTTGCACAGCTCCTTTAAAGGGACAATGACACCCCCCAACATTTTTGTTTTATTCTTGCCTGCCGATTCATCATGGTGTCAGAAAACTACCCAATCAGTATCTTGCTACAGCATCACGCACATTTTTAATAAAGTAAAAAAACGCAACTGCTCGAAACCGAAACTGGACTGGGGAGGAGGAAGAAGAAATATAGAAGAGGAGAAAATTGCCGGAAGCCACGTGGCTGTGCTATTTTTTTTTCTTCAATCAGGGAATTTGCGGCCTTTTAGAAGCCACAAAAAAACGTGCATCGTATTTCTTTTCTATTTTAAATATTGAGGAGGTGCCTTCGGTGACCCTTGACTTTGATTTTATTTGGTGGTTCTGTCTAAACTAGAGAATGTCACATGACCACGAAGAAGGGAGCGTGACTCCAACCGGCTAGTTCTTGATTGGTGGTTTTCGGGCGGAAAGAAAATAAATTTTGAGCCACAAATTGTGTTCTGGGTAGTTGGGCTCTCGTATGTCTTGTACCTTGGCGAGCATACATACCTTGTCAGTGTCCCTTTAAGTTTCCCAATCGACAGGATCAGGCAAAGTTTGCTTGTAACTCGAACGAGTGCTCTGGGCCTAATTCGGCCAGTTTCCTGCTCGCTCAGTGTTTCATGGAAGTGTTAGGCCATGGCGCGTCAGTTTTGAAGGACATTGGGTGTTGCATCTGCGCAGGCACGGCGAGTGTCCTTCCATGGAACAGACGCAGACATTCATCCAGCTCTGTCAAAACTTCATATCCCAGAACCCGCTGGAAGTCATAGGTCTGTCTTCTCCTTTTTTGGATTCTAAAGCTGGAGGGAGGCTAGCTCTTCCACTACCGCTCTAGTATATAAAAAGGCGACAGTCGCAGACGAGGCAAGGATCGGGGCAGCGGTCTTTGTGTGCGTTGTTTGGCACATGCGTCGAGCTTTCTGGACCATTTGTTTCCCCCCAGTAACCCCGACTTGCGCACTAAAGGTCTCTGTAACGCGCGAAGAAGGAGGTTGCATCGGTACAGTCGAATCTCGTTAATTCGATCACGCTTAATTCAAACTTTTGGTTTATTCGAACTGACTCTGTGGTCCGGACTATACTATATGTATTTCAATGTGCGAAAACGCCCGGTAATTCGAACGCTTAAACATCCGCGCCGGTTAATTCGAACATCCCGCGCCGCCGAGCATGCCTTCAGGAGCGGGCTAACTCACGCAGCAGCGCCTCCAACGTCTCCAGGTCCAAATAACCATGACAACCGATTACGTGGTGGCCTTGAATGCTGCGATGAGCGGTGTGGTGCTCTCTTGCACGGTGACGGTGCTGCGCCGCTGCTCTTCGGCGCGAGTGCGACAGTTCTGTTTTTTGCCTTGCACTCGCGCACTGCTGCAGTTCGGTGTGTTTTCGGCGAAAGCCCGACAGTTCCGTTTCTTGCCTTGCACTCGCGCGTTGTTGCGGTTCGACGTGTTTTCGATGGGCGCGCGACTGACGTTTGCTGTGCCGCTGCTCTTCGGCGTGTTTCCGGCGGGAGTGCGACAGTTCCGTTTCCTGCCTTGCACTTGCGCATGGGCGTACCAACGGGGGGGGGGGCAAGGGGGGCGCTTGCCCCCCCAGTTCTCAGAGTGGGGGGGCAAGGCATGTGTTTTGCCCCCCCTCCCCCCCCCCCCTTAAACAGCCGCCACAGGGCAGGGCAAACACTGGCCGGCGGCGCCCAAGAGATACCAAGGGCACCGCCCGTGGCCCTGGGGGGGGTCTGGTTTGCCCCCCCACTTAAAAACAAGTTGGTACGCCACTGCACTCGCGCACTGCTGCGGTTTGGTGTGCCCTCAACAGGCCACATCTGAGGACCCTTCAGCCCTCGGTGACGAAGATTCTGATGCCAGTGAAGAAATGCCCTCACCTAGTGCAACGGACGCAGCGTCGGCGCTGGACACCACCGCGCTCTACTTCTCTTGCCAGGAGAATGCGGATGCCGCGTTAGAGCTGGTCTCCAAGCTCCAAGCGATCTTTGTTGATTCACGACCGAGAAACCGCGCACAGGCATGCATCACGGATTACTTCCCTTTGTGATCGGTGAAAATAGATGTCCTGGAACTCGTCACTCATGTGTTAGCTCAGTGCACATGCGCCTCCCAACGCAGCGCTGCACGTAAGTACTGCATTTAATGAGCTTTCGTTAATTCGAACTTCGTTTAATTCAAACACATTTTTGGTCCCCCTCGAGTTCGAATTAACGAGATTCGACTGTATCTTGCTGCTACGGAGAGCAACCGCAATGTCGTCGCGGTTGCTCTGTTTTTTGTTTGGCTTCAAAATGATCCTCGAAGCCCGCTAGATTTCCATCTAGAGCAGGTTAAAAGTAATTAGAGACTTTGTCGCCACTTTACATACACTGGTGGGACATTACCGCAAAGTTTCATTCAATTCGTTTTCCCGACGAGCGAGGGGTGCTTGGTGTTGACGAGTCGGTGATTGCTAGGTGATGGTGTTTAGTTGAGGCTGCATGCGATGGGTGACCCGCTATTTGATCCCGGGGGTGTTAGCCTCCCCCAGCAGTGCGGGGGTTGGGGCAGGGGAGGGAGCCTCTTTGCAGCAATCCCTGGCGCAGGTGTCCACTGCACGCACGGCTTCAACAGGACGGGCTTCCTGATTGCCGCATACCTGGTCGAGAACATGTCTTGGGGGTAAGGGTGCAAAGCGATTGCGCGTTTCACCTTTCGCTCACATACAACCGGCCTCTCTAGGTGATGTCAGACGCCGCTTCATATTTCACAAATTTTGCCGAGTGTGCGTTTTGGGAATGTTTTGCGAGCGCAGAAGTTCTCACTTGCGAGCGGTACGCCACCTATTGGTTACCTCAGGGTGATCTGTTAGCGCGAGAAATGTTTACTACGTTATTAGAATTTATAAAAAATAGATCCTGCCAAAGTCTCGTACTGTAGTTTATTGCAACTTTGCAAAAGAGACAAGTAATCCTCTTCTCGGCATAGAGGAGGTAAACAACGCGTAACATTATGGACCTGTCGACTCATTGTGGGAGACAGAAATAAGAGAAACAAATGCAGGGAAAGGAATACTTCGACGAAATTTGAAATATGCGCGTCAGGTTCAGAAATAGGCGGAATAGGATCCACAACATCCCTAAATGACAATCGCACGTTTGTATTTTGAGCCTGATGGCTGTATTTTACATTATAAACGGCCACTCTGGCAAGCGCTCGGAGAGCACGTCATGTCCGCCGCAATCGTGACGTAGATTGTCTCGGGACGAGCAAAGCTGAGGCGAGGCTGACGTCGTCAGGATGCCCTAGCCGTTCTAGCCACCGAAGCGGCCGAATCACGCCAGCGATAGGGCCACCGCAACTAACCTCAAAGCTACTTTTGTATGAATTTTAAGTGACGGGTTAATCTAATATAATCTTGTAGAGGGAGACAAGCGACGTCTCAAACACACAAAAGAGAATCCTGTTGAGTGGAGAGCTCCTCTTTCCCTTCTTCTCTTGTGCTGGCCGTAGAGCTGTCGGGATGACGTCAGGTTCAAAGCATGTATAGTTCTAGGCGAGACAGTTATCGTCACTACCTGTCAAGGTTCCTAGACGGGCATTACAAACGAGGCTTTAGCGATATCCACCGGGTGCTCTCTATTAATCGTTTAGCTTCAAATTCCTTTTCGTGTCTTTCTTAATAAGATATTGGTCTGTCCGATGTGATACTGCCCCTTCGAACGTGTATAGACCAAAAAATAAGTGTAGATCACTTTTTAGGCATTGCTCGATTGCTCCCACTCTCCTCGTATTTTTGTGCCCGAAACATTTTTTTCCATTACACGCGTTTCTTTTATTTCAATGTTTTGGTTTGGCCTCATGTGTTTGTGAATGTTTCCTAAGAGGAAAGCCAGGGATAGCTCACTGTCCTGTCCTAAATTTCAGGGTGGAAGCTGCCGTGCAAGCGGTGTCAGTGGTGAGTCTGTCTAGAATCTCCATCCGCCCTGGACGCAAGGTGTCACAGACACTCGCAGGCAAGGCCTCCCGGCATCTACAAGGGGGACTACCTGCTCGAGCTGTTCAAGCGCTATGGAGACATGGCTGAAACCCCACCCCCTCCACCGCGACCGGCCTGGTGTGACGGTACGAAGCGTTTTCCCGCCTCCCTCTTCTAACGTTTGCCAGGTCGAGCGTTGAGCGGCGAGCTTTCAACGTCGGCCGCAACGTGCGCTTTGCCGGCCACGTCGAGAGAGCCGTCGATGTGAGGTCGTGGCTTTCTCCACTCGGTCTTGCTTTTCGCTGGTGCTAACAGAGTCAAGGCAACATGGCACGATTCCTAGGGTACCCCGAGCTTCAAGTAGGAGAATGCGGCCTCGGTTTCTGTAATGCGCTCTGAGCAAAGGTGACGAATATTTGTGCTGTCGTTAACGAACGGAATACGGACGAGCTATGCTTTTGCGACGGCTAGCGCACTGAGGAGACCAAAAAACGGTCTATTGTTTCATTTCCGCAGTGTTGGCGAACGTCATTTTATTGGACGCGGTTTTATGTGAGTTGTGGTCTCCGTGGTGCCGCTCGACCGCAAACACGTTTGTGGGGCTCCTCTCGCCTCCGAACCGGGTTGCGTTTCATTTAGCGATGAGTATCGGTTTTTCTTAGCTTTGGACGACGGGATGGTTCTATGGACTGGATTTCAGAGGAAGACGAGGATGTGGACGACGACGGCAACGCCTTGGGGGCGGACGACGGAGGCACCGACAGTCCCATCCACACCAAGCGGCGGAAGGAGTTCAACAAGAAGGTGGGAACATTTTTGAAGCCCACGGGAGGTATCTTTTCAGTGCTGACAGAGTGCACGTTGACGACGATGCCGGAACTGGAAAAGAGCTGCTTTCAAACCTTTTCTAGGGGATTTGGGGCCACAATATGAGTCGGAAGGCGCACACTAAGCTTCGAGTTGGCGAGCGCATTCAAGTTGGGAAGGATGTATCTCAATGGGATGCTCGCGTGAAACATCGTGGAGCCGTCGTGCTTAGGGGCCGGGTGTTGGCCCAATCTCGTTACGTTGCAGAATGGAACTCAACGAGCACAGCCACCGACGGATGTCGGGGTGACTCTTTTGGCGTTGCTCCTACTCGTTCATCTCGATACTCGTCTTTATGCTTCGAAAAGGGAGCGCAGTGGGTAATCTCTCGTGTCTCCGATCAATGTCGTTCCGTGCGAATACAGATTGCGCGATACTTTTTCTTCGATGCGAGCAAAAAACTCACGTAACACCATTTCGGTTGCGCCGAGACTACCGACGGCAGCCGCAAATTTCCGTCGGCCCACCGGCAGTCAAAACTGCCCACGTAACCGTCGCATTGGCGAGACTGCACAAACTTGCAATCGTCGAATTTAACCGACGTTGATTTGCTTCGCACACTGATCCACGTAGAGTTCCTTTTAGCGTGCTTTGGACGTGCACCGGGCAGTTAACGGAGGAACCAATGTCACGCAGAACCCAACCTTCATGGAGGGCGTCCCGGGCATTCAGCCAATCACGACGCAGCCCAAGCTGGTCCAGATACAGAGGCGGTGTCAGCACATGTGTCACTGGGAGAGGTGGGTGCTTCCAACTCGTCGGTGTCGGGAGCGGTGCGCCACTGCCTCGGTGGCGCGGCCTGGGAAGCCGCCCCCGCGGCCCTGTTGCTAAAAGCTGAAGATGCGCATTTTATGCTTCCCTTTTCTCCCGTCAGCCGTAGTACGATCAATCGGTTTTTGCACTGCCATTCTAATCAATGAGGTGCACGGTCGTGCAAGTCGTCGCAGGGTGTATGAAGGGTGCACTGTGCCGGCAATGTGCTCGAAACGTCAGTGTCTTTTGTTTTGGCACACATGCGTCATTTGTAAAGGCTAGCAATCCGTAATGTAAGACGGCTCGGTCAACTTGTTCCACTACACGTGCAATAGTTTTTTTGTGTCGGTGCACTTTGATTTGACGAAATTCTCCGCCCGGGGGCTTTGTTGCAGCTCTGGCTTTCCGGGCAGCCAGCCGGTCTCCATGGACAATTCCAACCTGCAGATGTTGAAACACAAGCCGTACAAAGTCAGTTGGAAAGCGGACGGGACGAGGTGAGGCCGTTTCCTCGCGCCGTCTCGCGCGGCCCGTTCGTAGTGGCCAGCTGCGCGACGACCTCGGCTTTACTCACCGTAAAAGGGCGTCTTACTTTCGGTCTGGCGTGCGGCGGAGCGAGTTTTTGCGACATGAGCCACACTGCCGCGAGCGTAGCCGAGTCGGCGGCGCTTTGCTCACGACGCAGTTCAATTCCCGACTCTACGTTTGTACTTGTTGGCTATTTGGGAATGGTCCAGTTTGATCGAGACGTTCATAGCGTTCGCCGGTGTTTCTCTGGACGGTCGAAAAAACGCGTAAAAGGAAGCCTAGGTGACCGTAGGCGGTCGATCGTGTCTGGCTGCAACTCTCCCGAATCTTCCGTAAAAATTACCAATCTGGACTTCGTTTCACGATTCTGGCCCGAAGCGTAAAGCGATTTTGACTTCCAAAAACGATTGCGAAGTGCCGAGGAATCCAGGAGGTGGCGCAATCTACCACAGTTACTATCGTTACTATCCGACAACTATCGATCTAAATTCCCCGCTGCCTTTGTTTGCGGTACGTCGCAATGTGTAACTTGTCCGAGCTCTTTTATTTTTGTGCCAAGTTTGATGTATAGAGCGTGGAAGTTTTTAGCGAATGAAAAGCAATCTCGAATTGTTTCCTTCTTGGGATTGACCGGCTGCTATACACCGAGACGCCATCCACAACCAAGTGCACTGTTGGCCTGCACCGCGCCTGTGCAGAAACAAGATTCGCGATAGGAAGCTTCTGCGCAGACGTCGGGTCGGCGCATAAAAGCGACTCGCCCGGCATGGACTTGAGCAAGGAACGTGACGGCCCGTCAACGCTTGGTGCGAGCGATGTGCAAAAAAATGCCTGCGTCGCGTTTGCGCTGAGAGTGCCGCACAGCGTACGTGTTTCTGCTTTTCTGCTTTAGGCGTTCATTTGAGCCCGGCTATATCACACCCGGGTATTTCGAATTTCGCTGTCACTGCGCGACTCCTTAGCCCCAAAATAAAATAAGCAAACGAAAAAAAAGGTTTTCGTCAAGTCGAGTGCGTCGACAACGGTTGAGCAATCGCACTTTGAATGCCTTATCTTTGTTTACCTTTTTCTTTCGCCGTTTTTGCTTTGCCCGTTTTTTTGTTTTTGCCATTCTTTTTTTGCTGCCTGAATTTACTGAGGTTTCTTTTTTGTTGCTTGCTTAACTTTATTCTATGGATCGAGAGTTACTTTTTTTGCGGCTCGCTTTTTCCATTCTTTCATTTTTTAAAAATTATATTAGTGTTTTGTTGCCAGCGCTGTGTGGAGGTCGGAACCAGGCGTAAAGGATCGCAAACACCGTCGCTTAAACGCGATGGTGTTTGTGATCATGACCAACTAAGCTCTTCTGTATTTAGCGGATCTTAGAAGCTCTATTTGGCAAGGTCCCGTTTGTCACGGTCTTCGGTATTAGCAGAGACTCGCGGAAATTTCAGCTGGAGTTAACATATTTTTGTATATCAAATTACCGATATATCAAACGATTTTACGATTCCCTTTGAATTCAATATATCCGGGTTCGACTGTAGAGATGACACGTGAGAAACCTCGAAAGATGTACGTCATTCTTTGTAAAGTCGGGCACATTGGGTCGTCCATCCTGGGTACTTTTGAAGCGACGGCGACGGCAGCGTAATTTGTGCGCGACGCTTTTTTGTGCTGTCTCTTGTTGAACGTGGCATACTTTCGAGGTTGAGCGACACCGGATGGAAATTTGCGTAAAAATTTACGATCTTTGAGTTGGCAGGCTGGCAGGTGCAGTTGCGCATCCAAGTGCGACACTGTCGACACCGAGTTGGTCTTTCTCAGTCGGTGCCTAGGATCTCTGGCCCATGATACGGCACCGTCCAAGGGCGCGTATGTCGGCGGGGGTCGCGCGTAGCCCCCCAGTGTTTGGAACTAGTGGCGTAGGGCTGCAGAAACTTTCCACGAAGGGAGTCCCCACGTGCCGTGCAGTGCTCCGAGGTTCAGAGCATTCTCCGGCCTTTCAGGTACATGATGCTGATCGACGGAGAGAATGAGGTGTACTTCGTTGACCGGGACAACTGCGTCTTCCAGGCGTCGGGGCTTTGGTTTCCGCGGCGGAAGGAGCCCGGAAGCCACATCCAGAACACCCTCGTGGACGGGGTGGGTCTCCGGCTCGCTCGCTGGGGCTGCCCAAGCACCCCCCGGCGACGGCATTCGTTGGCGCCATACTGCAGTCTCTGAGATTAAACCGGGACCTCTGCTTTCGAGAATAGAAAACAATTGCAGATGACGCGAACATGCCTCCAACGACCGGCTTACTTCCCGTCTCAAATTTGCATTCCCACCTAGCGTTTGGTAAGACTGGTCGAGTCTCGAACCTCTACACTTGCAGCCCCTGTTGTAGTAGGCTGGATCGCAGATCGGGAGCCCGTCGGTGGCACCACCGGCAACCATTGCTCCACACCAGGCAATACACGCGAGTCTCTGGGAGAGACGTGCAAAAGTAGGAATATTGAAGCTTGTACGTGGTGCTCAAAGGCGTGTATTTTACGATGTGCCGCAATCATTTTATCGGGTGTTTGGAGGCCGAATCGGTATTTGTCGAGAGTCCTAACGGCAAAAAAATTAAACGTGCCAGGGCACCACCGAAATTGCCGGTGTCACTTGCTTTAGTTGCTACATAAATGACGCTGTTTGATGAACGAACGACACGCTCAGAGTTTTAGTTTGTCACAGAAGCCCTCGCTGCAGTTCCAAGCAAAAGTTTGCATCATAAGTCCTCTGTACAAGCGCTCGAGGTGACGCAAATGTCCCGAGTAAAAGCCTTCTAACTTATTGTCTGCTAAGCTTTGACGACTCGGAGATCACGAACGACCCCACATTGACTCTCGCAACCCTCGTCTCATGGAACCGCATCGCAGTTTACGCTCAGCAAAGTCGCCACCCCCGACCGCGTTTCATTTATTTAAAGGGATTGTTTGGTCGAAATTAAAAAGACAGTGCTCGTCTAACTTATACGAAAAACTTGTGGAATATTGAATGCGGAAAAAAGATAAAATATGAGAGAACGGCGCATATTTATGTCAACCATAGGGGGACACAAAGAGAAATAGCTTAGGGCTAGCCCCAGCTATGCACGCACACATAGAAAAGAATAAAATAGAACGAGCCAAGAGTAGGCTTAGCGTGTGTCCCAGATAAGTTTGCTGAGCACTGTACTTAAGTTTTTGGCCTCGTTACGTCGAGGGAGTCTTCATATAGACAAATGTCATTTTTATTGCAATGTACGATGTCTCAATTAAACCTTTCGTGAGTGTGTCTAGGAAACTGCAGCCTGAATTTCGTCAGTGCCAATGGCTGACATCCATAGCTGCTGCGTGACGTCTCATGACGCTGAAGATCGTCGGATGGTAGGGATAACGAGCATTGGTCGATAGATGTCTCGTATTTCGTTTCAAAGTACAGTCTCCTAGGTTGTGCCCTACTGAAATGCGTTTTTAGAGCGCAGTTCTTAGGCGCCCGTTTCCGGCTTGAGCGGCGTCGCCGTCGGCTTGAGCTTAACCGGGACCCCCCCCCTGCCGAGGACCTCAGGAAGAAGGGGGGAAACCTCCCCCCCCCCCCCCGAGGTCACGGGACCCCCCCTTCGAGGTCACCTGACCCCCCCCCCCCCCCCCCCCGAGGGCACATGACCCTTCCCCCCCCTCAAGGTCACGTGACCCCCTGTCATTCCCAGAAAACACAATAAAAGTTTCATCGTCAGGAACAGACTCCTAAGGTAAGGAATTGCAGTTTTTTCCCACGGAGTTCCACGCATTAGCCGGTGTCGAGCGACGGCTGCCATTGGTGCTTCTCCACCCTAGCACGACGATCCATGATCCAGCCTAGAGATACGAGTGGTGCGAGGTCATTGACGTCATCGATACTATCGCGAGTTGGAGTAGTACGGAGCGTGAGTGACGGAGCGGAAGAGCCTCTTTCTCGGCAGGAGATGATCATCGACAAGGCGGACGGGAAGGATGTGCCGCGCTACCTCATCTACGACATTGTCAGGATCGAGGTGAGGCTCCCTGGGGGGGGGGGGGCTTTGGGAGGGGGCTGATGAAAAGGCCCTTGCAGGGGCAAGAGGTGGGCAAGACGGACTTCAACGTGCGCCTCATCTGCATCTCGAAGGAGATCTGCGAGCCCCGGAAGCGGGCCATGAAGGAGGGCCGCATCGACCGCAGCAAGGAGCCCTTTGGGGTCCGACAGAAGGACTTCTGGGACCTCACCTGCACCGAGTCGGTAGGGCCCCTCTCCCACTCGCCCAGCGCCCGCCTCTCGACGGGAATCGAGCTAGAACCGGACTTCTTTGGCTTTACCCAAGGAGCGCCGAACGTTTACCGTCGGACCCAACGAGAGCCCACCCCACCGCAGTGCCGCTTTTTCCGTCTCGGACTCGACGGACATCGGTTCGTCGAGTCCGCTTCGCTCCGTATTTGACGGTAGCCACGGAGCAATCATTCCCTCTACATGTTCCTCGAACTGGCCTGAAATATCTGGCGGGCGACGTGTGGTGGACGCTGCGGCACCTACCCCGAGGCTCTTTTTTCTTAAATGCGACGGTATTTATGAGCGAACCTTGCGCGTCGGTGGCTCGGTTCATGACCGAGGGAGCGGGCGGCGCTCTACTTATGCGTACAGTAACACCTCGTTAATTCAACCCCCACTAATTCGGAAATTCGGATAATTTGAACTGCCGATCCGGTTCCGTCAAACGTATGTATTAGTCAGTGGCAGCAAACGCTCATTAATTCGGAGGGAACGCGGCGCACTATGGTTAATTCGGACGAATTCGGCAGGTGGCATTAGCTACCATCCGTTCCAAAGGGTATGACCGCTATCCATCCGAGGTGCACACGTGGTTTTTCCGGTTTTCCCATGGTTCTCCGCTCTTCCGGTTCTCCGTGTTTCGCACCAGTTTTGCTCTGGA
Organism: Ixodes persulcatus; assembly: GCA_013358835.2. Taxonomy (NCBI): domain Eukaryota; kingdom Metazoa; phylum Arthropoda; class Arachnida; order Ixodida; family Ixodidae; genus Ixodes; species Ixodes persulcatus. Next base: position 140,492 of record JABSTQ010009825.1, on the reverse strand, counting down.
TTGCCGTGCTTCAGCGCGCTACCCGCTACTCTCCCGGCATGGAAGCGGCAGAAGCATAGCTGCAACGGAAAAAGGGTAGCACAAGTGACTGACGACCGGAATGGCAAAATCGCGACACGCGGGGCTATTGTTCCCGAGCGCGCCGATAGCGAGAGTGATAGTCAGGTTTCATGCCTCAACGCGGGGATCCTAAAGCCCGCCATTTTAACCGCCCACCCCCGCGTTGCAACGCGACTGGCACTCTCACTGTCGGTGCTCTCGGCAAAAATAGTGCCGGGTGTCGCGATTTTGCCGCTCCGATTATTGGTCAGTTGTGCTACTTGTTTTCCGTTGCAGCTGTACTAGGCTAAGAATTTAGCGACGAAAGTGGAAATACTAAGGGCCTTGAAGGACGGCGTCTCTCGACAAGTGATTGAAAGTTACGACGTCAAGAGAAGCAGTTTGGCCACGTATACGTGAAAATTGAGGCCGTTATCCTACGGGCTTTCGGGAGTGAGAAGTTCAACGCGATAAGAAAGCGGCCGTGGGCGGTGGTGCTAAATCGTCAGCGCACGGGATGCGTAGCTCCGACATGTGCGAGTGCGCTGGAGCACTCGACCGCGCTAAGGAAAGTTGCCGTCTCCGCCCAAGTGTCGTCCAGAAAGCAGGCGGTAATAACAGATTTCTTCTCAAAATAAAGGTATGTCACAGGGGAACGTTTTCGCGCAGTTTTCTTTGTCCTTTCGATATTTCGACTTTCGGATAATTCGGACATTTTTGCCGGTCCCATGAGATCCGAATTAACGAGGTTTTACTGTATAATAAAACGACGAATGTAAAGTCGAGCGTCGTAAAATAGATATCCGGATTTTTAACTTACCGCACCTCGGTACGCCGCCATTAACAATTCTAAATTCCCCTCGTGCGCGGTAACCTCGGGTGTCCCTCGAACCCTCTTTTGAGTCTACTATCGTGACATTCGCCACTACATCTCGTCGTCAGGTTCGATCGTTTGCGGATGACCGCACAATTTACGGGCTCATTCTCTCGCCCGACGATGGCCGTACCAAATACCTCTGAGACTAATGCAGGAAGCTTCGTAGTGAAATAGGAGACTGAAGCAGAAGGCAATCCCGGAGTCGGGGACTGCGCAACTGACTATTTTCCCCGGAAATGCCGTGAGTGGGTCTGACTCGGTAGAGAAATGGACAATCTACGAAGTATCTCTTCTTTTTTTATGGACTATATCGGATGTCTTGGTCTTTTGATGTCAAAAAGCAGTGTGTGCTGCATATGTGGACCTGTCAGCATTTGCATAGCGATTTTGTACGATCCAAATAATTACCTTTTCTGAGCTTGTTTGCTCATTTATTTTATTTCTACCCAGACACGTCTCGTTAGATGTCATTAGGGAGTTGTAGGATAACGTACGCAATTTTAGCGCGCGCTAGCGTTAAATTTAGCACTCGATCTAGCGCACGCTACGCGAGAGAGTTTTAGAATAGCGTTTCTTGCAAAAGCCCGAGCATCTCGCACTTGCAACGCCACCAATATAAATTCACAATTTTTATTTCACGCATGAAATGCTGTAACCTTGAAAAAAAAAAAAACAGTTTTTTGGTCCAGTCTAACATTTTAGATTTTTTTAAACGTGAGAATGCGACTCAAGCGGTCGACTGGTCGTGACCGCTTGCGTCGCCTCGGCAAGAGAGGTCTCTTGTACTGACCTTCGCCAAGAAATGTTTGCGCGTCACAAGCATCAAGTTGCCGGTGATCATTGCCCACCTTACTGGGTTTTCCAAAGCGAGTGCAATGTCGTCCCGTATTGAAAATCGCAGTGGCGAGGATGCCGCCGACGTCACCCTCACAATGACGCCCAAGCGGCCGCAGCCATGTTCCTGGGGGCCGCCATTTTTTTAACTGTGCTCGTCTTGGCTTTAGCCAACTTCTCATCACGAATCCTTTTTGAAGCAGCGCAAAGACTCTTTGCTTACGCACGCTATTTCTGAGAAATAGCGTACACTAAACTAAGCGCACGCAAAGCACAAAACGTGATTAGCGTTTGGCGCCTGTGCAATGGCGGCGACGCTAATCTTTGCGTTACCGCCATTGCTTTGCATACTGAAAGTATGCAAAGCTTTAGCGTGCGCTATTCTAAAACTCCCTATTGACTCAAAGTGACCATAATTGGCAATAAGTATAAATTTTTGATGAGATTGACTCAGCTCTAAATGACTGAATGTGATTATTATTGATAATTATGGGATTGTTTTTTGTTTGTTGACACATGCGAACAGCTTGAAGTAGCTGTTGTTGGCTATTAGCACTTTCTTTTACCTTAAATTGCTGCGATAATTGACAATTGTCTATTTTGGTGTGGGTGAAGGAGTATGGCTTCAACTGGCCGTTATTCGCTGTCAGGCTCCAGTTTTATGTATCTTTGCTTGATGTGGCTACAAATGGCTATTAATAACTTGCGTTAAACACTGAGCTACTCCAGCTTCTGAACTAGAATGGGTTCAGGTGGCTATTGTTTGCTATTAGAATCTATATGACCAAATTGGCTTCAAATGGCTACTAATGGCTATTAGTATAATAGCAATTATCTGCTATTTGAGTGTTTATGAATGAGAATGGCCTCAAGTGGCTGTTATAAGCTATAAGCTAACTATCGATAATTATGATTGAGCTACATTTATACGCACCAAATGGAATGGCTTCAAGTGGCTATTGCTAGCTATTAGTATTTATTTTTGACCAGACTGACTCTAAATTAGTGATGGACCGAATCTGCCAAACTTCTTTCGAAGAAAAGTTCGGCAAAGATTCGGCGAAAATTCGGCAAACGTCTGCACACGCGCGAGAGTGCGACGGGTCATGGATTGTAAATGGACGCCGTGCGGTAGTGCGGTTACCATCGTACAGCGTAGTACTACCAGCAGTTGCGGCGAGGTGGGAAGTAGGCGTCGTGGTAACTGCTTGTTTGTCAGCCTTTGTGAATCTGGTTTTCTTCAATATTTTCTGCCTCAAGAACGGTAGATCAACCAGGAATTGACGCAGTCCACTACGCACGTGACAAATGATGCGGGGGTCGGTGGCCGAGTGGGCTAGCGTCAACGTTACTAAAAGCCTCGGTTCGGATACTCACCCTTGAAACCTGGGCCGCAGGCGTCCACCGAGACCGAGTTAAATACAATAACAGCGCCACCTTTTAGCGACGAATTGAAACATGAAAGTTGCTTTACATGGATACTGTGAGATGGCCCTGCGAGATGGCGCTACCGGCCCTTGCCCGACTTGACTTGCAGCCGTGCAGTTCCCGGAGTGGACGCTGCGAGAGAAATGGCGATGTTGCAATCGCCATTAGCTCGGTTCTCGAGTATGGATCGGAGCCACTTTTTTGAAGCAGACTCTATGGCAGTTTCCCAACTGACTGGTTCTAGTAACGTTGGCTAGCGCACACCAGCTCAGATAATGTGGAGCAAAAGCTCGCGTGGGTTTGCCGTTTGCGAAAGAAAAAGCGCCTCTCAACGCTGTTTTGCGTTGTTTGGAAAAACTGGGACCGTCTGTTCCACCGCAAGGTGCTGAACGGATCGAACCATTCGGCTGCACTCGTAGATCCTAGTAGATGTGTGTTTGATTTTAATTTGATCTAGTAAAGAGAGGTACAGCTGCAACGGGAAAAGATTAGCACAAGTGACGGTCACGTTCCACGTCTCGGCGCGGGGGTGGCCGGCAGAAAGCGGCCCATCCTAAAGCCCGCATTTTGAAAGCTAGCTTGTCCCTCGATTTTCTGCCGGCCACGCCTACGTCGCGACATGAAACACGACTGGCACTCTCGCTATCGGCGTGCTCGGGAAGATTAGCGCCACCTGTCACAATTTTGCCACTCCGGTCATCGATCACTCGCACCAATCTTTTCCGTTGCAGCTGTACCAGGGGTTTCCCCAGGAATTGAAATCAGGGGGGGTGTCTAAATTTTTTTGGGGAGGTTAAAAGGTGGGGGGAGGCATTGCGAATATAGGAGTCGTTGTGAATTAAGGGGGTGCCTTCGGAAAAACGAGGGGGGGTCTAAACCCCCCCTAGGGGGGTCTGGGGAAATCCCTGAGCTGTACACTATGCAGTCTGCGTAGGGGAGTTATACCGCCAGGAGGACGTAGGTAATTTAGGAGAGTCTAATCTACATGGGTAATGAACTAAAATTTGTTAATTAGCTTTTTAACGAAATAAATGTGGGGTTTGAATTAGCTACTACTTTGCGAGTGTCATCAAAAACACGGATGATAGTCTTATCATTGCGTTTTTGCGCAGCTAGTTCGTGCCTGTTGTACGTGTGGTAACTTTAGTGCCAAATCCGCGCCTTACGTCTCTACAATTTACTAAGTAGTTTTCAATGACGCTCGCCAAGTTTCTAGCTAGAATCGTGCATTTATTTTCGCTCATTCAGAAGTGAATGGACAAACTTTCGTTAATTATTCGACTCATCGTAATAATTAGCCCTGGTGCCACGTCCCCCGGCCGTAACGCTCGCCCATACAGATGGCATGAATGTACATTTGGCGGCTTGTTTTCTAATAAATCTGTTGGAATGGATCCTTATTCTTTGTGGCTCTTTCAGCTTCTGAGCGAGAAGTTCTCCCAAAAGATGTCTCACGAAGTAGACGGCCTCATCTTCCAACCCATACCCGACGTGAGTTTCCCTTATGCTCGAGACCGGCTCTTTGAGTGCCGTCCAAAATTTGGGGTCTGGAGGGGCATGTTGACTCGTCCTCTCTACCTCAACAGCCGTACATCTGCGGGCAAAGCGTCAACGTGCTCAAGTGGAAACCGCCGCACCTCAACTCTGTGGATTTCCGGCTCAAGATCTTCAAGGAGAGCGGTCAAGGGTGGGTTGCTCTTTGTTCACCCTCTACAAGGAACCGGGCAAAGGGAGTCCTCACCACCTCCACAGAATGTGACCAATGAACAGAGTTAATTGCGCGCGCATTCCGAACCTTCCTCTTTTTGGGCACGTTACATTTTGACAACAGCATGGAATCTTCGGGTGTAGGAGACTCCAATTATTGTTTGAAAGAGCTCTCCGGCGGCGCCCTTGTCTCTGCTCCAGAAAGAGGGGCACAATCTTTGATTAGATATTCATAGGGAGGGACTGGAATGGTCCTTTTCCCCAAATGTTGGGCGCCATCTATCGGCGAGCGGAAGAAGCGTTTTCGCTTCTGCCCGCTCCAAGCTATGTTGGCCGTCTGAACGCGGTTGGTAAATGCGCTCGGCATTTGTCTTTCCTCTATCCAACAGGATTGACGAGTACATTTGTATTCATTGGACGACTTTGTCCGTTTCTACATTTTTCCGAAGGAATGGGCGGCGGACTTTGTCGTGGCGCCGGTTGTGACTGACGACGCAGTTGAAGCTCTTTTGATCAGTGAGAAAGTACAAATGGTTGCATTAAGCTAGGATTTATGTTATATGCGGCATTGGCAATAAATACGGAAAATATTCTAGGCCAGTTTAAGTTCAACTGCGAGCTATTTGTTTAACCTTCTCGAAAATTTTAATTGACGAGGCGTATTCTCATGAATGTAAAGGCTCGCTCTGAAATCGTCCGACAAAAGAATCGGTGCCTGCACCTACCAATGTCAAATTTTCATTGAAGGTATATTTTAGCGGTGGATTTCACCTTGCGAAATTGCGAAGCGTAGCTAGCTTCATTCCTGTGGAAAATGAAACGAACAAACTTTCTCGGGTTAACAGCGGATGTGTTTGGGACTACTACGTCGTTCATGTGCACCGCCGACCCTGTCAAGTTTGCTGATCTCGTTTTCTACTGGAAGGGAGTAGCACTTCGAAATTTCAGAAGGTCGAATTCGCCGCTAAAATACATCTTTAATAAATATTTAAGACGTATGCGCGCAGTCGCCGATTTCTGAGCAAGCCTCGGCATTGATGTCGCCCCACTTCGGGCTACAGCTGCGTGTCACTGTAGGTCCCGGAGAAAAAACACGATATCGGCCACGCCTGTCTGTTTTGAGTGTCGAGCCTGTAGACAATGTTGCGGACTCATTACTTTACTCGATACATACACGAAGAGGACTCATCGAGTCGGTGGTTTCCTCTTTCTTAGTTAACCGGAAGACCAGCAGATGCGGTCGTGGTCCCATTTCTCCTTCCGGTTGTGCGCATAGCAACAAACTGTTCAGCATAGCCACTTTACCTCGATGCTTTATAAATATTTGGAAATTGGGCAATTCTAATGTTTATAACGACCAAAAAGCAGGCGGGCAGTTTGCGCAGCAACGCGACAGCGTCACTTTACGGAGCAAAATTGTGCACCAGTCAAGCGAACCATCGCAGAAACGCAAACTCCGAGTCGCTCGCTCTGCGTGGCACGTAAACGACACGACAGCATAGCGAATTAGTCTGCCCACTTGTATTTCCACACCAGTAACAAATAAAGGAACAAAAACACGAACCTTCCTCAAAGTGGCAACTGCAAACGCTTTAAAAGCAGCCGTTGGGAGCCGTCCACATTGTTTCGCCGGATCGCCCAAATCCACAGCAGCCGCTTCGTTGGGTGCCGGCTAGTAGAAGGAAACCTAAAAAAACATAAACCGTGACAATGCTTGCTCTCGTTGCTGCAGCGAATGCCACTTTGAAACGAGTGGCATTCGCTGTCTCCCGCAGTCCCGAGCCGGACGCACCACGCAACCAAAAATGGTGGACTCCCGTCTGCTCCTGCAGCGCAAGCGCCGTGGAAACTCCGGAAATGGCCCATTTTGGGTTTTTTAAGGATGTTTAGAGCCCGTAGATTGAGTTATCACCATAAATAGACTATCTCGGAATCCACTCGACTGCCCCTTTGGTCCGTAGAAAAATTATGGTTCTTAGTTGTAACTAATCTACCCTAACTTTGAGATTTGTTTGACGTGGATTAGATTCATCTGGCTTTCGCCGTAGAAGACAAGAAGTGAACGATTGCCTCTGAAGGCGCTTTACTGCCCTATGCAAAAGCAATCCGCTCGTCCGTGAAGAAACGTCGCCATTGTCGACTTTCTCGCGACGGGACGATTGCGGACAATGGGGTAAAGAGTGTCCCTCTCCGAGCGCGGACCACACGAGTGGGGAAACTGCGCGCCCGTTATTTGTCTCAACCAGATCCAAGTGACGAAAGGACGCCAGCACCGGTTGCTTTAGATACTGCTGCGCGGCGTCCATTTTCACCACTCGTGTGTCGCCTGCTTTAGACTTAGCACTCGGGGTGGCTACCCTTAACTTAACGCAGAATGTGTTGAATGCGGTGTTTTCTACGAGGAAATCGTCATAAAAGTTGAAAGGCAACTCCGCTCAATTCCAAAAATTTCGGGATAATGAGTGACTTCACATTAAAAAGCACTAATAAAAGGCACTACATCATTTCCCTCATGAAAAATGGGTTAGATATTGTTAAATCTTATATTAATCATGAGCAGAAGTCGAAACCAAAACTTCAGATCCATTTGGCAGCATTGGCCTAGGGCCGCCAAAAACGTGGCTATCATGTGGTATGAGATCTCACGTGATCCTCTACCGGGTGCAAGCGTGCCAGGTGCAAGTGTCGTCTGCACCGCATTCATCGCTACGTTTTGGTGTCTCCAATATTGGACGACGTCTGCACAAATGCGGCACGAGTCTGCGCAAGTAGCATGAACGAAACTTCAAGAGACAATGATCACAGACGGTGAAACGTCGACGGCGGTCGTGACGTGGCAGACCACCATGTGGGAGACGGCGGGACAGCCGGACGGCTCCCAAGAAGTTCGCTGCACAGGCGCGTTCCGCCAATCACGTGGACGCTGCTGAGCACCGACCCTTTACGCTTGCCCCGGCTGGCCCGGAGAAGTAAAAACAAAGGGGCAATGGTGATGACGTTTAGCTCAATGTTGGCTATGAAATAGCCTCGACTGCGCCATTGATTGCGCCACATTTCGCTCGCTAAAGTGAGCCGATTTCGGCAACCTGGCACCCTGCAAAGTTTGCCGGACCTTTTAAAATACATTAATACGGAACTAGGTTGTAATATTTGACGTGTGGTCTTCCGAGGTTATACTGAAGAGGACTGCATTGTTTTCTCAAAAGCAAAAGTGAAGCAGAGTGGACCTTTAAGATGATGTAGAAAGCTCAAACTTGGGTTGGGTGTCACTGGGCTCCTAGTGCAGCTGCTATGGATCAGTTTTATGCAAAATCAAAAGTGCCGGTCACATGTTTTGGATCAAAAAATAATAATTAAATAATTAAAAATGAGATTAAAAAAATCTATAAATAAATAAGAAAGAGGAGAATATAAGAAAATAAGCGAAAAAATGAAAGCCGTTTACAACTCTCTTTAACACCGAATTAGAGCGCAGCTCTTGAGGAGGAGAAGGGAAGGGTACTGAGGGGAGGTTATACCCCTCCTCCCTCCTCCTCACCTGCTCATCCTGCCTGCTACTCCTCCCCCTGAGCGGCGTCGGCGTAACCGTGAGGTCACGTGACCCCCGTGACGTCACTTTTGACGTCACCAGGGTCACCGGTGACGTCACGAGGGCGACGTTTCGGCATGGTGCCGAAACGGCACCGCGGTTATGCTGACGGCTACGCCGACGCCGTTCAAGCCGGAAACGGGCGCTTAAGAGCTGCGCTCTAAAAATAGATAATAAAAAAATGAAAAGACCTAGCGCAAAGGACGCATTCTGCTCTCCCTTTGTCAGTGAGCCTGCACAGATTTTCTTTCGAGGGACTTTGTGACCGATTCCTCTTTTTTTTCTCTGGTGCCAAGCCTGGTGCCCAAACAGGTTGGTCAACTGTTTGTCGGCGGATTCGACCAGCCTTTGGGAAGTATCAAGGTACGTCCCTTTCCGCTCTTCTGTACTAGCCCTTTCCAAAAGGGTTTTTCAAATTTTGAATGGCAGACCACCGTGCGGGACACTAATAACACCTGTGGGTTCTTCTGCACGCAAAGTATACACTGCCGGAAATACGTAGTTAGGTGGCACTTCTGGAAAAAGTTGGTTTCCCTGCGTGCCTTTTCCTACCATTAAAATGGAGAGATGGGCTAGTTGGTTATCGAAACAATACGTGCCTTAAGACAGGGACCAGGGACTCAACAGGAAGTGCTTCGTGTATGTCTTCCTTTGTCTCCATTTCCTTTTAGGAATTTTGACCCCCAAAGTTTCAGTATTTGCCATAGTTACTTTCATCAACTTTTTAATAAGACGACGGAAGTTTTATTGTCCCTCTTATTAGTCTTTCGTATAATCTCATTTTCCTACGGAAATCTAGGAAAGGTAAAAAATTTGGTCACTTTTCTCAGATGCTGTATGCTGGGTGTTTTACCATATTTGTTAAAAAAAAAGGGCAGTCGCAGTGAAAGAAAGGATTCCTGGGGGTCAGCGTCGTTAACCATGTGGTACACGCCCAACTAATTACCTTCGGTTGCCTTAACCGGCTCGTTCCAATGGGAGGTGCGTCGCCGGTAGTCAGTGTGCCGTAGCCGTAGTTAGAATTGAGACGACCAAATCCCACTCGGTGCCGTCCTCCGGCAAATGTCGCAAAGAGACCGAGACAAAGGAGTTTACCACGACTCAATTCTTATCCAAGAAACTGCTCGAGCAAAAAGCTGCAGAAAGCAGGATGAACCGTCGAAGGTCCATAAGAGGAGACTTTTGTCCATCTGGCAGGTAACCAAGGCAATCAAGGCCCTGGACAACAAGATCCTGGAGTGCAAGTGGGACAAGAACCAGTGGGTGTTGCTCCGGGAACGGACGGACAAGTCCTTCCCCAACAGCTACAGCACGGCCATGGGTGGGTCCCGTGGCTGCTCGTGCAAGATGTCTGTCCTTCCATTTGGCTACTCTACAACATTGGGCCTCTCAGTTCCACGTAGCAGTTCGCACTAAAAAGCCTCCAATGCCAAAAAAGGAAAAAAAAAATGATTAGGTAAAACATTGAAGTATCGCGTCGATGAACCACTCGGTTATTTTTTCGCTACGGAGTCGAGCAGTCGCCAACAAAGGCAAGCAAAGTCAAACCGAAGGATCTGTCCGAGCGGATGCGACGTGTCGTCCAGTCGCTTGGACCGCTTTTGGACCCCCCTCCACGCGAAGGAAAATAGAAGCATAACGTTGACATTAGCGTTATAATTTGGAGGCACATCTCTCCTAAAAGCACGGAGAGCTTAATGTGCAGGTTTTTGTTTCTTCCAAACTTAATTTGCTATCGCGGGATACTAGAAGGGAGAAAACAGCAGTTTGTTTTGCACCATGCGTGAGCAAAGCAACGAGTCGGTTGCCCCGAGCAGTGCTCACTCAGCAGGGAAGCCCGGAGCTCCCTTTTTTAGCTTCTGCCAATTCCAAGGGAAGAAGGAGATGTTTGTCCCTCTGTGCAGGCGTCCTGCAAAGCATCAGCAAACCGGTGACCAAGGAGATCCTCTTGGACTTCATCCAGAAGGAGAGGTGGCAGCCCCCCCACAGGGGGCCCCCGTCCGTCGACAGCGAGCTCATGCCACCCCCCAAGATGGCTCGATGAGCAACCTTTTCGGATGTATTTATTTCACCTCGTTTGGTTTGTGGGGAGCCCACGCCGGAATCGGGACGGACCTTCGCTCGTCAAAAACTGCTCGTACAAATTGAGCTCGGTTTGGATGGCGAGCGAGCCTCATTCATGTTTACCGCAGAGTGCAAAATTTCTTAATTTGGAGCTCGCATAATGGTTTTCACGACGTGCCCCTTGGAAGATTGCCTCCGTGTTTCTATCCAAATGACCAGAACGGTTGTGGGTGGACGAAACTCTCAGACGGCAACGTACGTCCGGCGACATTTATGTTTTATCAGAGTTGGTTCGGCCTCAAACATTCCACCTCTTTTTATTTTTGTCGGGGTGGTTATCTTTTTTCTGAAGCGAGGACAGTGTCATCTCGTGTCGGGCGACTCGTCCCCACGGGCTCTAGATTTGTGCCGTCGACGCTGCGATATTTTTTCTCGAACCGGCTTTGGCGCCGGTTCTATGGGCAGTTGGGGAAAGGCCGTAAAAACTCTCTTCTGCTTGTTCTTCGTTTGTGAAAGGTACATTTTTTTAATTAAGGTGTAAATAGCTCGTTCCGAGTGTGTACAGAGTTCTCGAGTGAACCGTGTACCGGCTTCAAACATTGGCCAAAACCTCGGAGGTTTTTCGTGTGTACAAAGTTGCCTAGTAAAACAGCCTTCTCTGTCAACAGGAATGGCCTTTGTGTGAACTAATTTCTTGCGAAAATGCTTGTTACGGCTTCCCAGAGTAAAAAAGGAAATCTCCTTTGATCTCAACGACCCTAAGTAAAATATTTTGCGCCTCGTGGAGTGTTACCAATATACCTCTTGCTAAATCCCCCAAGCGCCCCGGCCGCACTCTAAGAATCATGGGAATGGTGGTCCTTCGGCTCCATGGTCATCAATAATTTCGACCAAATCGATGGTTTCACAGTTTTGAGTGTAACCGGGAGTCACCCCGAACAAGCGTCGTGTAGAGTCGAAACACCTGTGGTATTACTTTTAACATTTCTCGTCAATGTCGGCGTTTTTGATGCTGTGCATGCAAGCTACCTTTCAACCTGGCTGAGCTGCAGAAATCCCTTGCAATACTATCACTATCGTGATTGTTGTTTTTGCAGGAATTGCTTGAAAAGCCGAGTATTCGCACCGACAAAAACCAGTATTTAGCTCAGAGTCAGCGGGGTTGTTTATGGCATTTTAGCGTATCTGAGTTAATATCTTTGAAGCTGTACGGGAATGGTAATATTGAAAAAGATTTCTGCAGCTCAGCCAGGTTGAAGTGCATGGTCAGCATCAAAAACGCTCACATTAACGAGAAATTTTAAAAGAGATATGACAGGTCCTTGGGCTCTACACGACGCTGGTTCAGAGTTACTCCGGATTCCACTCAAAACTGTGTTACCACCAGATTGTTTGAAATTGCCGATGACTAGGGAGCGGAAGGACCACCGTTTTCGTGATTCCTCGAATGCGGGCCGGGGCACTGGGGGGATTTAGCGGATGGTCTATTTTTACCTTCAGTATGAGGTGAATTAGGATTCTTCTATCTGCATTTATGATCACTAAAGACTAAAGACGTGCAATTTTTTTTAAGAACGAGCGGTACTTTGCGCAGCATATGAATTGGGTCCTTCGTTTTCAGGTGAAACCCGATATTTCCAAAAATTTACACCCCGAACGTGTTTCTTAAAAATTGGGTTAACCAAATTTTTTCCCGAATTTGGAAATTTAGTTTCACCGTTTTCCAAATTATTCTGGTGGAAAAATATTTTCTAGGACACAAAAGGGTGAGTAGAAGTGCACATGGACTAACTCCAGACCTTGGAAACCAACCCAGATTTCGTTGGCTTCGGTGAACTGCAATGGTAGAGCCCAAGAATGTTGCTTTTATGCGTATTATTGAGTATTTGCCCTGCTTTGATTTCTGTATAAACCAGCAAAAGGATAAACAATTGCTCTCGCAACTTTGTTTAAAAAAAAAACAAAAAAACGGCATATTTTATTCCAGCCAGATCAAAGGAAAATTGTTGCGCATTGGAAAAGTTAGCGGGAGCTGCGATGTTGAGAGAATGTCCGAAAAGCAGACTATAATGGGTGAGAGGGAAAGAGGGGAAACTGCTCTCTCCAGCGTAGCAGAGCGAATGCTGGAGAGGAGGTCTTCAGCTAACTTCACCCCTCACAGCCCCAAGAAGATGGAGGATCCCTCTTCTGTGCTTCGTCGGGAGGATGGAGATGTATCGTTCACGTATGATTGCGTCATTTCAACGAGAGTTTGGGGTCGTGTGGAACCTAATTCTTTCCCTGTACTTCTCGTCAAACTTAAGTTCAAGCAGCGCGACAACAGTGGCATCTCACCCTAAGGAACAGGACCCAGTTTCTGGTTGCCGTACCGACCATGACCAAATCTGTCGTCGTCGTGGCTTTGGAGGCTCGTCGAGTGACCAAACGGGTAGATTCTGGGACGGCATCATTTCCGAAGCAAGTCTTTTTTTTTTTTGGCTCGTCGGAGACAGGCGGGCAGAGAAAATGGAAACCAATTGCGACGATGGCCGAGCAGGCCTGAACTTGGCATTCCAATCACCATTTTTTTCCCAGTTTGCTCGTGCGGTTTTAGAGAGATGCGGAAAATAAATTGTACGTAGCGCGCGATGCGAGGGTTCTCCATAGCGCACTTATTTGAACTATACAACGAAGAAAGCGGCAAATAGAATGGACGTGCGTGTCGCTGCGACGAGAGCGTCCGTCACCACCGCGCAACTCTCCGAAAATGAGAAGGGGATGACGAAGGGATGAGACGCAGCTTCTAACTGGAAGATCTAGTCAAGGTTCAAACTATTCGTACGGAATGGGTCCACTCAAAAGAAAAGGGGGGTTTGCGCAAACAATTCTTCTCAAGGAGGTCGTGGGCAGCTAGTGAGGAGCAGCTTGCTTGGCCTTCCGACCCACCTTGCCGGGCCTTTCCACTGACCTGAGCCGTCTCTGAAGTCATTGGAATGGTTGTCGTTGCTTCCAGAACCCACGAATTGAGGAACCTTCATTGATAATTGTAGTTTCGAGTATGTGTTTTTTCTGTTGGCTGCTCGAAGTCGGGAACCGTGCGAAGAGCACGTAGAAGTAGGCTCGTTGTTATCCTCGGCCAAGTATCGGAGCAGTGTTGGCAGCCATGCAGCTATCGTAGGATTCCATCGTAACTTACGCAACTTCCAATCGTTTCGCTCGGCGTATTCGGATTGGTTTTTAGGCTTCGTCCTACGCACGTCTTGCGTGATAGCAAAGACAAAATACACTTGGCGAACAGTTTCTGCTACTACGCGCAAAAGCACTCGACCAAAGCGAAGCGGGGAAAATACCTGGCCTCGTCGCGTGATACTTGTCACTACGTCACCATCGAGCGGTCGCGGCGCTCCCATCGGTCCCGCTCGGGGCTAATAGGATGTATAGACCAACTTGTGTTTTTACAAACAAGCCGGAGCGCCCCTAGCGGACGCCACCGGCACCCTGCATGCCCGATGGAGTGTGGGCAAGAAGCTCGCCGGCGCCCGTAAACAAACCATGGGAAGGTGATGTCGTCGTCGGTGTGGGTCCCCGCACTCTTTTCCGCGTCTGAGTTGATTCCTCGTCTTCCGGGCAACGTTCAACTACTTGAGCGGCCTCAGCAAAATTAGTGAGGCTCGGTGCACCGCAAAACTTGGCGTGAATAATGTGTCGTCCGGCAATTTATTTCGCGTGGACCCGCAGAATGGGCGCTAAAGCCTGATTCGCACGATGAGATTCTGCTCGCTATTTTCAGTTGTGACGTTGCTCGGGCTGGAAAAGCATGGACAGTAGCTGAGATGGTTGACGTCGATACTGAAAATCGGAGGCAGAATTGGACCGAGTGAATCGGGCATAACAAGTCGATGATGGCTATTGGTAACGATGGTCAACATCTCCTTGTATCTACTGTTTACACCGAGCCTGATTACCCCAACCCACCTTCAAACTTACAAGTCTTTTGATGTCTTCACTTACCGTAAAATCCCGTAAGGACGCCCACCCAAAATGAAGAGATCAATTGCGAAAAACATGGGGTGGGCTATCTTTGGGGATGCCACAACAAAACTTTATCAAAAATTAAGGGTAAGCGCCGGGGCACTTGCTGCAAACCACATGACGGGGAACTGATACCGTAGATCGCGGACACGGCAAATTCGCGTTTCACGATGCGATAAACACGCGGGAATTCGCTACAAACTCCTGTGTCACGGGAAAGGATACCGCAAGTGGCCGATGCAGCAGATTCGCGTTTCACGATGCGAAGGACTCGCGGAAACCCGCCGAGAACTCTCATCTCACGGGAACAGATACTGCAGATCGCGGACGCGGCAGATTCAAGTTTCATGGTGCAATAAGGACGCGAGAACCCGCTACAATCTTGCCTGTCACGAAAACCGATATCGCGCGCGCAGATCGCAGACAAAAACACGGAACCCTCTACGAACTCGGGAACGGATACCGCGAATTGCGAACGCAGCAGATTCGCATTTCACGATCGATGCAATATACACGCGGGAACAACTAGCGTGTTACGCGAGCCGATATTGCGCGCAGATCGTAGACAAAAACGCGGAAATCCGCTATGAACTCGCTTCTCAAACACACCGGTATCGCCGATCGCGCCGTTGATGCGCGATTCCCATCGGACATCGCTTGACGTCCAACAGAAATCGGGGGGTGGGCGATGTTTCGGAATTTTTATGCTACAGATATTTAGCCAGAAAAAGGGGATGGGCGGTCTATCGAGGGAGGGCGCCCTTACGGGATTTTACGGTGCTTCTTATCGCAATTACCGGGTCAACATTTGGTCTACGGGCCGCTGTCGTTTGAGCGAGCCGACGACAACATGCAGGAATGTTTGAAAGAGCAGACAATAGTTCGAACGATCGGGCAGCCGTTTGAACTTGGAAACACCGAACGTAGTCCGCATGCAAGTGGTCCGTAGAACTTGGCAGTTTTCCCGCGTTCATGTTGGACCAAAACAAATAAATCTGATGACCGCAAATATCCGTGATTTCAACCCAAAGTGCTTCCCGCACAAGCAATCGTAGACCGACGGCGTCTGGTTTTTATTTTTCGCAGCACCTGTCAACGTTATCGGAAAAACCCAGCAGCCAGAAAACATGAAAACTGACGTTCAAACCTTTCCCAACTTTTTTGGCACAGTCCTAGTCACGGCGTTTTGACAGGAACGCAGGTTTTTGTCCGGTTTCTTTCAAAACAACGTGGGAATGCACGTCCCGCATGGTGACTTCCGCCTACAGCCCCAGACCAGAAGTGCGCCCGACGCGCCACCACCGCACCGTTACGTAACAGAGCTCAGTTTGCATATGAGATGCTGTGTGTCTAGAAGATTATGTAAGCAGCAAGGATTATCAAAAACCCCAAGTGAGCTCTTATATCATGTTCCAATTAGGGATGCCGCAAACCACCCTAGGTTCGAATTCGAAAGGTTTCGATATTTTCGAACTGAACTGAGGTTCGAATTCAAAAGATTTTGATATTTTCGACCATACGGAGGTTTGAATCCGAAAAATTCGCAACTTTCAAAAACCGTGGAGTTTTGAACTCGAAAAGTTTGAAGCTTTCCTGATTTCTAAAAGTTTGGGTTCGATTATTTTGAATATTTTGTTACTTGAGGTTCGAGAAATTCGAATATTTCGAACTTTCCTAACTTGAAATTCGAGAGATTCGAATGTTTCAAATTTCTTTCGATCTGAAATTCGAATGTTTCGAATTCTTGTAGACATAGAGTTCGATAAAATCAAAGATTTCGAATTTATTTCTACATAAAGTTTGAAGGTTTCGATTTTCTTTTACTGCTAAATTCAAAAAAAAAAAAAAAAACTGAAGGTTTTGAATTTTTTTTAACTCCAAGTGCGCAAAGTTCAAAGTCCGGTTTTCATGTTCCGCCACAGTATCAATTTCAAATAACGTTTTCATGCCTCACTGGTTTTCACGAAGTCAGGTTTAGAAAAGTTTGGGTGTGATATTTAGACTGCGCAAAGTTGGTAAGGCAATTAAATGAGACGACGAGTGTTCCGGATGTGCTGGAATATTTGCCAGTGCAGAGTGACGTGTGAGCATAGATCAGTAATTGTGACCGCCAGCCCGGGGGGCTCATTAAGGTGCATCACGAAGTAGTGATCACACGAACGCACTGTTTAACGATACTCATCCAGTTCGAAATGGCCAGGTTCAGGCAGGTGGTTGAGGCTCAGAAAAACCTTGAAGCGATCTGGCAAACTGCCTCCCTACCCCCTTGCACGCTGGTAGTAATCCGATCGAACGCCGCCCGAGTGATGCTGGCATATATAAGTTTAGTTTGTACAGTACATGATGCAAAATCCTGAGACTGGGAATGAATTTTGAAAGAAAAAGTGGAAGACAGAAAAAATGGGACAGGACAACGCCTCAAACTCAGCTCTGCGAATGAAATTTGAAAGATAAAGTGTAAGCCAGAAAAAAGGGGACAGGACAACGTCTCAAACTCAACTCAGCTGAAAACCCAGCTCAGGACAACGTCTCAAACTCAACTCAGCAGAGTTTGAGACGTGTCCTGTCCCCTTTTTTCTTTATTTCTTGCGAATTTCATTCCCAGTCTCCGGATTTTGCATCATAATCAACATACACCAGCTCGCCTGCACTTTGACAAATTTTTAGTTTGTAATTGCTTTGGAGGTTTATTTTCCGGGACAGAAGAAACGCCGAGCAAAAAGCACAGAAGCTGACACAACTTGAGGTTGAGGAGCGTTCTACCATACCAGTGGCGTCGCCGCGTCGGAAGAGGAAGAAGGGGGGGGGGGGGGGCTCCAGTCTCCCCCCCCCCGATATTTTGGACTGTTACAATATGGGGAAAGAGGGCATGTTCGAGCTTATTTTAATCTGAAATTATTTATGCATATGTATAGCTGCTGTCGCTCTTCACTGCATAAAAGATTGCGGAGATGGTCATTGTTAGAAACTCGTCAGAAGGCACTACTCGTCACAAGCTCGGTGGTTCGGAAGTTCAAAGCTATGTCTTTTCGACCTAAATAGCTGTGCCACTGGTAAAAAAATATAAGCAAATAAACATAACAGTGAATGCAAAAATAAAAAAAAGCTGAAGAAAAAACAAAACTATCAAGAACCCGCCGGAAGTGTTGTATTCTTGCATATTCAGAGGCCCAGAACTACGAAACAAGTTTCTCCTACCAAAATGTTTACGGGCTAAAAGAAACACGTCCCAAAAAACAAAATGCAAAAAAGAAAAAACAATTTTTTTTTTTTTTTGACGTGTTGAACTTGAACACTTTTAGAAATCTTCCCCCATGACTTAATTTATCCTTCAATGTGAAAAAAACAAATACATTATTTTGTATTCTGCAGATGGTAATGATATGTACTGTCTGTGATGTTAATTTAAATGCGATACCTCAAACAATTTAGACTAACAAAATTACCAAGTTTAGGGCATAACTGCCCGTAGATACATGTTTGGATATTTCTTCGAAACTCGTCTTGAACAACATTCTTAAAAAGTTTAACATCTCTACCATAAATAGCTCCGGCTATAGTGCGCTTCAAATATGGCACAAACGAGAATAGTCAAAAACCCGTCGTCCTTCATCGCTCCTTCGGGAATCTATTTCTTTAAAACCAAGCATGCCAGATGATTGAATTAAACGGTATTGTCTTTCGCAAAAAATGCGGCACCGCGTGTAAAAATGCGAAAAAAAAATTACAAATGTACCTCGCTGCTCGAATCCAAATGAAACCGCCCGCCGGTCTTTCGAAGTTCGACGAACTTCGAACTTTTACCCTAAAAGTTTGGAGTTTGTCGAACTTTTGACTTTACAGGAATCGAAAGTTCGACAATTTTCGAATTCTTCAGATTAATAAGTTCGAAAGTTCGAAAATTATTGAATTTCTTAGCGTAGGAGGTTCGAAATGCTTCAAACTTTTTAGTGCAAGAAGTTCGAAAGTTCGACAAGCATCGAATTTTGCAGCGTAATAAGTTCGAAATTTCGAAAAGCGTCGAACTTCTTAGTTTTAACTAGTTCGAAAATTCGACTTCCGTCGAATTTCTCAATATGGAAAGTTTGAAAATTCGAAATCTTTCGAACCTTTGGAATCGCTTGATTCGATCATCGAACCTTCGGTTCGAAGAAAGTTCACGGCATCCCTAGTTCCAATGGTATTTTGGGCATTTGACTCGATTATGAAAAAAAATAAAAATACATTCGATATATTTTGAAACATATTGATGCTTTTTATTCTTAATTATACTTATCATAAAATCCTGATCAAGCGCCCACTAAACATTTTGAGATAATCGTGTAAAACTGGGGAATTCTTAGGTCAACAATATGTAAAGATATGTCCTTTGTTTTATTTCCCGAATGTTACAAAGTTGAGGGGTGGGTGCTTGTTGTAGAAAGGGCAGATGATTGGTATTTTATGCTACAGTGCAATCGACTTATAGCGATAATGAGAAAACCCAAAAATTCAATCGTTATAACCAATTATCGTTGTATCTGGACAAGAAACTGATCGCTATACGCAGTACATCACTACTATATGTGGTATTGTTATAGGTTGGTTGCACTGAATATCTTTCTAAATACAACCTGCAAAACCCGAATTCCAGGAATATTTTTTGAAAAACCCGATTTGTCCTGGATTACCAGCTTAGAATGAAGCGCCCTATCTTTTAAAGATACAAAACGTGAAAGCAAAGGACCTTACGTATGAACCATGTACAAAACTCTTCTCGATGCAATGAGTCTAGCTTGATGCTGGATAATGCCTTTTGAGGCATATCACCGTAAATGCGGTGCTCGCTAAAGGTACATTGGCCGACAGATTATATCCTTTATAGATTACATGTGAACGTGTCCATAGAACATGGGGACGTATCATACTTGAACGGTGTTTATGTATGAAGCTTTGCTAGTGTGTTTTGGTACACAATCACAAATGCTAATGATGTGCCAGACGTGGCTCGCCATTGACAGTGTCTCGTACATTAATATGTTCGAGCCTGCGGCACAAAAAGGAACTCAATTCGTCTTGCCTAGAGGGATTTTTTTTTTTTTTTATGAGAGTTACGGAAAAGGTACGATAAATCTTTCGCATACCTCCGACTGACCGCTACGAGCTAAAACAGACTCGTGCAGCCGAATTGCCTCGGACCAATACATGGTTTGACGAGAGCAAACTTGGAAAAGGTTTAATGTGCTTTGCCACGGCAGTTGCAAGCATTCTATGAACTGTCCGAGCCCCACTAGCTCCGTACAAGCTCCCTTGCCAACAGACAGGGTGCCAACGTGACTAGCAAGGGGACAGCCTGCTGCAGGTACGCCTCGCTCTGGGACACCCTGGCAACCAGGCTGTGCTTGAGCAAGTCGTCCTTCTGCCTGGAAATGCAGCGGCCGTTCTTCTCTTGGAGCTCCCCCAGGCAGCTGCAGTGGCTGAGGACGCAGCTGGCGCCCAGGTCGATGCAGTCTCGGTCCGAGTTGCAACGGGTGCGCAGCCCCGACGGCCTCGGAAGACAGTTGCTCCAGGCGTCTCGAGCGTAGCCGTTGATGCAGGCGCACCAGTGGTGCACGGTACATTCGCTCTTGGGTTCGACGTTCTCGCACTGTTCGTCGTAGAGGCACTCGGTCTCGAGGAAGGCCTCCACGCGGCACGTTGTGTGCACCGACTGCAGTTTGACGGGAAACAGGCTGTTGGTGCAGGCGCAACGGCTGTTGGCGCACTTGGCGTTGCGGGGTGCGCAGTCGTGGTCCGTCTGGCAGTCGTCCGTCACCCTGGCGTGCACGACGCTCTGCGCCGTCTGCATCTCGTCGTCAAAGAGGTAGATGCACTTGAAGACGTATATCTCCTTGAAGGTGGGGAGCTTGAGCACATTGCGGATGAGGATGGAAGAGGCCATGATCTTGACTCCCTTGTACTCTATGGTCTGGATCCTGGACACGTCCACTTCGAACAGTACCCTGTCGTTCAGGGTCCATGAGACCGAGGCGTGTGTGTTGTAGCCCACAAAGCACTCCAGCTGCAGTGTGTCATTTGTGGACAGGACCACGTGGGCCGGCCTGATCTTCACCTTTCCGAGCTCCATTGGGTGTTCGTCGCCGATTACCTTCTCAAAGCTGCTGATGTTGTGCACGTTCCCGGTGTTGTTCCTCGAGCCCGCTCGCCGAACTCCACCTGTCACAGCGGGCTTTCCCACCGGCACATTCTTAATTACCTCGTCTAGAAAGCTGTCCGGAGCGATTTTACTGGTATTAGCTACCGGTTCTAGTAGGTCTGCTGCATCCTGGATGACGAAGTGGCGCTTCGCTTGTGAGCCTGGAGCTGTTTGGTTGCTTTTCGAGCTCGCATCGGAATGGCTTTCTTCCACTTGGAACGACACTCGACGTTGCCGAAACGGCAAGTTTGGCGCCGATGGGTTCGCTTCGACATTTACGTCACCGTCGTGAATCCAAGCGCCGAAGTCGCTTTTCAGCAACGCTGAAGACGCGGGGAGCTGCGGCGCTTGGTTGGCCTTGAAGTCTTTGTTTGGACTGACGGGCTCATTCAGTTTGGCGTGCCCAGTGCATATGGTGGAGGATGTAACGCTGAGCACGAGCAGCGAGAGCATTCGGGGGGCCATGCTCACCTCCGGGAAATGTCATCCAAGAGGATTTCTTGGAGAGATTCGATGGTGTAGCGGTGCCACCGTGGATCCTTACCTGCGCGTGCTAACAATTTCGCTATGTATGCGAGATATTCACTGTTAATAATTTGAATGTGGAAATGGTTTCATCTATTCTTGTAGTCAAAATTCAGTACTCGCAATTTCGGCGTTCTCGGATGAATTCCTTCTAACCGAAATTGCCGCTTTAAACGAAACCGTAACTACAAGCTCAACGTGTCAGTTTATTTTAGATTGTTTAGGATGGTCCCGAGTATTTACCGAACGGATTTATATTATACCAAAGACACGAATACGTCTCCTAAGCTGCGCATCGAACTGGTCGAAATCGCCCAAGTACCATTCTATTTTACCTTAGTGCTCTAGCTTTAGCGGTAAAGGAACTCCTGGCTGGCAACTTGGTTTTCTGCACGTTCGTCAGAAACTGCCAACGGGTAAGTTGGTGTGGCATCGCTTTCTTTTTAGGGTCATTCAGTCTGCAATTGACTCAAACAATTCGACTTTGAGAAGCTGAGGAAACGAGAGATCACGTGAGCATACCTAGTTAGTGTAACTATCCTCCAGTGTCACGATATAGCTCTAATTTTAGAAAAGCGCGCGGCGAGAACGTCGCCGCTCTCTGTCCAAGTGCCGGGTTTGGTAGTTTCACTATCGCTAGCTGCACGCTTTACCTCAAAACGGAAAGCTATCGCATCTGGCTGAAATATTGAGCGTAAAATAATAATATTGTCAGGAAACTGCTTACTGGTCTGTTGCGTGAGGGTTCGTTTGGAATGTGTTTTAGTTCAAAATCCGCGATGAAATAGGAGATATTTTTTCTTGCACTTGAAGTTGGAGGTTGTGTTGCAAGGCCATTGGAGCCAGTCCTTCCCCACGAAATAATATCTGCGATCTCTCATTGGCAGATTGGCTAGAGTGAGACGAGTGAAGGGAAAAGACTGGTGATGGCCTCGCGGGTGATGCAGTATTCCCTCCTGCTCTACTTCCTTCACCTATCGCTCACCTTAGCCATTCCTAAGGAGGAACACAAGAGAGTTCACCAGCAGAAGGTGAGTCCTTCTAGCTTCAGACGAACAAAAATAGGTATATGCAGCTGCATTGAGTTGTAACATGCCAGCAACCTTTTGAACCCAGATGGGTCGCAAAAAAGGTCATAAATCTTTCCCATGTAGAGGAAGAACATAATACTAATTCTTTTGAAGGTTTCACAGCCAACATGACATTTCTGGCTCCTTGCCCTCGTTATCTTATGTCCAACTGGTATGGTTAGAAGCCAGCGACATACTTTGACACTCTGTCTTATGAAAGCAATTTCTAATACCAGACGGGCACACTTAACTGCAGTTACGCTTAAAGGGACATCGACAGGGTACATATGTGTGCCGGTGTTTTTATTTGAACACTACCTGTGAGAGCCCAACAACCCAGAACACAGTTCGCGGCTTGAAATTTGTATCTTTTCCGCCCAAAAACTGTCTGTCGAGAGTTGGCCGGTTTCAGGCGTGCTCACACTCCTTTCCTCTGTCACGTGCCGTCCATACTGATGCATACCAAATATGTTCAGAGTTGTGGGTCATCTAATTAGTTCAGTATTAGAAATAGAAAAGATTATGAACCCCATTTTCTACTGGTTCCAAGAGCTTGCAAATACAGATCACAGGAAGTAGATTTACATGTCATTCTGAAGATGGCGACTTACCGCGGGCTGGGCGACGTGATGTTGGCGCACGACGGACCGACGTTGCGATGGATGTGGGACCGCTACTTGGGAACTGTGGTTCGTGGTACCGGCCAATCGATCTTCAAGCACAGAACAGCGAGGGGAAGGGATAGAAGTGTGAAACAATCGCACGGCAAACGGTTCATGCAAAGTCCTCGTTGTCGTCGTCTGCTAAGCGGATGAACAGAAAAAAACTGGGTAGAGAGCGATACCCATGGGTCTTCCGGCAACTCTCTCCTCCGAGCCTTTGTGCACATGTTTCGGTTGCGAGCAGTTGCATTTTTATATTGATTGGGTAGTCTTTTGACGCCATACTAAATCCCATGACAAAAAAAAAATAATATAAAAAAATGTTCGGGGGGGGGGGGGGGGGGGGCGTCGGGTCGTCGGCGTCAGAGTTCCTTAACCACCACACAGTTAATACTCCTAGACAAACGTTCTGTGGCTATGCAATCAAAGCTATGGGCACACATGCGCTTGTGCATCGGGCGCTTATCAAAGCTGAGCACTCTTCATTTCGTCTGAAATATGAGCTTACGCTTAACTGTGGTTAACTGTGTTACTAGGGTATAAATGCTAAAGAACGAGTAAGCTTTTCCGGACCTTTTCAAAAACGAAATTTGACCCGGTTTTATTGATTTTACCGAAAGATCCGGCATTTCACATGTAAAGGCTCCAGCTAAAATCTCCGAGGCACAATCAGCGTGTATATGCCTTAACAAAATTATTCAAATACAGATTTTAAAAAAGCTGAATCTCGGCTAGAGTGAGAGACTTCCCAGCTAGTTTAGAGGTGAACGGGATGGCTTGCAGCATGACTTCGAGAAAGTTCTTTGAAACGGAAACCCGCAGGAAAGGTTTCCACATAAGTCCTGCTTTCCTTGGCCTTGAGTTGATATCTGAATGATAAGAGGGAGAGAAAAAGTAGAAAGTGCTTTTGAAATGTTCTTGTTGGCTTCAGTTCTGTATCACATTTTGAGCACATTTTTCCAAATCACAGAAGACCCTTGTTGAATGGCGGTAAATTTGTCGTAGATACCCAAATTTTAGGGTCAGATACTAGTTTTGTAATCCCAAGAAAGAATTAATGTAATCTTCTCTTTTGTTTTGAACAGCTTTGTGTATACTTTACCTAGAAAAATTATTATCACTTCAGATAAAAAAAGTTCTTGATTAGATTGTGAGAAAAGAGATGAAATAAAAACACACACACACCCATTTATCATCCTTCAATGTCACGTAACCTTAAAAAAAATTTGATGCGTGCAAACAAATTTTTTTGCTAGTGTTTATATTTGTTTTTATCTTAATAACTGTACTAAGAGAAGTTTGTCCCCATGGAGCGCTTTTTCCCCCCTTTATGCGGTGAATTAAGATACTTGTATGCGCATTTAAGATCAGTTATTTGTTAGTTTATCAAAACACACACTTTTTAATGCCAAAAGCATTCTTTTACTTCTGTGACAACCGAATCTTGTTGCAATATTTTTTTAGGGGATGACAAGGACGAGTAGAATATTTGGCGAGTACTGAGGAATGGGACGTCTTGAATCGTCACCAGGGTCTTCCCACAACTACACTTTCAAGATTTACTGAAGTCAACGTAATATCAGTTGTTCGCTGGACAAAACAAAAAAAAAATGCAAAATTTGTTTCGTGGATTTTATTAGTTTTATCGACGAAGACGCGACTAGGACTGCTTATGATACCTCTCAGATATTCTGCGTTTGGTTCGTAACCGGCGGTTTCGTGTAGAAAGAAACATAAGCTGCAGATCTGTGTTTTTTTTTTTTATTATAGTGGAGTCTTCGTTGGTAATGTTGTATCAGGGAAGCCTAAATGATTTGTTGCAGGTTCTTGAAACACCTCTAGCTCGGGTTTATAGTTCAAGCTTATTATCCTCAAAGACATCCGAGTCGACAAAAACTTAAAAAAATAATTCGATAAAGACAAACAAGTAGAATAGATATGTAGAATACTACATATCCAAAAACGCTTTGCATATATGTTACTCTGATGTCAATCCAGTCGTTGATGCAGTTGTTGAACTTGTGCTGCCTGCTCTTCACTTGTGACGGATGTTTCTAGTTGGCAGCTGGGAGCCATTGGGTCTCTCTGGCGTAGCTCAGCGACAGCCTTTGTCGCAGCCGCTGAGCGACGAGCAGCACTACAAGGAGGGGGACGAGCACAACCCGGACTACGACCACGACGCCTTCCTGGGCGAGGAGGACGCCAAGACCTTCGAGCACCTCACGCCCGCCGAGAGCAAGGACCGGCTCGGCAAGATCGTTGACAAGATCGACAAGGACTCCGTAAGGCCCCTTTTTAATCCGTCCTAGTGCCGACGAAAATGTGCGTCATTTGACGTCAAAGAACGCTGACCTGTAGCCGTTCCAAAAGGCTTGATGAAGTTTATCTTCCCGAAAGATGTCTTCGGTAGAACTGCGTCGCTATTTATTCGCTTCAAATCACATTCTATCCTTTTTTTTTTTCATTGTTTTGAGAGAGAAAACTTTATTTCAACCACCCATGTCCAGGCAGGGGATTGTTTTGAAGGATATACTTATCTTGACCCTTGTATTGTGTTTATGGCTGCATTTGTTTTATTTTAAATTATAAATAATGTTTGTTCTTTTTTATCTAAAAAAAATTGTACCATATTTGTTGTTTTTTTTTCCACTTTTTATGAAATGTGCAGTACCTCCATTCAAGCCAAGACAATATGCGGGGTGTCTTTTTTTTTTTATCGAACGCAGATATTTAAAAAAGAAAAAGCTGTGAAGGTTACACAAATGTGGTCTGTGCAAGTGAGTTATACGGGAGGGCGGACATTACGCTCGAGAGACAACGCAACTCATGGATGACTGAATGAAAATTCACTAATCACTTTTTTAATTAGATGTTTTAGGGCGCACGTTTAAGGCCCGTTCACACTCTTGCGACCTCTTAAACCTGGGTTCTTTAAAACTTCTTAAACCAGAGGACACACTGGCAGCCATCTATTGGGTAGCAGTGTAAACTCGGCGGTCCGGCATATTTTTTTTATTTCTCTCGCGCATTATCCTTTTTTTCTTGTCTCAAAAAACTTTTGTCAATGTTATAAACAAGCTTTTCTATGGGTATTACGCACATTTGACCTCAGAAATCCCGCAAAACCTTCGCTGTTGTGAAATGCAGTTCCTGGGTCACCGCATAGATGTCGCCACAATGCCAGTGTGTTCCCTCGTTCTAAAAAAATTTAAGAAGTTTTAAGAGATCTCGTCTCTCTCACTTGTACTCGGTCGCAAGAGTGTGAACGGGCCTTTATATTAAAGTAATAGAGGCAATCGATGTTGAAGACCAGCCTAGTTTTTAAAAATTCTGGATCGAGCACGCAGTTTGAGTTATTCATTGTGAAATTTTGTTTCGAAAATCTGTCGGTACCGAAACCAAACGCAAAATGTCTGCCCGTTTCGATCTGGATGAGCATTGTACCGGCATGCGGAAGGCTAGTGGTTGTACTGCACTGGCTAAATTTCTCATCTGCAGCTGGGAGACAAGTCACCCACTGAGGCAGACTAAGTTCTAGGCTGTATAAGCATACACATACCTTAATATTTTTTTTTTTTTGCTCAATTTTAAATGCTTTTTTTTTGGGGGGGGGGGGATTGAGTGCATGAAAGCGCATCTTTTGGCACGAGCTCTTGGCATTGATAGTGCTACGACATCATCTTGTTATCAGCTATTTTTATATTTTCCAAAGAGTGCGTTCAGTGGGCATCGGATACACAAAACCCCTAGGTTTGAAGTGACTCATTAACTCTGTCCCGTCAAGCGCACTTCTCGCCGAGCACCTGTGCACATCGGGGAAGCGATACCCGCAAAGCCCACAAGCTCTGTAAGTATTGCTTCCCTGCAGTGCACAAGGCGCTTGGTGAGAAGGGTACTCAACGGGGCAAGGCCCGCCGCAGGAGCCACACATGGAGAGAGAGTCTGGTCTGTGGGAGGAGTGCGCAGAGCCAGGGCGCGCACCAGACGCATACAGAGGGCTGGACAATAATCTTCTAGCGGTAGGTAGCCAGAAATACTTCTGATAAGTGCGTAAGAGTTAAACGTAACTCTTCCTGGCTGAAACTATGCTGCCCGTGATGTTTCGATTATGATCCTGCAAAAAGATGGAAGAGACGAATGTGCCGCTCCAACTCTGTTTTGCTCGGACGGCAGATGCCGGCCCTCGGTGCCTGGCATACGAATTACGCGCCGTTATCGAAATGCCACGTGCACCATAATTTCAGTCACCGAGAGTTAAACCGACGCGCTTATTAATTTTATTTCTAGCTACCACCGCCAGGGAATTATTCGCGGTTTCTGGTTGGCCACATTCAAGTTCGTGAAGACGCCCCGGAACACGCCCAGCTCGCTTTTGGCCAATGGCGCCTCCTAATGTGCCTCCTATACTTCCTAATGAACAGCCAAACTCTATATTCGGCTCTGGCCCGCCACGATTGACACTTCCAAATGTATGAATGTCGCAGTTCATCTCGAAGCAAATATCAAATAGCGTATTAGTGGGAACTACTATTCGGAAATGCAAATGTTTGCACAACCCTAACCTGCTACATATTGTAGATGAATGTGTTATTGTAACGGAGGAATAGAGTTCTAGTTCGCAAAAACGCCTGGCTGCCGGTTGGTCGTGACTCGAAGCAGCTGCATCGGTCTTCCGAGAGCATCTCCATTGGAAGGGCACTCATTTCAGGTTCCATATGTTGAGAATGTGTGCGCCTGGTTGTGCTACAACAAAGCAGATCTGTGAACAATGGAGGCCGAGGAATACTAGCTGCCCTTCACTTTGAAACAATAGCCCCCTTCTCCTCAAAGCATCTGCGTTCCAAGAATATGTCTCTTTGTTGAACTAATGCCTCAGAAATCTGTACATGGGCCGAAAAGCAAATTCTTTATTTATTTATTAAAGGACCTTAAAGGCATGACATAAGGGAAAGCTGGTCAAAAAAGACACACAGGAAGCAGTGTTGAGATGACTAGAAAGAGGAGCTTCTTGAAATATTACAGGGAAACATTGGTGAATAACAAAAAATATCTGACTCACGAATTACAAAGTAAACCAAAAACACTAGAGAATGGCCGCATCACTCTAAATTACCAGGATCACATAAGGAAGTTGCCAAAGAGAAAACATTAGGCGACGTTCTCAGGATGGCAATTCCGGGCCTAAATGGCTCTAGGTTTGGCTGAACTAACAGGAGGGTGGGAACCCAGATACTTGCACGAGAGGATGTCCCTTGCGGTGGACACAAAGGGGAGGAAACTCGCGCAGAATATTTCTTCATTTTTAATTAACAAAATAATGAATCGATTAATTTTGTTTACCCCCGCAGGGGCTGTGCTAGGTGTGGGGTTTCAAGTGTAAACTGCATGTATGCGATTTGGCGAGCAACGAGACTAGCGACGGCGACCCACTTCGCTGTCGTTCGGTCCGTCGCACAACGAGGCCAACCGCATGAAAGCGACGGGAGCAAGCGACGTTTTGTAGAAATCCAAAAACCGAGCGACAGAAACCTCCGTCGCTCGTCTTGTCGCTCGCTACATCGGTTACACGCGGTTCAGCCTTAAGTTTATGAAGTGAGAAAGTCGACTAAGAAACTCTCTGGTCCCGAACCCTTTCCGTACGGTCCGTGAGATATTTGTGCGTTATAGACTGCAAAGCAACGAAGCGGAAGCGTCCACCTTAATTATGCCGATACGAGTAGACCAGTAGATGTTGGAATCGGGAAAGGTTGTGAAGGTTACACGCTATACCCTTATAATGTTGCGGGTCTACCTAAAGAACCATCGGAACAAGTGTCGGTTGACCGATCGATGTAACCCCTTGCCTTTTAATAAGGTGTGTGGCTCGTGCCACCCTTCACGGCCCATAGAGCCTGACCACGAATGTGGCTCGTGTTTCGATTTCAGCGCTTACTTAGCACCCTCCCCGACATTGTTGCTCTCCTTGGGTTGTTTGCTCTTTTGTTTTGCTCTTTGAAAATGCTTCATTCGGCCAAGAAGAAAAAAACGTGCGCGCTCGTAAGTGTTTGTGCCAAAACGACGTGGCTTAGGCGCAGAGGTCCGCTTTGGCCAACGAAGAGCTACAAAAACTTATTTTTGAAAGTGACAAATGCTCGGGCATCACGGAGAAGAAGAAGAACCCGACACAGGCGTGCAAAGTACTTAAGCACAGCGAACAGGGAGTGAAACAATGTGGGAATCTGGACAGTGCGAGGAAGCTCTCCACCTTCCTGCATGTTTACAGTGCCATCACACTCTGAAGAACTGCTGTAGAGGACCAGAAATTCTGACTTGGAGCAAGATACCACGTATGGAAGTAGAGAAAATTTTTTAAATCTTATCTCGATGCAAATTGCCCGTTTATAATGAAGTTTTGCCGTACATTCCTTGAAGCAAACAGTGAGTAGGCAGGGGGTTAAGGGAAAGTTTGTTTCAGATTCTAACCTTCAAATAGCTGTTGCGTGTCGTCATACTTTGTTTGGCTTGCGTCCAGGTGCAGTAGACGCTACGAGGTAATGGGGCCAGTCAAGCAGAATCAAAAGTGAAAGTTGTTATGAACTGTTTATTAATGTCGCGTTCTTGCAACCGAGAACACTGAGTACTGAGTTTGAGTTTCACGAGCTTGCCTCGACATGGTAGGTCACGTTGCTTCCCGTGTGTACGCTGCTCATTGGCCAACTGTCCAAAGCTGCTTGCGCGTGATACTCGTGCTCCCCCTCGGTGAAGTGGCGCCCTCCTCTGTTCAAGATGTGAACTTGTCTACAAAAGTTACTACGCCTTTTCTGTTTATCACTTGTTCAGTGAGGGTAGGACACGTACGGGAACTTGAAGAACACCAGTATGGTGCGCTTCTGACGCTCTCTGATTGGTTTCATTAGCTCGTAGCGTCAGCTGGACTTGACATGATTTTTCAACTTTCGCTAAATACTACCTCAGAATCACTCCTTAACGTCAGTAACCGAATAAACTTGCCTTAATCTTTCTTTCTAGGCAATGCACTCGCCAAAACAATGCGAGAAATATTGCCATCACTCATCCCTTCAACTCGAAGCCAGAAAAATGGCCACGTGGCCTGGTGACTATCCTATGCTGCCAGAGTTAACCATAGCCATGCGCTGTGGTCGGCAAAGTAGAAAACGCGTGCTGAGTTCCAGGCATTGTTGGAGTTTGGCTATTCTCATCGCCGCAGTGGTTGGACACGAGCCACTACCGGAGTATCCGCCAAGGCATCGATTGTTACGAGCCCAAGTCGACTGCTCACGCTGTTCTCGTGTCCAAATCATGAGCAGCGCTCGACTGTCGACAGGCGGGTGGTTTCGATCCCTGAATTACGTCATCAAGCTTTGCGAAAGCAAGAATGAAAGAAATAGTCCCCTTTTATCCTCGCAATTTCACCGCGACAAAGAAGCTTCCGAGTCGGTGGCGGTCTGTGCGAGTATACTTGGGCCAGACTAGGACCAGCTCGCCTCTGCAAAGTCACAAACATTCCAGCTCGATATTGTTTCATGACCCTTTTAAGGTGAAGCGAAGTATAGACGCAATTTGCAGCATCTGTGCATGGGCGTCGCCATAACCGACCTGTTTTTGTTTCCTCTTATTCCGTTTACCTCACTTCGTTATCAGCGTAGCAGTCCAGGCTATTGCCATTTTAGATTGGACTGTGTCCTTCTCCCCAGCACTGGTTTTGTGGAGGCTCGTCAAAGCCCATTTCGGTGGCTCGATAAGACGAGGGAAGCTCGGCAGGGGCAGCCGTAATCTGGCTGGTGTGCAAAGCGTCTGTAGTATTCTTTTTCAAGGGGCTACG
Organism: Ixodes persulcatus; assembly: GCA_013358835.2. NCBI lineage: Eukaryota > Metazoa > Arthropoda > Arachnida > Ixodida > Ixodidae > Ixodes > Ixodes persulcatus. The sequence continues at coordinate 109,689 of JABSTQ010009825.1, read as the reverse complement.
ATAGAAAGAGACGAATGAATAGCTAATCGATCTCGTGCAGGACGGCTACGTGACCCAGGAAGAGCTGGAGAATTGGATCCGCTTCACCCAGAAGCGCTACATCCGCGACGACGTGGACAAGCAGTGGAAGGTGTACAACCCGCAGGAGAGCAACCGCATCTCCTGGGCGGAGTACCGCAACTCCACCTACGGCTTCGAAGAAGGTCTCTTTTGCCCTTCTGCTCTTCTGTGCATGCCTCGGCTTTCAGCTATGCCGACAGCCCACTCGTTTTTTCGGGCACCGTTTCACCTCCTCGCGCCGTGTCTGGTTACAACGTTCGGATGTGGTAACTGAATCATTCAGTGTATTTAGTTGGTTCCACCAAAAACACTTAAATTTTGTAGGTGTTTTTTGGTTTCCCATCTTTTTTTTTTTTTTTTTTTTTTTTTTTTAGCTCTTATTTGAGCTTGGAAGTCTAAATATCTGGCCTCGGGCCCTCCGAGTACTTTATCAAAAGGAAGGAATGAACAGTAGTGCCATTCTAGATGGATGGGGCTTGTGCCATCCAGCCAGCATGTTTTGAGAGCCGCTAAAATTGGAGTGTCCGTCAAAGTTAGTTACTTTAGCTAAAAGTTGCATTATAGTTGTACAAAAGTTACAGTTGCTCGCAGAAACGAAGTTCGTCGCAATATCTTTTCAAATGTCCCGGGACAATAAGGTGCATAGTCAACTTGTCATTGTTCCAAAATGGTCCATTTCCTAGCGCGTAAAAAATCTTGGCACGTTTCTATTTTTACTCCGCACTACAATCGGAGAAGCGTTTACGACGGTGATAACATTTAATGTTCCCGTCGAAATCCAATCACTGGGAATTTCAGTCCACATAATGTTGCTAAGTTACTACAACTGAGCTGTTTCAAGTTACTCCAGAAGCCTAGCTACGTTACACTCGAATTTGGGTGTAACGTGGAGTATTTGGTGGGTAGAATTGTAACATTTGGCGAGTTGACGCGTCCGAAGTTGACGCATCAGAAGCGAGAGACAACCTTGCTGGAGGACGGGCCTTCGGAGGGCATGCCCCACCATTCTCCCTGTGTCGAAGACCCTTCACTCTCCGCCGCACGGGTGCCGCCATCTTTGGAATCGCCTAACACGGCCGCCATGAGCTGGCTTCAACTCGTCGCTCCGTTCTCCCCTCCGCACCTTGGCGAATGCATCGTATTTGTGTCGCGTTTCCTTTCAGTTTTTTACCTCGCTTGGTGAAGTGTTGCGCGATGCTTGTCGTTATTACCCACTAAATACATTACCCAATTGCGCGTCGTCATTATGTGCACAACTTCTGTGCTCGATTGTATAACACGTTTTGACTGTTTTCGTCGTCGGCGTACCGGATACGTGTGCGGAGGCTAGAGGAGGCGCAGAAATGGGCCTTAGCATCGATGCACATTGAGGATGTAGATGACTCTAATGGAGAATTCCCTGGGTGGATTTGGAGCAGTTTTAGAGCACTTTTTTGTCGGTACCTTCTCGGACGTACGAGTGTATCTACCCCACAAAAGGCACCAAGTGCTTTGGGATCACTGCAAATCCCCCCAGGGAATTCCACACGAGACAGCACGAGGGTTGACAGGTCAACTACTTGCGACGATGCAGGTTTTTCCAGTTCAGTTTCATTATCCTCAAACACATCCGTCGGACGTATTACGTGAGCAAGATTGCTAAAAAAAATAACGATAAACAATTTAAGGCAAACAAGAACAAAAAGACGTGGGGTACTACATACCCAAAAAGACTTTGCACTCGAAGCGGAACGAAATGTGGTTAGTATTGATTACGGCAAATTCCAGTCGTTGATGCATAGCGAAGGTGAGGAACATTTGTGCCGACGAGTGCGTGATTGTAAAGGTTCAATTTTGAGAGGATGATCCCGCCAAAGAGAGAGGAGGAGGACAATAAGTGGATCTTAAATAAGGAAGGTTATAGTACAGGTTAGGGAAGAAGCACAGCCAAGACAGTTTCCTAAGTGCAGACAAGGCCGAAAGACTGGATTTAGATTTGAGTTGTGACACGCTCGTGAGGGGTCAGTAGTTCGAGACAAATAAATCGGGCCGCTTTGTTTTCTAAGGATTCGAGATTGTTAATCGAGAAGTCTCGATGAGGGTTCTGGATTATGCTTCCGTATTTTCACTGGGAGTAAATGAGGGTTTTGTAGGCTGTGAGTTTAGTAAGAGCTCAGGGATAGTGGCAAACACTCGCAATAAGTGCGAAATATACCTCATGATTGCACATTTAGGATCTTAATACCCGACAAATATAGAGAAAAGTGTTGGCCTCTGCTGTTATAATGAGTCGAAAGCAGTTGCTGTGGCTGTAGAAACATTCGCTTGATCGGTTTATTTTTGTAACTATACACTGTGCTCTGTCCCATGTCCAGATTCACTCGAGAGCTTTAACTATCTTCTTTAAATATCTATTTACGGTAAATTAATTTATTTAAACGCCAAGGGTGGGACACGCTGGGTGAAAGACGTGTCTCGGACGGCTTGTGAGCCCCTCAGGTACGGAATATGCGACGCCGAAAAAAAGCCTTCTGCAAAGAGATCACCCAAGTATAGCGTCGTCTACATTAGATTTACTCTCAGCGGCTGGCTATGCCACTGAAAGTAAAAAGCGCATCTGTTGAAACAAATAAATATCCGTTTACAGAGATCCACGAATGTGTGCCTGGCATTCGACTTGAGCTAAGCTTGCCAAACATCACTTCTCTCGCACCCTTTAATTTCGTATCGCAAATTTTACGAAAGACTCGCGTCAGACTCGGCGGGTCTGTCACTTATCTCATATTCCGAAAATGTCGTAAGAGAATGTCCGTACAACAAATAGGTTATTTCCCAAGTCCAACCTTTTAAAATTCTGTAAATGAGTACTTTAGCGGAGCCAACAGTCGAAAATATTTCCTACTGGGCCTAGGATGTACCGTCAAAACATCTCTCGAGTCCTTAATTTATTAAAAAGATGAAGAACAGGCGGAGACAATATTGTTTCCTTTCTACGATCCATGCGTTATTTCAGAAGGGTTTTCCAGTTGGCGATGTTCGGAAAAAGTTGGCGTCTACGAAAATTAAACGGTGAGCGCTAAACTTCCCAGTTGATCCTGCTCTCTGTGACATATTGTTATTGAGGCGACTTTCTTCCTCACTGTGCATTAGTCTTAGTTTATTTTTTATGGAAACTAGCATGAGCAGGTCTGGCTGTAGACAATGGTAACACCACATCAGTTCGGTCGTTCCGCCGCTGAACCTGGCCAAATGACGAACACAACCGTATATCTGGGTGTTGGCAAAAACGTTTTGAATTTAGACTCCAAATGGTAGTTGTTAAAGCGTACCACTGCGTCAATAGAAACACGTTGGTATCACAAAATGAAGTGAAAACTATATAACGCAGCTGCGAGCGTGCCAAAACCAACCAAATTGAAGCCACCTTATGGCAGCGAATGTGTCCGCACCCTCTATCCGCCGGTCAGTTAACTACCGAGACGAAAGGTCTAAACTATGAGTTGCGACTTACATAATTACGCAACTTGGTAAAGATTGGCTTTTTCGCAGCTCCGCGTGTTCTTCCAATTTTGTGCGCAAAAAAATTGAGCGACGAGAGTGGTGCCACCCGGTGGAGGGGCAGGAAAGCACGGTTGCTTGTGGTAAGCGCGACCATGTCCTTTTGAGCACGATGGGCAGCCTCCGTGCCAAACGCAGGCAGCGACGACGAGGACTCGGACAAAGACGAAGACGGGGCGACTTTCCGGGACATGGCTCGCCGGGACAAGCGGCGCTGGGACAGGGCGGACAAGGACGGGGACGGCCACTTGGACAAAGAGGAGTTTGGGAACTTCCTGCACCCCGAGGAGAGCGAGGACATGAAGAGCGTCGTGGTCGAAGAGACCATGGAGGACATCGACAAGGACAGGGACGGCAAGATCTCTCTGGACGAGTACATCGGTGAGCGTCTCTCTTTAAACCTCCTTTCGCGGCCACTCGTTCGTGCGGCTTTTGCCGACTCTTGCACGAGCGAGGTTTAGATTGGGTCGTAAAACATAGCCAGTGTATGTCTTTAATACGATAAGGTCTTCTCGAATCTTTTTTCTAGATTGGTTCAAAGCGCGGATTCTTTTAGTTCCAAAATGTATAGTGTACAGCTGGAAGAAATGCTGCTACGGAGGTTTTTAGGTTTCACCGCATACCTTACGGCCTGTACCAGGGTGAGACGCATTTGGAGTTACAATTAGGACATTTCTCCCAAAACGAGTTTGTCCCGCACCCCATTAGAAATTTTGAGCCCTCAACGAAAGATATCATTGCCTCCTCGCTCGAAGACGGCAGCAGCACTTGCTCGAATTGAGGGCGGTGGAGAAAGCGTCTCTGGCCGGTGCAGGGGACATGTACGGCGGAGCGGGGGACGAGGAGGTGGTCCCGGAGTGGGTGCAGAATGAGAAGGAGCAGTTCCAGAACTTCCGGGACAAGGACAAAGACGGCTTCATGAGCGCCGACGAGGTGCGTGACTGGATCATGCCCGTCGACTACGACCACAGCAAGTCCGAGGCGCGCCACCTCGTCTACGAGGCCGACAAGAACAAGGTGCGTTCTACGTGCACCCTCCGGCAACTCCGGGGCCGCCGAGGAGCACGATTCCGTACATACAGTAAAACCTCGTTAATTCGGATCTCATGGGACCGGCAAAAATGTCCGAATTATCCGAAAGTCGAAATATCGAAAGGACAAAGAAAACTGCGCGAAAACGTTTCCCTGTGACATACCTTTATTTTGAGAAGAAATCTGTTATTACCGCCTGCTTTCTGGACGACACTTAAGCGGAGACGGCAACTTTCCTTAGCACGGTCGAGTGCTCCACCGCACTCGCACTGTCGGAGCTACGCATCCTGTGCGCTGACGATTTAGCACAGCAATTCTAGTTTCGCGTGCACCAACTTCCACGGCCGCTTTCTTTTCGTGTATAACTTCTCGCTCCCGAAAGCCCGTAGGATATCGGCCTCAATTATCACGTACGTTGCCAAACTGCTTCTCTTGACGTCGTAACTTTCCATCACTTGTCGAGAGGCGCCGTCCTTCAAGGCCCCTTTTCGTCGCTAAATTCTTAGCCTAGTACAGCTGCAACGGAAAACGAGTAGCACAACTGACCAATAATCGGAGCGGCAAAATCGCGACACCCGGCACTATTTTTCCTGAGCGCGCCGACAGCGAGAGCGCCAGTCACGTTGCATTTTACAACGCGGGGGTGGCCGGTTGAAATTGCGGGCTTTAGGACTCCCGCGTTGAGGCATGAAACGTGACTGTTACTCTCGCTATCGGCGCGCTCGGGAACAATAGACCCGCGTGTCGCGATTTTGCCATTCCGGTCGTCAGTCACTCGTGCTACCCTTTTTCCATTGCAGCTATGCTTCTGCCGCTTCCATGCCAGGAGAGTAGCGGGTAGCGCGCTGAAGCATGGCAATCCAGAGCGAAACTGGTGCAAAACACGGAGAACCGGAAGAGCGGAGAACCATGGGAAAACCGGAAAAACCACGTGTGCACCTCGGATGGATAGCGGTCATACCCTTTGGAACAGATGGTAGCTAGCGCCACGTGCCGAGTTCGTCCGAATTAACCATAGCGCGCCGCGTTCCTTCCGAATTATTGAGCGTTTGCTCCCATTGACTAATACATACGTTTGACGGGACCGGATCGGCAGTTCAAATTATCCGAATTTCCGAATTAGCGGGAGTTGAATTAACGAGCTTTTACTGTAGTATTGGACGAGTTTAGCTAGGTCTGTCGATAATGCTAACTACGGCATAGGTAGAATAGACCCTTTTAGGAATGCCACGCCGTCTAGCGGCGCCAATCCCAAACTACCGTATATACGCGTGTAATTGCCGCAAGTAATTTTTTATGATTTCGGGCGAGAAGTAGGGGCTCGGCCATTACACGTAGAAAAATGAAAAAGTTTTTTTGGGAATCGTTTTTTTTTTCCGCCAAAAGTTTCACTACTTGCCTTCATTAAATGGAAGTACTCACACGCCTTGGTAGAACAAGACAACATTTATGGGTACTATTGCGTAGACAGGCGTGCAAAGTCCTTTTCACTCGTCCGTAGTAGAGCACTCATCTTCGGAACTTGTCTCGGCGTCCGGCGTCTCGGCGTCGTCGACACCGAACTTTCGCCCGGCTGCTCTTTTGCTGTTGTCTTGAGCAAAGGCAATAACTGTGAGTTTAAAGCCGGCCAAGTAACTCGTGTACTTCCCCATCCAGAAGTCTGAAGTGGTTGACAGCGGGAAACCGGGGTTTCTCGCAAACACAAAGAGATGCACTGCGTCTGGTTCGAGATTGTTCGAGATGAAGCAAGAGGCGCAAACAGACAGGATAGAGTGCCTCAATGTTGTTGGCTGCCGCAGTCGGGTGGGCGCCATCTGCCGGCAGCACTTGAAAAAGAAAAAAAAAATGGCTGCACCTACGATTCTAAAATTGTAGGTGCAGCCTATACACGGGTAATTTTTAAATATAATTTTTTTCGGCTTTTTTTGTTTGAAGGTAGGGGTGCGGCTATTACACGAGTGCGGCCATTACACGCGTATATATGGTATGCGCACTCGCTGGGAGTGGTCACCTGCGCTGCTCCGGCGGGTCCGCTGCCGCCATTATGCGATGTACGGTCGTGGAGGCCAGCGCTTTGTAGTGCCTGCATCGCGCCTTTCCATGTGCATTCTTATTGCTGCGCGACACTGTGCAAGCAGAAAGGAGTGAGGGATGACCTCCCAAAGAGGACGAGATTTACTGTTTCGCCGCAAAAATACGGCTGTCAACTCAAATTGCATCCATATAAGCCACAATTTGTTAACCCTGCGCTCAAAATGAATTACGTCAGGGTATGCGCGTGTGCACAAAGATTTCATTGTGACAGCTCACGCAGTAAGAAGAACTGTCGTAGCTATGAGGACAGGCACATATCTTTCCCGAGGATACTTTATTCGGGCGTGGTGTACGAGCTACAGTAAACTCGTTTATTCAACCTCGATGGGACCTTGAAATTTGGTCGAATTATCCGAACGATTGAATTAAAAAAAAAGGACAGAAAAACGGTTAAAATTAAACTTCCTTTTATTGTCCAAAGTACTCACAGATGGTCTGCTGCCGTTTGCGTGTCCAAAAGCATGTTTCGGAGAGCAGCGTAACTAAACATCACGTCCCCAAAAAATCGCGCACTACCAAAAAAAAAAAAAATAAGTTTTATGAGTGCACTTCAGTGCCAAACAACCAGACCGTCAACGACAAAAAAAAAAAAAAAAAAGAGAGAGAACTTGCGTTTTCCGGCACTCTAGATGGACCGCACACGATGCTACAGAAAAGCGCTTTGAGAGCGTGCACTGTCTCCGCGCCCGACCAGATGCTATGTTCTCTGCGCTACTCCACGCCAGATTGGTTGCACTGGCTCGTGTCATTCGCTAGGGTTCATCTCGACGGCGTAGAGGAGCAGGCGCATATTTGCTCACGTTTGGCTTTGCAGCAAAGCGCCCGTGTTCCGCCGTACGTTGGTAGTTTTTCTGCCGTGGTACCGTGCAATGTGAGCCTGTGCACATTCGCTCGGGACGAATAATCCAATGCGGAGTCTTCCCGAGCTATCAAAGCTATGAACTATCAAACTTTTCCTCCCATAGAAATGTATGGGCGCTCGCCGGGACTTTTGAACACGATTGAATTAAACGAAAAGTTGAATTAACCGAGGTCGAACTAACAAAAGTTCACTGTATTCTGAAATTTGGGTACGGTCTCCTTCCAGGCGTCCCATTGTTTTCCTTCCCGAGTGATTCATTGTTCGAAGCAACCGACAAATTGTTATAAAACTTCGAGGGGAAAACATAATAGTGTGAAATATACGAGGCTATAGGCTGAAGCAGTTCAGTCGGGCTGGCTACTTCTCGAACGTTGCTGGTAGCCGCCGCTTCTTGATGCAACAAGCTGTTCCAAGTATACTGTAAACGACTTAATTTTCGCAAGAACCTATTTTTCGTGAATTTCGAGCCTTAAGAAATAATGAAAAATTAATTGCGAAAATAAATTACTCTACGGTTAGGAATACTCAGCGTACCCCTCCAAAGCACGAAATATTGTGCCCTCCAAATATTCTCAAAAACCACACTTTGAAAAATTTGCGAAATATGGAGGTCGCAAAAATTAACTTAATGGTACTATTTGCTTTCAACCTTGCCGAAAGTGCCTAAGAAGAGAGAATGTTGTGTCTAAGACTGCCCTTTATACACGTCTGCAAGTCCGGCTTCAGGGTGCTGCCATCTCGCTTGGTTCGAGTGTGCTTGGGCGCGTCATAATCCGACTACAAAGCCTCGCTAAGACGTCTTCATCAAATTATGGCCGCGCCCAAGTGCACCCCAACTGAACGAGATATGGCAGCGGGGAGGCGGGTGCCCTTGTCGAGCCATATCATAGTGTCTAACAAAATTACTCGCAGTCTGTTTTTAGTGCGTCGGCATTAGTGCCTTGGTACATGTGCCGTCCTTGGACGGGTCTTTTAGAGCGCGTGTATATAAAGTTTGAAACGTCGCCGCGGGATGGCACCACGGCCCTACTGGTTGTGGAAACTGGCTAGGAAACACCTTCCGCAAGTGCCGGCGGATGGCGGCGGTGCGCATACTTTGAGAGGCGATAGGACACATAGCGACGGAGGCAGCACTGGACTGGCTAATTATAGGGAGCGACGCCGCGACGTAATGCCTGGCAACCGAAGATCGCCGGAGACGTCCCTCTTCGCCAATTTCGGTGCCGCTCAGGGGGGGACGGCGGGCGTATCGCCGGGGCTCGTGTTAACCCACTCCGGCCCCCCTGTTCACGCCGCAAGGTCTGCGGATGGCTCATTACAAAATATTAACCCTTTAAGCCACCCGTACACGCTGCCTCGCGGCGCCCCATCGGTGGCCAAAGCAGGCCCTAGCCCCTCTGTCCCCCACTGCACCTCGGTCGCGTTACGTCGGCTGCACGTGACGCAGCCTCTGCTGCGTCACGCGCAGCAGAGGCTGGTTGCACTATCTCTCCATGGGGCGCGGTGCCGCCGGGGCTGAGATGCGCTCTGATAGCAAACCGAAACTTAAAAACCCGTCGAATTTGTGCGGTTTTTCAGAAAACCGTAAAATGCTTCGCGTGCCTTCTATCGTTCTGCAATTGGTTGATTTAGTTCTTTTTATGATGCTGAGCAATTTTCTAATTGAAACCATGCCCTTAAACACAATATTAAAAAAGTGAATTGCACAAAAATAATTAACAATCTAATTATCCCGGACTTTAATAATTTTCCTAAATAGGCCTCTGGCCCACGACCAAAACGACAAAGGCCTGTTTTTGTTGCAACGCGTAGTTTTCGCAATATCGAATTTGTCCACCTTTCGTGAAACACCCTGTGTATAACCACTGTGCAAAATGCTCACGCATTTCTTCGAGAATCAGGTTGGCGGCAGCAGTGAGTTTGGCCCATTTTTATAACGAAATAAGTTTACACTGGCTTAACACAACAACAAAAAATATAACAACAACACAGACGTTTCACCCCCTATCCGGGTGGCATCATCAGTATGAACTGGACCGGTGGTGGGGAGAGTCAAACCAGTCGACTCGAATCTAACAAGTCTCCATAAACGTCCGGTAGGGGGCCCCGGTCTGTGTTGCATGCCTTGGGGTCCCGGCGGATAAACCACGATTCCACGAACTTCCTCGGGCCCCAACGCTGCTCACGAGCCAAGGTCGCCGCATTGTCCAAGTCGAATGTATGTCCAGTCGTCCAGCTGTGGTCGACGAGCTCAGACTTTCTTCTCGTGGCATGCGTGGCCTTCACCACATCCCTTCTGTGCTCCTTAAGCCGAGTGCTCCTCCGTCTGCCGGTTTCTCCGATGTACGTGGCGTCGCAGTCGACACACTTCACCTTGTACACCACACCTGTCTGGGCATTGGCGGGGGTAATGTCTTTCGGCTTAGCAAACGCGTTCGCCAAAGTGTAGGCAGGCTTGAACACAGTCCGGATGCCCAAAGGGGTCAAAGCTCTTCTAATCGAGTCCGAGGTTCCCCGGACATAGGGAATACACACGATCGGCTTCCTTTTGCCTCCAGTGTCTACGCTGCACTGTTGCATGCGCTTACGCGTGTCATTTATGAAGGATCCTGGATAACTGCACCTGCCCGAGGAAGTGGAGATCCTTCTGTTGTCTTCGAACGATGACCTCCGGTCCCAAGAACTGACAAGGATCTCCCCTTCCTTGGGCAGGCGCAATTATCCAGGATCCTTCATAAATGACACGCGTAAGTGCATGCAACAGTGCTGGGTAGACACACTGGAGGCAAAAGGAAGCCGATAGTGTGTATTCCCTATGTCCGGGGAACCTCGGACTCGATTAGAAGAGCTTTGACCCCTTTGGGCATCCGGACTGTGTTCAAGCCTGCCTACACTTTGGCGAACGCGTTTGCTAAGCCGAAAGACATTACCCCCGCCGATGCCACGTACATCGGAGAAACCGGCAGACGGAGGAGCACTCGGCTTAAGGAGCACAGAAGGGATGTGGTGAAGGCCACGCATGCCACGAGAAGCAAGTCTGAGCTCGTCGACCACAGCTGGGCGACTGGGCATACATTCGACTTTGACAATGCGGCGACCTTGGCTCTTGAGCAGCGTTGGGGCCCGAGGAAGTTCGTGGAATCGTGGTTTATCCGCCGGGACCCCAAGGCATGCAACACAGACCGGGGCCCCCTACCGGACGTTTACGGGGACTTGTTCGTTTAGAGTCGACTGGTTTAACTCTCCCCACCACCGGGCCAGTTCATACTGATGATGCCACCCGGATAGGTGGCGAAACGTCTGTGTTGTTGTGTTAAGCCAGTATAAACTTATTTCGTTATGACCACCCCTGGCTTTTGGAACATGTTTGCATTTTTTATTTGCCAAGAATATGCTAACGGGTCGTCTTCTAAAGTGGATAGAAGCGAAAGGCACCAGGAAGGGTGGAAGCGTGTAATCCCCTGCTGCCGCAAAATTGATGTCATTTCTGTTGAGGGACGCAATACGATCGACTAATCGGCACGTGTCACTCCCGGTGCAGCAGGGCCCACGTGCGACGCTCCTAGTCGAGATTGCGAGCCCATTGGCCGATCGCTCGGTGCCATTAGGGGCAAATGACATTAAATTTTGCCATGCGGCGGGTGTATAACTATCCGACATACCATACTGTTGCTGCAAGCAGTGTCTTCGAATTTTGCTCGAATTTCTTGTTTTTTTTATCAAAACCCTCTGTTTAAGTTTGATATGCGGTGACATAAAATATCTGCGTGACTCGCCATATTCGTCTGGAGGCGGTATCGCGTTGAGTTTCCTTTGGAATTTCAGCCGCTACGGCTGAAATTCCAAAGGAAATGTACTCAACTCCGAGAAAAAAAAGCGAGAGCCCCAATCGTGTTGTTGGCAGCTATTGCCAACAACACGATTGGGGCTCTCGCTTTTTTTTCTCGGATGCCCCATCTAACTGGCAGGGCATGCTCGTGCGTGGTCCCAATTTACGGAGCTAATTTGTTCAGTTTTGAGGCATTGAGTGTCTAGCTGGTATAGACCAACACGCTGTTTCCAAACAAGCCCGCGTTTGCCCACACCAGGTGAGGGCACTGCGCGCGTGCAGAAACCGAATTCGGGTGAAGGGAAGCATCTGCGCATGCTCCGTGCGGTAGACAGCGCCACCGCAGCTGCGGGACGTCGGGGCCGTCTGTTGGTCTATACCGTAAAATTCCGAGCGAACGCCCACCCAAAATGAAGAGATAAATGGTGAAAAACATGGGGTGGGCTATCTTGGGGGATGCCTCAGCAAACGTTTATCGGAAATAATGATAGGGGTTTGGGGGGTTTCGACCCCCCAAACCCCCCCTCTGCCTACGCCACTGCTAGCGTTGTATTCTTGTGTTTTCGAATGACTACTCTACGGTACTCCTGGATGTTTCCACGTCAAAATACAACGACTGTCTGGGACATACTTTTTGTATACTTCAATAATAATATATGTGAAAGCCACGTTCTTGGGAGGAACATTGAGCGATATGTGGAGACCGTATCTACACTTTTCGCAAAGATATAAAATTGAGAAACTCGAGGCGTGGACAATGCTGAGATTTCACCATGGTAATTCGCACAGCCGCCAATGTCACACCAAAGCAGGCACCTAGTCAAAATATTTTCATTTATTTTATTGACAATTGACGACATGCGCACCAAATAATTAAAATTACAATATTATATTTCTATGCAAAAAAAGTTACAAAACATGCAATAAAACGTAAAATTTTTTACTAACAAACAAACTATATGCAAAATATATCAAAATGAGCATCTCAGTGATGTGATTGCTGCGCCAATTGCGCCAAACTGCGCCAAGGGGCTAACCCTGCTACATCCTGCTACATTTCGCCAAAATATGGGTAATCTGCGCCAAGCCTGCGCCAAAGGACCAATTTAGGTCGCCTTTTAATACCGAAACTAAACTGAGTACTGTAATTGAGCAGGCGTTTGTTATGTGGCGCAAGCGGCCGCCTGACACAAAGTACCGTGCATCAATTGTCCATCCGGTCTTGCATGGTTTTCCCGGCGTATCGCGTTTCGCGCTCTCGTCTTGTGAGTCTCGTCTCTCGTCTCTTTTTTTTATATTTTTAGTGATAGACGCGGATGTGTGCAGACGCTCCGACGCTAGCGTGCCGGGTACCAGCCATGCCGTTATGCTGTGAAACGAAACCACGTTTTTGCGCGGCAGGAGTTACTTTGTGAGCTGAAGCAACGGCCATGGGAAAACTATATTTGGTCACTGCCTTTCAGTCACCGTGGTCGCGCGACGTCGAATGTTGCCGTCCCCACATCACTGCAGATATGGTACTTTCTAAAATGAAACTAAGAACCGCCGCATATTCATCAACATGCCTGTTCTTGTTTAAATCATACGTTACTACAAAAATCCGTCTTTAATTCAAAGACTGCTCTGCCAAACTATTGATTATCTAGATTCCTCTCGGTGGGCCTTCTTTCGAAAGGGACCTCGGTACGTGAAAAATCTGCCGTGAAAAAGTTGGTGAAGAGAAGTGAGCTAAAGCAAAGAAGGCAATGTCTGCACGCTGAACCCGCACACCGTGCTTGTTTGTCTCGAGTTCAGTCGTTGCACAAAGCGCTCCAACAACGTTTTGAGGTTGGCTCGCAATGTCTTGCATCGATGCACTCAAGTTCTTTGTTTTTGTGTGTTTAGCTTGTACCTTATTTGCCGGCCTGGCAAGCACGCGCCACTGGATTGTTTTTGTTGCATGCTCGAAAGTTACATTTTGTGTACAATTTTGGGGATAAGTTAGCGACGGAGCTGAGGGGCATGGTTTCGGTTTCGATCGGACAGCCGTTGTCTGCGCTCGCGCGACGAAGCATGCCCAACAGCAAGCCTGCTGAAGTTGGCCTCACGTGCTTGCGAACATGATTGCGTGACTGAGGCACCAGCTGGGACGCTTGCAATTCATTGTTTTATGTTTGCTTACTTTTGACGAAAATCTGGCGCGTCGGGAACCTGTAAAACGGTGGAAAGCGGTTTTCCAATATTGCTTGGCAGTGCCTGCAGCACTACACTTGTGGGATGTCTAAGCAGTAAAAACAGAAGAGGCGAGCTCCGTCACAACACGTCACATCAGAACACAACACAACACAAAGTCCCTTCGTTTGTACAGCACTTAAAACGAATATTCTTATTTTCCTAAGAATATCTGCTCCAAAATCCACTTTTGCTGCTCCGAGACACTGTTTTTGCTGCTCCAAAAGTTGCTTTTGCTGCTCCAGAACACTGTTTTGAACTGTTTTGGTTGCTCCAAAGGCCACATTTGCAGCTCCAAAACACTGTTTTGGTTGCTCCGAAACGTGCGCGAAAATTGTTTAGGCCAATCACATCACTGTATGTATCATTTAACTGAAGCATTGCAAAATGTGTCATGTCACTGATATTTCAGTTACACCTTGAAAGACTCCTAGGTTGTCAAACTTGACCATAATTCGTTTATTTCGGCGAGCAAAGTGCTCTTCGTTTGTCCAGCACCTAAAACAAATATTTTTATTTTTCTAAGAATATCTGCTCCGAAAGCCACTTTTGGTGCTCCGAAACACTGTTTTGGCTGCTCCAAAAGCCACTTTTGCTGCTCCAAAACACTGTTTTGGCTGCTCCGAAAGGTGCTCCAAAACGGCTTAGGCCAATCACATCACTGGCATCTTGAAATGCAGCTTACAAATATATAAAAATGATTTGCTTAGCTTTCCTTGTAGTTTTGTTAATAATGCAAAAATGGAAGTCATTTCTCTGAAAGTAACAAAATGGTGCGTCAATATTTAAAAAAACTTCATCTTTACTGTCTTTTAAACTCTCCTTAACTCCTTGCAGTAATTAGGACAAACTTGTGATGGCAAAATATTGAGTAGCATATGACCTACAATGGAGAAAAGCAACCGTTGTTTAGACTTTGCTGGTTCTAGAGAATATCTCTGGTGCCGACGTCGGGCGGCAACCTCTCCAGCCTTTCCACTCTGGTTTTCACCAGAGTGAAAAGGCTGGATTTCTCTAGGCGTCATTTGAGATGTCGTCCTCGAGGTCGTCCTAGAAATCGTCCTTGAGGTTGTCATAGACGTCGTTCTTGAGGTTGTCCTCGAGGTCGTCCTAGAAGTTATCCTTGAGGTCGTGCTAGAAATCGTCCTTGAGGTCGTACTAGACCCTGTCCCCAAGGTCGTCCTTGAGGTCGTCCTAAACGTTGTCTTTGAGGTCGTCCCTGAGGTCGTCCTAGGCGTCATCCTTGAAGTCGTCCTAGACGTCGTCTTTGAGGTCGTCCTAGACGTCATCCTCTGGGCGTCGTCCTTGAGGTCGTCCCACCACAGTACAGCTTCGCTGGTCTTCCTTCTTCACCAGAGTGGAAAGGCTGAAAGTTTTTTTGCATAGAAATATGTTATTTTAATTTTTAATATTTGGTGTGCTTGAAGAAGCACCCTCCTCGCTGTAGTGCCTTCGGGCCCTGCAGGTAAATAAATTAAATGAAAATACGAAATGTTGCACCTTTTTACTTTCGAATTCAATACAAACTTAAGTTGGTCGAAGGTTTGTGCCCCTGTTGTGATTGTTGCAGACCCTTTCCTACTTTGAAGACGAGCATTAATTGGATTTTTTATCATTTTCCTTTAATATTACAGGACAAGAAACTGAGCCGGGAGGAAATCCTCGACAAATACGACCTGTTTGTAGGAAGCCAGGCTACGGACTACGGAGAAGCTCTCACGAGGCACGACGAATTCTGAGGTTGCAGCGCTGGGTTATTGGCGAGCCTCACTCTCTGCCTTCGAGGAGGCATCTACTCCTCCAGGCACACCAAGAACACTTCTTTCTAGCCTAGAAGGAAGCTTTTCTACCACTTCTCTTTTTGGAGCTTCAGAAGCTTGAGCTTTGCGATAGAGGTTAGAGAAATATAGAGCTCATCTGCGGGTGTTTATTTTTTAAATTATTATTGTTTGAACAACCACAGTGATCAACACAGTTTTGGGTCCTGTTTTCGAGTTCTGGGGTGTGACATAGTTGCGTAGGGTTCACATTGCCTGTTTTTGATCAACCGTTAAATGAATAAGCATTTTCTTGTTTAGTATGTTGTCGGGCAAGTAATTTAATCCAGAGGGGATTGATTGGGCTTCTTGTATTTATCTTTGAGGACACTGGTGTTACATGCACAACTGCCAAAACCAGAAATTGCAGGGTTCATTTGGTTTTACTGTGAACCTCACTCCTTTTTGAAGTCGAAATAAGACAGTTTTGTAGTAACTGAAATTACCGGAAGGTGTAAAAATCAGGACCAATTGGTCTCGCGATATCCAACAATTTTGTTGAAATGAGTGCCAGAGTGACCTTCAACGCTGCCTTCTGGCTTTGAGCCCCAGACAGGATTTTTTCAACTTCTGGCTCGGGTAATCGCGCACATTGAAAGTTTGCACGTAAACAGAATCTTATTACGTCTAAAAAAAGACAACTAATGTGCATGTTAAAATGGCCTCTCTATACCACTGCACTCTTGTATGGACTTGAAAAGCATATTTGGTTGGCCTTGCATCGCTTTTAGATTTTGGAGCTGCTAGTCACAAAGTGTTGTTTTTGCGCTTCCAAGCTCTTCGTCCTCTGAGCAGAGCTGTCCCTTATGCACTGCCTGTTGTGTGTTTGTGTACCGCCTTTCTGTTCTTTGGCTTGCCAATGTCCTTGTGGTGGATATACTGCGAGAGTTCCAAAAGCATGGAGCTTTTGCGTGTGTTGTGAGAAGCCGTGGGCCTCGGCTGAAGAAACTACTGCATCCTGACTTTTCCTATTCATGACTATCCAAAGACATCTCTTGTGCCAAAGTTGGAACTCATTTGTTCTGCATTTCTCACAATCAGCATAAAATCGGGAAGTGGAGATCTGTTGCAGCTTTTTCTATGAAGCGACCTGTGCGAGGAACTGTTGAGTTCCAATAAAGATTTTCTAAGAATGCAACGCGAGGATTTTCATATTGTATTTTCACGTATACTGCAATTCATAACCTGAGATGCCTTTTTTTTATGATAAGCTGCCTAAAATGAATGCAAAGCATACTCTAATTAAAACTTTCTTTTTTTTTTTTTGTAGCTACATTTTATAATTTTTTGGGTTGTATTTGTTTTCCAACTGTAATCGGGCATGTTTTCGGCGTGGGGGCCAGACATTTAGAAATAAGAAAAAATTCCGAGGACACCTAAGCGCTTAGGAGTTGTGAATGCATCGGAGACTGAAAGGTTGAGAGAGGGAAAAATGGGCATGACGGGCGGGAGAGGGAGAAAAGACGCCCTTTGTGGGATGTATGGGTGATTTCGAGGGTGAGAATACGACAAAAGCAACTGCTTCTTTATCCTTCTTTTGTTGGGTTCCACAGAAGCGATTAGTGCACCCCCCCCCCCCCCCCCCCACACACACACACACACACGCCCCGCCCCGCCCCGCATAAACAGCCGTTATTTTATGTTTCCTCGTCCCCAGCGCATAGTTTTGGGCCTCTAAACTAACCTAAACAGCCAGACCTCGAAGCTTCAGCACAAGCCCGAACCATGTATAGTTTGTCTTGACACATGCTTGTTGTATTTTTGTACACGAGCCTTTCTGTTAGCGTTCCGAGGTACGTAGACGAGCCAGTGCTGGGAATCTCGACGCTGCGAAAGTCGGTTGACTTGCTTGTATACAGTCGGGAGCAAAAGTTTGCGGGGCACGGGAGCGCGTGCCGAAATGCATCGCTGCGCCGTGCAACGGCGTGTCGCCGCATTAAAAAGCCGCACTTTGCGCATGCGCGTCCTTCGTGCTGGCAGTCATGTCTCTTTCGCTCGTTTCTGTCCGACTCACTTCTGATAACCGGAGTCAGCGCCAGGGGCGCAAGTTGCCGTTTTTGACTGTCGTGCTGTCGTGCCTCGCGTCCTCTTCTGCTGACTCAGCAGCCGCGCTGAGTGACGGAGCACCTATAATTACCCACGCGGCGGCTAAGGCGGCTGAAGCAGACGCGCAGCATGACAGCCAGCGAAGCGCTAACTTGCACCCCTGGCGCCGATTTCTGTTATCAGGAGTGCGTCGGAAAGAAACGAACGAAAGAAACATGATAGCGAGCGCGAAAGGCGCGCATGCGCAAAACGCGGCTCCCTAATGCGGCGGCGCGCCGTCGGACGGCGCGGCGATGCATTTCGGCACGCGCTCCCGCGCCCCGCCAACTTTTGCTCCCGACTGTACGTATCAACAGGCTGTAACAACCAATAAGTACACGTAAGCCGAGCTCGCACTTTTACTTTGGTGTTGCTGGTCACAAAGATTGTTACTTGATTTGTGCGTCCATTGACGAAATATATCGTTTTTTTGTTTTTTTTGCAATTGATGTATCTTTTTTAGTACGCCCGAGTACGCGAGGTAGTAACTCGGAAACGCCATTGAAAAGCTAAAATAGAACAGACTTTTTTCTCTCCTCTTATCTGTACTGACCTAGCACTGCACGATGTGAAGTCCCCGCCCGCTTGCGTGCTACTAATTCAATATCGGGTATGCGCATGAAGCTATCCTGCAGTCATATAGGCACATTCGAGCATACAAACCGTTTTTAAGAAAGCGCCATTCGAGCACTTGCGTGAAGAACGTCGCACCGTTCGCCGGACTGCACGTATGCGGGCGTGAACCCCTATGCAGTGCGCCAAACGAACTGAAGGATTCAAAGCGCATTCGACGGTTGCTAATGGCCATACAATTTGTTATGGGTTCGCTTTCTTCCTGACCGAGTATCCCGAAATACTTTCAGACACGCCAAACACAGATCTTGGGCATCTTGAAAAGCTCGTTCAAAAAGGCTTCGCGAGGAGTAGGGAACGCTTGCTCGGGCCTACGTCGTAGCTAGCCGATCTTAGCGTTTGCGAAAACTTAATCGCCAATCAGCGTAAAATTTGAATGGTAAATATATGATAATACAAGGAGCTTGTCACTTTTGTGAGAATGCGGCTTGTTTGTCGCCCAATGAAGTAACAAGAAGCGGACGTTTGGCAAACAAAATGTAGGGCTCAAAGTGACAACATTAGTATTGTTTAGGTTCACCGGTACTAGACAGGATTTACCATCGTGGGGTGAGGTGACTAAGCCACGTCTTACTACGTTTGCATACGCACGCACAATATCTGGCATGTCAAAACCAAGAAAAGTGCCCCGTATTGCACTCTCGTGGGAAGTCAGATAATCGAACACGCGATTAGCGCATTCGGTGACGGACTGCTCAATCGAAACCGAAACTGAGTGGTTAACTAATTCCTATTTCTAGACTAACGAGGTCCTAGACGTCCTAGACCTACATTGCGTGGCATTTTCCTGCGATGGGACGCTTCGAATTTTAGAAGTTAATTCTGACGGGAGACGTCAAAAGGGTTTTGAAAATATTTTCACGCCTTCAAGAAGTGATGTCAGTGTCACCGAAATAATATTGAAAGCACCGATCGGGGTGCCTCCAGTGTCCAACAGTGTGCAACTCTTTGCGCGTAAATTTGCTGTCGTGAAAATGGACGGCAATATTCGCGATGTCTTGGAAAAATCGGTGATTTACGACAGGGGAGTGGTAAGTAGATACCATTCGATACTCGTGCGATTTCGGCGCTTACTCTTTAACAGCGCAGCGACAAAATGCTCTTGACCGCATTTCAAGAGATGCGCAGGGACAAGCTCCCGCTCGAATGGCGGGTTACGGACAACGACTGTCCCTATGATAGATAATTTCGAATTTGCCCGTCTAAACTCGGAATTTCACTTCAGGTTACCTTCAAATGGCTGACATCGAAACTCGACGTCCATCCCAACGTAGCCAAAGAGTGAGTGCTGAGATTTTGGTCTTATGTTCTTTCAAATTTTCATGAGTTTTGTTTCTCAAGACATCTCCAGCGCTTCATCAATGAACAAGAGGCGGACGGATCGAATGTTGCTGGGCATTCGATCGTTACCGGTGTCAAGAATAAGGTACGTTGCATTGTTCGGGTCCTTGTCTTATAGGCTGCTCGGGCTCTCGAAAGTTCCGTGCCGATTGTACAGTGCGCCCCAAACTTAAAGGGGTCATGAAACGATTTTCCTACTTCTTCCTCCTTAGCTTTAATCCTCAACTCAAATGCGAATTGTGAAATCACATCGTCGTGACATGCTTCGGCACCGGTGCGATGACTCCTAGCTTCCACCGTGCTTTTTATGCACACCATAGAACTTGTCATTCCCCAGTGACGATAAGTTCCGTCATG
This sequence comes from Ixodes persulcatus, assembly GCA_013358835.2. NCBI lineage: Eukaryota > Metazoa > Arthropoda > Arachnida > Ixodida > Ixodidae > Ixodes > Ixodes persulcatus. Next base: position 89,831 of record JABSTQ010009825.1, on the reverse strand, counting down.
GCACTCATTGGCCTTGAACGCGAATCCGAATATTCGTCGACGGATTTATTGTTGACGAGCGCATACGTCCGAGTGACGCAGTTCTCGTGTCCAATGCGTGAGCTGGGCTCGGCTGACGTCAGTTTGGCACCGCTGACGCGCTTTGGGAACCGCGGATGTATCATAGTGAAAAGGCGGAGAGCTTTCGAAGGAAAGAAGGTACAAAATAGTCCGCTATATTTTCAAATGTTCATACCGAAAAGCTGGCTTTTGACTTTCTAACCTCTTTCTTTTGGCCAACAAAACGATATGCGATTAGTGAAGTCCCAATTTAAAATCATTTATCCCAGCCCAAAATTTGTTTCATGGCCCCTTTAACGCCGCCACTCGAACGCCCGACTTTCGCGGAGCGGCGCTATCCTGGCGGCAGCCGTTTTAACTACTCGGTCACGTGAAGGCCATTCCCAACCTCCGGACCGGGTAAGGGGAGGTAGCAGGGCCGCCGCTAAGGGCCCCCGACTCTGCGAATCACAGACTCATATCGTCGAAATCGCATTTTCTTTTTTTGTGCGCTTTGTTTGCATTTTAGCAGCGCCTTCAAGCTTTCTCCTCTACGATGCATTATCAAAATTTCTTTGTGATCAATCTTAAAGGTGCAAACGAAACGCAAAAAGAAAAAAAAAAAAAAAGCGAATCTGACGATATGAGTTTGTGATTCGCAGTCAGGCGCCCTTAGTGGCGGCCCTACTACATCACCTTCCCCCCGTCCGGAGATTGGGAATGGCCTTAACATGACCGACTAGTTGAAACGGCTGCCGCTAAGATAGCGCGGCTCCGCGAAAGTCGGGCGTTCGAGTGGCGGCGTTAAGTTTGGGGCGTGCGAATAGCGCGAGCTTCGACTTGTGCTGCAGCTGCACGAGGTCTCGTGTAGGCGCAGTCGAGCGCAAGGAGCTCGCGCTTGTGTCCGCTATTGTGTCCAGGACATCCAACAGAGGGCAGACTCTCAAAGGTGTATTGTTTTAGAGTAAAGCTACACGCACTAGGTCGTGCACCTCAACCGGAAATTACTATTTATTTATTTATTTATCTATTATTCTTATTTTCAGTGACCCACCAACAGCTTAACGCCTCCTTAGTGGTGCACTTATCAATGAGTCAATTAGTAGTAAAATGTCAAACAGGATAAAAGCGAAACGTTAGGAAAAAACAATAGCCTCAACACACTTTCGAAATTTACGCTTTTCATCAAAAATATCAAGGCTAGCATTCGCACGGATCTGTTCTAAATGGTTATAAGTCAGTTGTAGGCGTGTCATGGGTGCAGCATGGTAAAAGTCAGTAGGGTAAAACAAAGTAGAAAGTCTACAAGACTTACGAGGAACGTGCAAGTAGATGTGACTGAGTAGCTCTAAGCGAAACTCATATAAAACGAATGGTTACAACGAGTTACCGAAGCGGTGGCGTAGCTTAGTACCTTAATGCGGAGCGAGAATACATAAAAAAAACACAAAAAAACGTTATATTATTAAGCAAAAACGGTCGCCTACTAAACGAAAGGAAGGAAATAGAAGATGCCTTTGCTTCTTATTATGATAATACATTTGCTCCAAGTCTGTTGTCTGTAACAACCCAAGTGCAGGAATCTATCTTAACTGGGTTGCCAAAGCTTAAAACAGAAATGACCGAAACACTAGACACACCCATTGACGTGAATGAAATTGAAGTACATGTAAGAGAAATGAAGAATGGAAAAGCTCTGGTATCGGACGGTTTATCAGCCAGCTTCTACTATAATGGAGCAAGAAACTTGCACCAATACTTGTAAATGTTATGAAAGAATCATAAAGGAATAGATGCTTACCTCCATCGTTCAAGAAAGCACACACTGTGCTGATTCCCAAGTCTAAAGATCTGAACAAGCTCCAACGAATGGACGGTTGTTGACCGATAAGCTTACTTAATTGTGACTACAAAATACTTGCACGGGTGCTTGCTGGTCGTTTACGGAGCGTGATATCAATATTAGTAGGAGACCACCAGACATGTTCCATCAAAAGAAAGAACATACAAACCAATATCATCCGGTCTATAATAGAGATTTGTCAACGAACGCAGGAACCAGCGGCCATTCTACAGCTTGATCTTGCCAAGGCCTTCGACAGAGTTCAACACTCCTTTTCTTTTCTGAAGCACATAGGAGTAGGAGAAAACGTCGAATGCGGAATCAAGCTCTGTTATAATGATATATCAACGAGACTACTAGTGAACGAAACTCTCACAAGAGCCATTAAAGTCCAATGCTCGGTCAGACAAGGATGCCCCATGTCGCCACTGCTCTTTGACCACTACCTTGAGCCCCTCTGCAGTAACATCATAACCAACAACAAGATTCAAGGTTTTCGCCTTCAGCAGCTGTGAGGTCAGGCCTCTTGGCCTCTTGCCTACGCGGATGACCTGGTGTGTACTAACAAACCGAGCATAGAAAACGCAATGCTCTGTGTTTCAAAGTTTTGTGCCGTGTGAGGAGCAGCGGTAAACAATGACAAAAGTAGCGGTTCGTGGAGCGGGGATTGACTCCATCTAAATATGAGACATCCAATGGTCCACCACAAAGCCGCAACTCTTGGGAGTGCCATTGAGCGCAATGGATAATCCCGAGCCTATGTGGGACGCTGTAAGAAAAAAACATTAAAGCTGCGGCAAATATGTGCAGCTTACATTATCTTTCTGCATTTTTCTTTTGCCAAAATTAACGTATCTTCTGCAGGTTATGCATTGCTCGATGCTAACAATTAATGCATTTAACGGAATAATGGCGACGTTCATCTGGAGGTCACCATTCGAGCCAATGAGAAGATCCAATTTGTTCCGACGAATGCACGACGGAGGACTTGGCCTAGGCCATATATTCGTAAGACAGCTAATCGCCAGATGGAAATTTTTTATGCAGGAGCGGCACCCCTTTTTAGAGTTGCAAATAATTCTTTTTGAAGAAATATATGGTACCTCTAGGTGAAGATGCAACAACCACAAGCGATATAACAAAGTTACGAGGATTCTATAAAGAAGTCGCGGACACATTAGAATTTCTAAGAGCAAGATTCGTCAACGCCTTTTTGGCTTCGTGCACTAAAAAAAACTAGTTACTCAATTACTGATTTCATTGTTCCCAGATCCAGTGTTTAGTGTGTACGCCGCTCCTCTGAACGGCATAACTGATGTTTTAAAACGAGTTAAGACAATGCCAATACCACCGAAGTGTAAAACTTTCTTTTATAGATTTCGTTCTCGTACCACACCCGTTAAAGAGTGGCTCGACTCTCGAGGCATTGATACGTATGGAAGCACTAATTGTAGACTTTGCCACATAACCGAAACATTCACCCATGCCTTCGTTCTTTGTGTTGATGCTGTATTCTCTTGGGATGTCTTCGAGAGAGCACTCGGAGAGGATTTTGAAGTGGAAGAGGCAAACTTTCACTATTTGTATTTCGCTGACCACCTCGACACTATTCAAGATATATTAGTAGTACTAGGTCTTTACAGTCTTAGACACAGAAGCAGATGTTGCAAAGCCATCCTGGGTTAACTTCAAAAATATTGCAATTCGGGTAGGCCAAAGCATATTGGCTACTTGTAATGAAAATGATGAATGGAAATTAATAGTAAAGAACCTTAGTCGTTTGCCTGATATTATACAGGCTACGATGTCATGCGATGAGTTGATTTTTGTGAACTTTGTTAAATGTTCTTTGTATTAAACTGCGTTACATCACGCACCATAATTCATTGCTTGTATATAATTTAATACAAATGATCATAGTGTATAAATTATTAAATGTAAATAAATGTTTCCCGGGGAAAAGAAAAAAAAAAGAGTGGCGTAGCTTAGTGGTAAGGTGTCCGCTTCATAAGCAGTGGTCCACGGCTCAATCGTGTTCAATCCCTAATGTGGGCTCCCCTTTCTTTTTCTTTTCGAGACCATTTGTTTTGTTGAGCATTTGGCAATATTTACAACATATCTTGTTCAAAAAAACAAACAAAAAAAAACAACGAATGTTGTTGAGAACATTTTGCTGAACTAAACGGTATGGGCCTCTCTTTCCGGAGGTGCAGTTGGGGACAGTGGGGCTTAAGTTGCCAACTGGACACCGCAAAGCGGCGTGTATGGGGGGGGGGGGGGGGGGAGGGCGGGGGGGGGGGGGGGGGGCGGCGGGCAAGTGGGTTAATAGTTTTGTAATTAGCAGCCGCACACTGTCGCCACGAAACAGCTTGAACGCAGGTGGGGGGGCTGGCTTAACACGCTCCCCAGTGATACAAAGGGTGACCCAAACAGTGTGAGCTCTCCACGTAGTGCGTATAGCCATTTCCGGTCGAGATATACGCACATGTAGTGCGTATAGCTTTACTCATATTTTTATGAGTTGTTTGTTTTCACGAGTCGCAAGCAAAAGCTAGTTTCTCCTGGTGCTATAGTTTCTATTACATGCCTCTCAGTGGTTTTCACCACGCGCTAATATTACAAAAGACGCCTTAATGACGATGTGAAAAAATTATAAACTTGGTTTCGGGGGTGGGTGAGCTACATGCTGACCTAAGAGCGTCACCCGAATATGCACGATGCTGTGGCGCACTAATAGTGCTAGGAAGCATAATGATGAGTTGCCTGACTTTCCAGGGACTTGCTCTGCATTCAGCAATAACTAGATTATCTATTACGTGTAGTATTGGTCGCATGCGACAATCCTCCACATGGACAGTCGTGTGATTTTATTGAGTCGGCATTAAGGGGATTATATTATGCAATGTGATGTTGGAGAGCATGTTTTTAAGCGCTTTACCTTTAAAAAAAACGTTTAGTTTCGTACAGTCTCGTGTTTTCTACATCCTTCCATCAGAAAGCAGGAAGCAGTGCTGCTCAGCTTTTATATAAAATTACATCGGATATATCAGTGACTTCCTCCAACCTTCTCAAACCTGGTTTTAGGGCCATAGCTGTTATGGGCTCTTTCCACCACTAGAAACAATGTCCGTCGTCGGTCTAGTAGGGAGTACGGCGTCCGGCATCAATATTTCCAACCGCTCGGAAAAGATGGCCCGCTGCTCTCGGGATTCGATCCCGGGTACGCCGCATGTGAGGCGGGCGCATTACCGCGGAGGTACGCCAGAGCTTTGACAATCCGCTTTATAATACGCTATTTGTAGGACTAACATGAGTTGCGTGGTGCCCACTAAACGGCCACAGTTGCTGCAACATCACGATAGAAAATTCTTCGTCATTCTGAATTCATTTCAGATTTAATCGGAGTGAATATTCAAAGCGGCTAGGGGGCGGTTACCGTTCCCCGATCAAAAGGCTTGATTGATCCGCATCCGTCCATCTAATAGCACCTAGAGGATGGGCCATTATGTCGTCATGAGTGGACCGCCCCAGAGCAACAAAAGCGCCGAAGCCTGACGAGGGTATGGTGCAAAGCAGCAGACGCGGGTGGCTCGAGATCGCGCTTGTTGTGAGACGCTGAAAGACGCACTGGAGGCGACGCGTGAGGGCTTAAAATATTGGGGGAGCACCCACTCCACCTTCACTGGAAACTGGGCTAATCCAGATGGGGGCGCTCGTCTGGTCAAACTTATAGCTTGCAGAATTCCCATGTTTGGGAAATGTCAGTAGTGGGCGTTTGAATGAAGCGAGCACTTCCGCGGTATTTTACGGTATATTAAATCTAACGCCAGATTTATAAAGAAAAGATTAAGCATCATAAACCGTAAAAAGTTTATTTTGATATCGTAAATAACGAGAAAAACTGTCTCCCCTGGCACATCTCCCCAGTGATAGCAAATTCATCGAGAAGACCGTGGAGATTGGCACTGCTTGATTGGCCGAGTGTAGCGATGGTCGGGCTTAGTCTGGAACACGGTCTCGTAGCGAGCGTCCGGGTTTAGTCGCAAAGTGGAGATCTCTGATCTGCATCTTCTCTGCATCTGAACAGCATACGTGGTTAGGAATTTCTGGTGCGTGTTTAAATATTGCATTGGTGTGTTGCGATCAGCTGCATGGGAGCGTGTGTTTCACACCGTTTGTCCACGCGTGCGTATCTGTACCGGTGCAGTGGTGTATGGCTGCTCCTTTTGTCTAGGTTCGCTTTATTCCCAGTATTTTGGTGCATACTTACTGCTTTACATTTTCTTGTCTCACTTTATTCCTTCGTAAGTTTAAATATCTTCCGACATCGCATTAAAAAAAGTTTGCTCTAAACCTGGAATGTTTAAGTTTGATTTCGAAACAAATAAAAAGGTTAAATTATAAGCGTACGCCATATTTGTAATTGATAAAAATACCTAAAAGTTTTGTTTCTGACTTTTGGTAAATGTGGTACCGGAGATTGTATTTCATATTGTCGTCATTTTCGATATGTCGGAAGGCGGTGCGACTAGAATTTATTAATATTGATCGGCCCTTTTCTTTTATCACGCGAGATAACCTGTTCCAATATGTGTTTGCATCGCAAAGAGAGAGTTTGCTGACAATTCTTCAAAATAGTGGAGCGTTTCTCTGCTGGCGAATTCTTCTTCCGTCAAATATATATATTGAATCGTTTTTGACATTCATCGCAGTATTGATACCGCGATTGATATTTTCTGTCGTTGCTTTTTGCTTTACTCAATGCTTCGTTTAAAAAAAAAATTAGGCATTCTTCATTAACCTTTTAAGTGCCTTGGACGAGCTGAGCTCGTTGGCCGCTTTTTGGCTAAAAATGCCATGGACGAGCTCAGCTCGTCCAGTGTTTTTTTCGGTAGCCCTCAATTCCACGGATGAGCTAGGCTTGTCCGAGTAGTTTGCGGCACTGATCATTGATGGCAGCATTCGTTTTAGTTGGCGCATTTGTTTTTTTGCTGCCGCTGATTTTTGTGCAATAATCTTTTGAAATTTTATCAGTATTACTAGAGGAATAAAACTTCTAAATAAAAAAATATGGCAATTTCAGGTTACTTTCCCCCCCCCCCCCCCCCCCCCCCCCCCAAAAAAAAAAAGGGCACTTAAGGGGTTTAATGTTAAATCTGTCACGTTGAATGTAGAGTCCCAGAAACTCTCGGGCACCACGCACGCATCTCTGCCCCCACGCAGAAAATAAAAAGTAAATACAGAAAAACAAATTGCCTCCTTGTGCTTGTGCCCCCCAGACCCCTGAAAATTGAGACCCCCCCCCCCCCCCCTCTAATTTTAATTCCTGGGGAAACCCCTGGCAGAGAGAACTGTGAGGCTCCTGCGAACGAAGCCAATAGAGACTCTGCCGTCGAGACCCCACGGAGCATGAATGTAGCATTGGGGCCCAAAAGCTTTGCTGCGGTTGTACTGTGGATTAACGTAGGACTGCTCATTTTTTTAACTAAGCGAGTGTGAGGGAATTATAGGAAGCCTTTTTGTCATAATTGACTCGAAAATCTATGTGAATTTGTGGCGAGCCTTTCTTTATCTACGTGTGGTGCTCACCATAAGTCGATCTCCCGTCAGGTCTACCGAGTTGTCTTGACACCGAGGAAGCAGGTTGAAAAGGCGAAACAGAGCCTTACGTCGGTGACTGGTGTCCACGTGTATAGCGCCGAACCGGCGAACTTGGAGGTAAGGGACGCATTGTCTTCAGACATGTGGCATCACCCCCGACAATCTCCCGTACAGGATGTGGAGGCCAAGCTGCTCGATGCAGCAACCAGATCTCAGCAGTCCAAGTAAGCTCAACTGTGGCGTATGTTAAACTGTTTTTCTCGAAAGTTTTGCTGCCTTCGTGCCGATCGTAGCGTGATAGGATAGTGTGTGTTAATACTCAAAACCGTCTCGTTGCACACCAGGGCATCTCCAATTCGTTGCGACGCGGCGCTCGAAACCCGAAGCTCTGCAAAACGTCCACCCGTGGCGGCGAAAGTCGGCCCATCGTCGACGGCGGGGAAAACGTCGGTGCAGGTGGCTGGCATCTTCATTGCGGTTACCACGGAAGGAACTTGGCTCACGTATAGTTCTCGTTTAAATTTACCGGTATAATTGGAAGTGTAGAGACCTCGTGCAGAAACCAGCGTAGAATTGTTGTGCACCAGTCAAAGGGTCTTCTCTATGGTGGTAAGAAAGTGTGGAGTAAAATTGCTTCAAACCGAATGAGTAGTACTTACTAAGAATATCCCTTTCACCTCAAAAACAACTAGGTGTCCTCTCTATTCCCCTGACCTTCCGTCATTTAAGTAATTTGGGTGTCAGTGAACTCGTAAGAATCTTAACTTCAATTGTAATGAAAATAATGCCCCGTGAAACGACAGTAAGCAACTGCAGAAAGCTTATTGTACATCTTAAAATTGTCTTTCTGGACAACTGGCACGCTGAAGATCTCTTTTTTTTTTATTTGACCGAGCAGTTGGTTTCGGCAGGGAATATGATTGGACGAAGAGCGTATGACCGCCCTTTATGAGCAACCAAAATTCTGATCTTTGTTATTGCGTGTGGATGAAATGGCATTCACCCAAACTGTACCGTTCCCTCGTGCTACAGGGCTCCACCAAGTTGGTCGCAACGAAGAAGGAGGAGTCTCCCCCGGTAAGTTTTTGCATCCCAAGCTTTTGGACGCTGTTGGTTTTCGCGTGAGTGTCTAGCGCAGGGGTCTCAAACTCACTCGAGTGTGGGGGCCAGATGACCCCCCCCCTCGAAAGGCGAGGGAGGGTCAAGTGGTTTTTCAGAGAAGGGACTTTGCGCTTTTTGGTTGCGTGCAGTTCTGACGGTGACATCTCTAGGTTTGATTTGCTCGTAGCACTACTATTGGCCCCTGCCTAATGCGATCGTTCCCGCTGCTCAATTCACTCTGGATATATTCAAGCTCAACGTGTCTCGCAAAAATATAAAGTCGTCATACGACAGTTCGTGCTTTCCTGACAATTTTCGTAGTAGCAGTGTCAGAAAATACTCATATTTTAATGGCAATATTTTCTGAAGGCGAGATCCCCGTGCGCATAGCTCTATATTTGGCAGTTACTTCTGCCAAGGGAGAGTTGGTGCAGCCGAGGTGCGACCTTGAGTGAAGAGCTCGCGCTTGCGGCGCTAGTAGCGGAATTATTGTACAGAGGATCAACATAACAAAAAGCTGGGAAGCACGAATTAAAACAAAACACGAGGCAAATGAAAACGGAGTAGTATTAAATATCTGATTTCGTTATAAGAGTAGAGCTATGTTTGGAGCGTAAATGAATTTGCGGCACGATATTCTAGTGCGTGCCATTTGTACCGCTCAAAACATGGCAACGCGGGTGTGTTCCAGCGAGTCGCGGGCTGCGTGTTTCAGACCCCTGGTCTATTGGCAGGATTATCTCGCAAAAACATTTCTTTCACTAGACTTCCAAGCCCATCAAGACCACCAAACCTGGTGCTGCATCTGTGAGTCAAGTTTTGATGCTATGAAAGTCTATTCGTTTTCTGGATCTTTGTTCTTGTTTGTGAGAGTTGATTATTGACCTACGCCTCGCACCGCTTCCGCTAAAACACAGGCACCGTTACGACCATTCCCCTTCTGTTAGGTGCCTTAGTTGTGGATAATCTGCCGAGATCTGAATCTTTTCATTCTCTCGTATCATTTTCTTTCAGAAAAGCTCCAAGGGAAAAGGGAAGCAGAATGAGCTGGCAGCCATGTTCTCAAAAGCGAGAACAGGTAAGCTTTCATTTCCTCGCCAGTGTTTTGGTCGTACCTGAGAAGCAGCCATTCTTGGAGCGACCGAGAACGTCCAGGAATCTTCCTAGCAGCCAGGACTAAAGGGCAGTCCAAACCAGCCCGCAGATTATTGCCCGGAAGAACCCGGAAGGGGAAAGTGAGGTCGCCTGTGACATCGACGGTGTCCTGTTCCCGCTTCCACAAGCCGCGCTGAAAGTCGACAATATTGATCTCTGCAGTAGCCAACCGGGGGAAGGCGGTCACCCTCTTTGCCCTCCCCGCAGACCTTGCCCGAGAGCGGGGTGGGGGGTGCACTTATCGTTTCTCGGCAACCCTACAAAAGGACAGAGGGATTCTTAAGAAGTAGCTGCTTTTGTTGTATTCTGCCCTTCGAAGCCATTAAAAAATCTCGCAAAAGGGGCCTTCTCTCCTGCCCGTGAAGACTAATGTCCGTTTTTCCCTCTCCCTCTCGACCCGCCCTTCGCCGGTGCGCTGGCCGTCTCTCTAGGTCGTCCAGATGCATCTGCACGCACTCGCCTGTTCTGGCCTGTGGAAGTTAGAAAAGAAGAAAAGCGGGTTCTGTCTCCCGGATTTTTGAAACAACGTTTTGTGGACTGGCTCGGAAACTCCTAAAGACCATTGCAGATATTTTGAAATTAAGGCACCCGAATACTTTGTTTTCCAGCTCCGGCAAGTGCAAAAGCTGCAAGCACATCATCCGGAAAGCCAGCATCCAGCGAGAAGGGAAAGGAACCCGGCAAAGATCCGAAAAGCTCTCCAGCGGCAAGAGTAAGGTCGCCAGCGAACTTAAGGACGTGGCTCCTAACTCAGTCACCCCGAAGAAGAAGGGGAAGCCAGAGGCGCAGGAATCGCCAGAGTCCCTCGTTCGCTCCAAGAGGGTATCCAAGCGCAAAGTGATCAGGTGAGACAGAAAATTCTGCCTTCTTTAAATTTCAGCGCATACTTCATGCCCTTTGCAAAGAGCCGCTTGTTTTCCTTCGTTTTTGTCGGGCCAGATAATATTTCAAGCTGGATACCGGTACAGTATTAAAAGTTTTCAGGTTACGAGTGATTCCGGCTGATTTCGGAAAAAGACATTTGAACCTTGATTAGAAAAGTGGAACCCCGTTTCTATGCTCAAACTTCCGTGAATAGAGAGGAAATTACTTATACTACCGTAAACTACTTTATTTTTGCGAGCTCAATATTTTGCCGAGTGTAGGTTTTGGGAACGTTTTGTAGGCACAAAATTTTGGAATTGGGACTGGTTGGCTATGTATTGTTACCATAGAGTAATATATTAACTAGTCTATTTTTCGAAAATATGTCGCGAGCTCGGAAATTTGCGAAAATAAAATCGTTTACATGATCTATGGTCTCGGTTTAAAGCTCGTTATTGCTTCCTCGAGAAACTGGGGTAACTAAAACGAACTAGCGATGCATGGTATCCTTTATCTGAGGCTCAGACTTTTTAGCTGATTTGAGCAACAAGCAGGTGCCTTTTATGGCGACAGCTGTTATGGGCTCTCCCCACTACTACGTCCGTTGTTGATGTTGGCGTTGTGGGGCATCCATCCTTCACGTTGCCAAATCCTCGAAAAAGACAGCTCGGGGGAATCGAACCCGGGTCCGCTGCGTGCGAAGCGGAAGCGTTGCACTGAGCTACGCCACAGCGTTAACAGCCCACTCTATACTTTTTGTAGTACTACACTACACATGCTCTCTGGAAAAAAAAGAATAGCCGATAACAAAATGTTGCTGTAGCACTGTCTATGCCAAAAGCTCGTGCGCGTTGGAAAAAAAAAAAGTCTCGTCGCAGTTATCACTGCGACTGTACTGTGGATCAACACAGGGCTGCCCACATTATTGACGCCCATTATTTTTTCTCGTAAACTACACAGTCCTGCTTTAGTGCAGTACCTCTACAGAAATGCACTTTATTGACTCCCGCGTTCATTTTTTTTATTCCCACGCAAATCAGTGATTCTGAGGATGAAGAAGATACGCCCAACCAAACGGCATCCAGCTCGGATCCCATTCAAAGCAGCGGTAAGCGTCACTCTTCCTCCAAGTGCGAGTCGGTTGAGATGCTTTTCTGAAGGCCCCGTCACGCTGAGGCAACGTGACAGCAACGCAACATGTTGTCGAACAGTTGGGCAACTCGTTGCTCGTTCCCCGTGTTGTCCGACAGGCCTGTCACATCGCGGCAAGAGCGGCACGACACGGACGACGACGAAGATGTTGCCTCGGTGTGATAGCTTTCGGCAGCAAAAACAGCAGCAACTTGTGTTAGAACAATGTGTGTTGCCCAGATCGCTGGCTGAGCGAATTTTTGGCCGGCAACGCGACAATGCAGATAGCTTCGATGACAGAGCTAGTTTCCTATCAACGTCTTTCTTAAGGGCTTAGTCAAATAAAGCCTCGGAAAACATTATTTGACGATAATTAAGGCTGGCGTGCAGCTAAAATAATTTGATGAATGCTTTTACCACATAATTACGGAAGGCGATTGTCGAAATGCTTAAAATTGGGCACGTTCGGACTGCCGTTGAAATTAGAACTGCCGAGAGACCAGCTCACATTACTGCTGGTGAAATAAAATGGCGCGCCTACTCGCCCATTGATAAAGCATAACAAGTATAATAAGCAAAGATTAGAAAATCGAAGCCTTACAACGACCACTCTGATCACGACAGTTGATGCTTGGAACTCGGAAACAGCCGCTAGCAGACGCCTAAACTGTTTTCGATATCGCCAGTATGTTTTGGGGTTCACGTAGCAGGCGGTAGGCAAATGGGCAGCGTGGAAAAATTATTCCACCGATTTTTATGGAGGTTGATCGTGTCGGCGTCGCAGTTTTTTAAGCACAGTCAGTTCAGCTCAACACCACGCTACAAAAGACGCTTCGGGGTGCTGCGGGTGCTAACTCAATTTTACGGTAGAAATAGGAATTGCACGAATGAAAGAACCAGACAGAAACGCTTCCCACGGTGACGTAAATCCCAAACATATATCGGCGATCTCACTTTCCTCAGTCAGGGCTATCCGCTCTGTCGGCGAATGAAGAACATTTTGATAAAATAAAAGGGGGAAAATACTCCCCGTGTCATGTTTTCTAATGACAGTCACTGGTTGATGTTGTCCTGTGGTAATTTCCGGCCCTTCGAACGCACTAGCATTTTGTAGAGTCGCATTTCCAGCGACGCCGCACCGGACACGATCGAAGGTGATTGCTCAAGATGGCGGGGTGCTCGCCGTGTTGTCCGCGCTATGTGGCAGGGTGGTGGGACAACAAATTGGCCAACACGGTTGCCAGGCGACAGCAACACGTTGCCCGACTGTTGTTGCTGCGATGTGACAGGGCCGCCGGAAACACGTTTTTCTCGTGTTGCCGGATAGAGTTGTCCAACTGTTGCCTCAGTGTGACGGGGCCTTAAGACTGTCGTGTTTGTTTTTCTTGACCTAAATCAGACCGAACAGACGGGAGCACGGGAGACTCGAAGAAGCCGTCGGGAGACCCGAAGGAGGGAAGCAAGAAGCGCAGGCGCGTCATGAAGTCGGTCCAGCAAACGTTCAAGGACGAGGACGGCTACCTCGGTGAGCAGCCTCCCCGATTTCTGATCTGATTTCCAATTGGTCGAGGGTCACACAAGTGCAACGGGCCTTTCTCTCAGGCTGTCGTCGGCCGCTCGGTCGAACGAATCTCGTCGGTTTGGTTCCACGGAGTCCATATAATAAATCTAGAGGAAAACAGCCGACATCTTTACGCACATTTCAGTTGCGAAAACACAGTGTAGGCGCAGGCAAGCTGGTGTGGGTTTACCATCTTGTTAAAACGCCCAAGGCTGGGGGAGAAAATCTCGAAACAACCAAAATAGAAGAGACGGGGAAAGACGTCGTCTGACTGACTTCTTTCCCCGTCTTTTCTACTTTGGTTGTTTCGAGATTTTCTCACCCAGTCTCGGGCGATTAAGACAAAATAGTAAATTTTAGGTGTGTTGGAACGGCGACAGAGGCAGACATTTGTGCCCCGGATTATTTGATTACCTTTCACGAACATAAAGCTGTAGTCATTTTTATTGTGCCAAAAATGCCGACAGCAGGCGTCGCACGGAGGTAAATCTGAATTTGGAAACTTGTTAAATGTCTTTATCGCGGCAATACAACCTTGCATTTGCTTTCTTCCTCCACTCTTCTCGCGCATTCTCTGGAGACTCCTTCACGTTTACCATCCTCTGCGTGGCTGTGGTTTGTGTGGTCCTAAACGTCTCTGGTGGGCCTTTCTTGCACTGACAGTGACCAAGACGGTGAAGCAGATGGTGAGTGAATCGGACGAAGAGGAGGAAGACCCCATCCCGAGGACAGTGAGGGAGCAGGCCAAGCGGGCCAACACAAGCAAGAAGCAGCAGTCCCTGCTCTCCTTCTTTGGCAAGAGGCAACCCCAATGAAGAGGTCTTTGCTACCACCCACTTCTTTGCCCTCTTTTTAGATTCCTGGCCACTGCACCTACCTTTGGTCGAGAATGCGCCGCTTTATTTGTTTGCGACCCATTTGAAAACCAGCGTTGGGAAGTACTTTAAGTACATTGTACTTAAAGTCCTATTTTAGGTAACTTGTACTTTACTTGAAGTATGTTCCACATACTTAGTCATGTGCCATTGGCATCACCAACGAATGTCCGCTACATCTTGCGCCAAAGCGTCCGTTTTGTTAAGAATTGTGCCGCACCTTAAACGAAGCAAGAAATAACATTATTTTATTTTTGGTCAATCCTAACATTTAGGGAAGCAGAGGGAAACGAATATGCTACAAATATGGATTTATGGCGTGTCTAACCACCGTGTTTCAGCTTAGGTCAGATCAGAGTCGAAGGCACACGTACATATACACCTTTTCAAGAAACACTCGACCCCAGGGCAGCAAATCGTTTTCGAGCCCATTCACTGGGTTTAAGGCTAGACTCTTACCGGCATCCCTGCTAACCCTAACCGAGTGGACTGTGATTTCGATAAACGCAGCCTACCTAGGCGCAGTTTCAAGCACTGCTGGCGGCTAAATTCTCGTCTCTTCCCGCTGTATTTTGTGTTTCATGGTGCAAGTATTTTTCCGAGGTCATCGAGAAAGCATTGGACCACATTTGAAAGAAATAAAAAGCAATAAAAAGCCTATAAACTATTTTTGTTAGGGTACGTGCGCGACAGAACGAATGCGATAGGAATGTATAGTTTTTTTTTTTTTTTACGATAAGTTTTGATGGCGCCGCGCTTAGCTGTCGAAAATAACTTACAGCAGAAGATAGCCGAAAGGCATGCATTTTTCACGCTCACAAATAACATGTTTACCGATGTACAGGACACGGACATACAATTTAGCCAAGTGTTAACATTCGAACAACATATTGTATGTACCGTACGATGCAGCGTTATCTGAAAATAATTTATTTGAGAAAGATCTCAAATAACACAGTCACAGTCGAAGACAGTCACAGCTTGACGATCGGACGTTATCCGAAATGACTTCGTTTTGGGGCACGTTTTGGGCAGAGCTTCCTTTCTTCACAACAGCACCAAGGCAAAGGAACGAACGTGACTGACCTGTTTCCCACCCCAACCCGGAAAACTATTTTTGGAGATGACTGAGGATTCTATGCGGATTATCTCTGGGATGGGGGAGAACAATGTTCGCAAAATCGCGTCGAGGGCCGTTCGACGTCCTTCACCTCCTTCGTTTCCCGCGAATGTTGAGCAGAAAAGCTTGAATGGCCAGGCACTTACCAGCCCTATTTCTTGCAATGGAAGATAACACAGAAAGGGTACGCAGCACGCATAAAAAAATTAAGGGCAAACTTTAAAGAAAGGTTAGAAAACGTTGAATGCAAAACCGCAAAAACTTAGGTAGAGAACCGCGCTGAGTGGGTCTTTACAGTCCAAGAGGGTGGCAGAAAATTTCTAGCTGATAGAGGGTGGGAGAGCCGCATCAGCATCAGCAACATGGCAGCGGCCTAGGAGCGTTTTTTTGGAAAGGTGTATAGTCACGAACGGACCTACTAAAGGGGAATTCACGGTGCCTAATTGGTTTAGCCAAGGAAAGAGCACGTACAGATGGACGAAGAATGCCATGATGTTGCGTTTTTGACACTGCTTGATTCGTCCCATTCACTCGTTGCGTCGCCTGCGCTTTGACTTAAAGGGGTACTCCGGCGATTTTTTGAGCTACCTCAACTAACTATATTTTCTGACTCCCCGGCCTTAATTTACCCTTTCCAGTATGCTATTTAGTATCGCGAAATTCATATTAGTTATTGTGAAATCGGCAAATGAAATGGTGCAAAAACCAACATTCAAATATACCCACACTTTTCAGTGCCGTGACGTCAGTGGCAGGCAGGCTTGCCAGTCGAGCAAGCAGTCTAAAAAATAGAAGATGCCAATCATTTGATCCGTGCTGGCGAGCGGGTACTTGAGCGAGCTTCCAAAGCATTGATTTCACACCATGAAACTGCTTGGAATCAGTTGGGAATAAATTCTACAGCCCAAAAAGTGAACCCCTGCCTTCCACTGACATCACTTTTTCGTTGTTGCCAGTAGAGACTTTCAGTTTGAAAAACACGGTGAGGACCAACATTGTAAATTCAATAACTTTCGTGAAAAAAAATTATTTTGACCTAATATTTGGGATACTATTTTAGCGATGTTGTTGGACGAGTTTAGCAAAATTTCAAGCAAATCGGGGACCATGAAGAAATCGCCGGAGTACCCCTTTAAGACCAAGTCGAGAGATTGCACTTGAACCGCTCTGTCGTCGTCTGAATTTCCACACAATGTCAGAAGTTGCCAGAGAACTTTGCAAAATAGTGGCCACCTGGGGTTTTTGCTCCCGACGATATCGCTCGATGGTTGTGTCTGCCACGTGCCTCCATGGAGTGGCTACAGTGTACCTTGTCACTTGCATCAGCCTTCAGGGTCCCGCACCAGCAAGCACGCGTCATGCTTCACCGCTTTGCACCAGAGTGCTAGGAGCAGCGGCCGACAGGAGATAGCGCGATTGTCTCGGAAGTTATGCTCGCTACTATTCTAGGTCGACCTTCTTTGGTCTAGACTCTAGGTTGACCTCTAAATTTAAAAAGCTGCGTCGAGAAAGGAAAAATAAATAGGGTAGTCCAGGTACTTAACGTGCAGCAGTTGATTGAAAGGGCAGCGAACTTCGACTCCGCTCAACGCCGCTAAGGCACAGTGTCACTTTTAGAGCACGAATGTAGGTTTTCCTACTATTTGTGGGTAGTTTTAGCAGTTTATGATTGAGTTCTGTGTTCATAAAACTTGTGGGAGACGTATTTTGATTGATAAACGTTTTTTTGGCAGATATGCTGATTTTTTGTCGTAATCTTACGGAAATTATGATTACAGGCTAAATTAACTACCAAGTGCAAAAGGAGGACGAAGAGAGGCTTTATCTCAGCTGAAGCGTTGCACTGTGCTTCAGTTTTGAACTATTCTTAATACCCATTGTAAATAAAACCTACTGTGACCTCGGCCATATTTCTAAAAAGAATGCTGCTTGTTATTTTTGTGTCCATTCTATTATTACTACGAGAGGTTATAAGTGATATGCTTCAGTATCGAAAAGAAACCTCAATCATTGCTGGCATCTGCTCCAAACGAATATTACGCCCGAAGGTCAAATGCTGCTTTCATCGCCAATGTACTTTGCACAAAGTATTTTTCCCGCTACTTTCCGAGCAAATTACAACTCTCGACTTGAAAGATTTGGTCTCGTTAAATTTTTATCTCAAAATGAGGCTTTGTCACCTCCAAGGAAATACTGGGAGGGATGTTCTACTCTCAGCGGAAACGCGAGCAGACGATGATCTGTTTGTACTGGGGGCGGCTTTCACGCGGCCCTTCAAACCCTCGCCACTTCTCACTTGGTCGGTGCGGGCGAGGAGGTTAAAAATATTACGAGAGGATTGCTTGCGGAGGCTACGGGGCTGTCATTGTGCTCTCTCCTAGTACGTTTAACGCCTTGGGTGCAAGGCAGTGCAAGCGACGCCAAATTGACGAGTTCCTCCGACTTGTGAATTTGGCGCCACATCCGGAAATAACTGCTCTGTGGCCACTTGACTTTATCCAATATTCGCCGCCGTTTCCGAAAATAACCGATGCACCCTCGATTCCCTCTAAGGGGTGACTCTTGCGACGTCCAAATTGCTCTGGCAACAGCTGTGTCGTCTCCAACGAAACCGGTTTAACCCCGGTTTGTTGGAGCCGACGCAGCTGTTGCCATAGCAACACATATGTCACAAGCCCTTGCAGTCGGTTAGACTCGACGCAACTGTATGAACCAACCTTAAAGCAGTACCAATTTAAAAAGACAACAAATCAATGGGCATCTTGAAAGATTGTGTCAAGAAGTACTTGTACTTTACTTTGAATTTATAGTACTTTACTCCAAGTACATTGCACCCGATGTACTTACTACTTTACTCGAAGTATGCAACCTCTCACTTACTTCGTACGTGAAGTAATTTTTTGGAGCCCGTCGAAGAGCCCATGAAGGAAGATTGTGAGTGGCCACTTTGGAGTCCCAAAGCGTGGATCCGAGCTGAGACCAACCGCCGACTGCAGCGTGCCTAACACACGCTCCGAGTGTGCCATGAAACAACAATCCAGATGGCGCACACTTTTGAAAAAGGCTGTATATTGGGACCAGTAGGTGTGGCAACGAAGGTGCTGGAAAGGGAGGAGAGAGTAAACAGGAAACAACCGCCATGTTGATACAACACGCTTTCAGGCGCAGAGCACTGTTGAGGCTGCGCGTCGCCTGCTCCGAGCCAAGTTTTCTTTTTTTTGCCCGAATAAATTTTTGCGGTTTAACGTCGAGAAAAATGTATTCGTTATCTTTTAAACACACCGAGGAATAACACTGCAATATCATTTACTTGCCAGAGCCTGCGAGATGTAAGCAAAGAACCAGAATTCAGGTGTCAATCCCACTCATTCCATTGGGTGAGTTAATGAGCCTCCCCGCTCGGCTGGGAGTAGCCGGGAGTTGACGCTCGCGCCTCTCACTCCATGCCACGGAGTGATTGGCTCACTCAGGAGGGGGACGCTGTGGTGGTGAGATTGTAAACTGGCCAAACTCTCCCAATATACGGCTCTGAAAAGGGTCTGGCGGTGTGCTTGGCCTCGTCCCGGGTGTGTCTAGAATTTTTACCCAATAATTACCCGCAAAAGCCTAACGATCGCGAAAAAAATATTTTCTACTCAAAAGTCGTCGAGAACAGCTCACTTTTCCAGAATGAAATGTTCAATTCAACCGATTCGTGAAGGAAGATACAATTTTATTGCGAGCTGCGGTACAATTTTCCGGGTTGCGTTCACATATGTCGCCTCTTTTCTCAGCTGTACAGGGCAGACCATGTTCCTTCGCTAGCTTGAGAGTACATTATTCGTACCCGGGCAGGCACCGTCATTAGTTGATCTTAACAGTATAATGTATAATTACTACATGCAGACACAGTCATTATTTACACGCGTGTGTCTGCGGATAAAACATCTATGGGAGTATGCACTGTCATAAAGGCGACCCTTTTACTTACAAAATGCCTCTAGGTAGTTCTGACTTATATCACGGGTAATTTTGGCTACAGCTGCTTGCGCCACTCAGGAGATGGAACCTGAAAACAAAATGGGCAGACAGTTAAAAGGGAGGACCTGGGAATGTCAACTTTCGAACCGTTCGCTTAGTTGGCGTGATATTTGCAGGTGGTGTTTGTAGCCATATAGAAGCAGGGCAGCCAAAGTTTCAGCCCTGTGAATCAATTTTATGAGGTTCTATACCCCCCAAACAAAGTAAAGCATAGCTTTGCATGAAATCTGCTCAATGAATCTATCGTTGAAAAATGGCATTGATAACCACATATTTTTCTGGTGGAATGCCTACTGGAATACCTGTTGCTGGTTACTATAAAAAAACATTCCACAAAATATAAAGTTTTCAGCTAAAAAATTAATAAAAAAAAGTTGTGGTTCTTTCATATTTACCGAGCTTTGGAAATTACAATTTTTCATAATAAAGAAACAGGAAAAGGCAAAATCTAAGTTTGTTGTAACCCGCTCCATGACGTTTCGGTATAGAAGCCGCAAGAGTTAAGTCTCGATAGTTTTATACTGAAACGATAGATTTATTGCGTGAAATTTATGCCGAAAAGTGTAACGGAGAAAAACACATTGTAAGTGCTTAAATTTCTACCTTTATTTTAGCATTGGTATACTATAAATAATTTAAAAAAATATAACTATGCAGCATAAACAAATGAAACTTTCTGGGGATACTCTCTCGATGTTGACTGATGTACATGTGTCATTTTTCGAAATTACTTTTTTTTTCCAGAAATCCTTAACTGACTAACTGCTGGGCACTGTACAGTGATGTCTCACTAATATGTTCCCCCAAAAAATCGTTGATAATGTGAGTTGTCCATATTAACGAGACAAAACTGCATGTATTTTCCAAGTTTGTCCCCAAAAAAATGGTGTCCATATAGCGGGGTCCATATTAATGAGACATGGCTGTATTACAATTCTTACTTTAGGCCATGACGAAGCAAAGTCCCCAAGTGAAGCATTGACTGGCACTCTGGCTTCCATGAAATTCCTTTGGTTTCAACTTGAGCTCATTGTTTTTTATGTGGAGTTGCGCATTTGCAAGGCTGACCACTTTTGCAGCAACTGTCTACAACGATGCCCCAAAAAGTATTCGGGAATACAAATACTGAGATACACGTATTTTAAGGCTCCAAATACGGATACTGAGATATATTTGTCTTTTATGCAATGGGATATCCCCAAGATACTTTTGCAAAAACCGCAAAAAAGTATTCCGGAATACAGATACAGATACTTATAAAAATACACTTGTTCCCGAACGGTGCTACGTGGGGAGGTTGTAGTTTGTGGCGAATGCAAATGGTACATATGCTTGTGCTCCTCCTTTTGTGTCATTTTATGTACTTCCCCTTGCCTCAAACTCCTTATTTATCATTAATGATGCCAAAAAAAAAATATCCCTAAAAACATGTCACTTTTAGCGAACCACGTGGTTACTAAACAGTAAAGACTGCGTGCCTTGCTTGGCAAAAGGCGTCTGCATGAAATGAACCCTGTTTTGCCGCGAGGGCGCATCTCAGATTGTCGTCTTATGTGCTTTAGAGTCGTCCATAGTGTGGGGAGATTAGACAACAGAGCCGTACCTTTTCTACACTCAACTCCTTTACAGCGTTCACTTTACTAAATTGGAAAAAAGTGGAGGGCTTGTGAGAGGAGCTTATTCTGTAATTCTTGCAAGAAACCTTTTTTAAGCCAGCTTTGTTTTTAATGCTGGTGACTGCGATGGATCGTGTTATAGGCTGGTTTCATATCATAAATTCTGAAGCACCTTCCAGCATATGTTTCTATCGTTTAAATTTATCGTAAAAAACGGCAACAAATGTAAGGAGATACCTAAGTCTGGCAAAGTATCGCGATACAAGCGATACATTGTAAATGTATTTCACTACTGAGATACAAATACATTTTTCAAATGTATCTCGATACACAGCTACATACTGGATAGTATCTCTAAAAATACTATCGCGATACAAATGTATCGCGATACTGCCCAGCCTGTCTACAACAACTGTGATACATCTTTTACTGCTGGGATAGAAAAAATGTGGACAAGGTGGAGAAGCATGACGGCGTAATAAGTGGGACAGCTGTCGATGGGGGAACCTGCCTTGTTTGCTTGCGGTCACCACCAGGAAGTTGGCTTGTTGCTGCTCTGGACATTGGAGTCTGAATGCGGTTGGATGGCTGCTGAGGGCCTGCTGGGGATGCTACGACAGTGAAAACAAACGGGCGCCAAGGTTGTTCATAAACCTTATGATCATTCGGTGGCACGTTGCTCTCGATCAAATGATGCCCAAACCCCTTTTTACATTCGATGGAAGAATGCAGGAGCACTCTTGTTCACTGGAAGTGGCTTGGACCATGTCCACCAGCCACTCCTTACGAATTATTTCAAAGTTCTCTCATCTCTCTTTAGAGGAGAACATTGGCCGTCACTTTGAGGTCTCTTT
Organism: Ixodes persulcatus; assembly: GCA_013358835.2. NCBI lineage: Eukaryota > Metazoa > Arthropoda > Arachnida > Ixodida > Ixodidae > Ixodes > Ixodes persulcatus. The sequence continues at coordinate 68,051 of JABSTQ010009825.1, read as the reverse complement.
TAGTTCAGGCGGCACCATGTGACACAGCAGTGATGGCCGGCACAATCTCCCGGGCGCCGTCTGCCGTGACTTGTCTCTCCTACTGCCTGGATTATCGCCCCCAGAACCAATCTCTTCCCCCCCCTCCCCCTTGAAGGAATGTCAGACTGGCTACATGTCAAAGGATGCTTCCAAGACTTGCATGTAGCACCAGGTTACCAGGTACCGGTATCTGCCCGTTTAAATTTCACGTTGTAGGGTGAATGTCGCACTAAAACGCCAACCCTTGGCTCCCCAGGTAGCGGGTTTGAATCCTGGCCGACGTGCCCGCAACCTGACGGAGGCTTATTGCGGAGAACCGAACTTTCGGTTGCACGTCGAGAGGTCCCCGGATGGTTCAAATTAGTCTTCCACTGGGGCGTGCCAGATGCCCGTCGTTGGTTTACAAACCCCCAACTTTGACATTTTTGCTAACCAACGTCATTGGAACATATGGATGCGTTAAAAGGTCCGCAATGAAAATAAAATCTGGCTCGAAAGCAGTAATGTAAGTAATTAGTCAAGTTAAGCCAAAGCTTCATTCACTCGCTGTTGATTTCGGACGCAAGAAAGCAATTGAGAATCAACACCTCTCCCGTGTCTTTGAGCCCTTCCGCCTTCTCTCTTTAACACAATGCCGAAATATGGCACCACTTTTGGTGAAATTTTGTAAAAAAAGGAGAGTGGCTGTAGGAGTTGCAGACTATCCTGCGCGTTCCACTCACATATTCGTGGCCGTAGCTCGGTGCCCCGACCCAGACTTGGTTCGGTGCCACACCTGGACTCTCGCCGACGGGATGTAAGCTCGTCGGTCCGTTTTGGAAGCCTGGAAACACGGCCTGCTGCCACGGCCGCCGCAGCCAGGGTGCGTCCAGGAGGACGTTTGGCGGCGGCGCCGCCTGCGGAACGTAGTAGGCCCGCGACGCCACTCCGCCCTGCTGACACACCAGCGACGGGTAACTCCACTGGACGCGCGACATGGCATCGTTCCACGGCGTGGGGCTCAAACTATAGAACATTGGGGCACCGTTTGAGAATGCGGTGCTTGTGGGGAATGCCGCGGCAGTCGTGAGGGAAGGGACGGGGTTTGTAGACGGGACGAAGAAGCAGCGGGCGTCGTGCGGCGGGTTCGGGCGAGGGACGGCCACCTGAATCGTCGGTTGGACGGAGCGGCAGTTGGGGTGCGGCCGTGGCTCTGGGGCAGGCTGAAACGAGAAAACGGGGAGGGTTGGAGGAGTTCTCGAGCTGCAAGGACGTTGAGAAACTGTAAATATGTTGTCACATATATGTATTAGCGTAACCCTTGGTAGCACACTTGGTTCTGCGAATGTCCTTTGGATGTCTCAACATGTCTGAGGATGTCTTGTGGACAATCGTGGGACATCCCGCAGAATGTTGGGACACCCAAAGGACATTCGTGGAACCAAGAGTGCTACTGGGACGCGCATTTATTCTCGTAATATCGCGCAATATTATTGTCGCGCTGTAGCATAGTATAATTGCGTGTCATGTCTTCGAGACCTCTGTGTGCGAAGATCTCTGCACTTTTTAAGTCTAACTGTGTCGGAACAGATCCGTGTCTTACCTGGAGTTGCGGCAGTTCTGCCCCAAAACTCGAGGTATTTACTTTTTGTCAGCGGTGGAACTACGTGTTGCCTGTAGGAAACCAATATTTCTGATCGCATAGACACGAAACCTTGCAGGGGCGACGCAGCAATTTTAGTACTTTGAGTAAATACCGCTTATAATTATTCCTTGACATTCATAACCTATGAAACATGCTTTAGCTTTTTCTCCAGAAAATATTTGAGAACGAGCAGCGTTTACCCCCTCGACTCGCAGCCAGAACGAGCGGCCGCATGGTCCAGAACCGATTGTATGCCACCGGTATTTATCGTAGCCCCGTGCTGGGGGTGGCAAAGTACGGGGAACGCTCTGACTTCTGCACATTGTTAAGTTTCGGCTCTCTTTGTCATTGCAGCGATTGGGTACGAGCCACTGCCCGAATGCACGTCGAGGCATTGATTGTCACAAGCCCAAATCGAATGCTCGCACAGTGCTCTCGTGCACCGTTTGAGCCGCCTCTTAATTGTCGTCACCGCGGGGACCCCAAAGCTTGACGATGAAATCATGGAGATTGCATTGTTAACAATGCCAATAGTGCCATCCGCACAATCTCGTCGTCAAGTTTTACGAAAGACAGAAAAAAAAATGTCCGCTTTTATCCTCGAAATTTTGCTGCGACAAAGAAGGTCGTTGGCATTGCGTGCGAGTATACTTGGGTCCACCTAAGTGCCGGTAAGCTTGTGTCACGTGGTAAGCTTTCCTACTCGCTATCCTCGCACGGCCCCTTTAAATGCTCGTCATAGAAATCTGGATCGAAGCTAGGACAAAAAGTTGATGCAGCCCGAAGAATTGATTGCATTGTTGGTGCATCGTTACCTGACCATAGGTCGAAACCTAGACAGCTTAGCTAGCACCGGACATGTTCAGATGGCATTGGGAGTTCTCACCTTAAGCACCGGCCTGTCTGGACGCCCACAAGACGCAGCTACGGAGGGGAGACGGCCGGGGACGATTGGTGGCGCGGGGATCTCGGCAACGAGCTCGCACATCCTCTGCAGCGACGTGGCTCCGGTGGGCAGCAATGGGGAGAGCCTCGACGGCGAAAGCTGCGGGAGAGGGCTGTTGCCGTGGTAACGCGTGGGCGACAGTGCCGCGTCCTCGCTCAGGTACCCCGACGAGAAGCTGAAGCTGGATTTGGGGCTGTCGACGCAGTAGAGGCACTCGTTCTCCAGACTCTGCAGGTCGGCTGGAAGCTTGGGGGACCTCGGCAGTCGTTCCTCCTTTCCTTCGCTCTGAGCCCTGGCGTCGTCCGGTAGGACGATGCCGTTCCGCTCGCTTGGCTCTGGACTCTCGACGGAGTCTGGGTCTTTCGGCTTGGACTCCGTTGCTCTCGTGTCTGGAGAACCGAGGACGACGTCTGGGATTTCCTCCACCTGATGGACTAAAATCAGATTGTGGTGTTTTTCCGCGGACGAGGTCTCCTTGTCCGCGACTTCCAACTCAGCGGATTCATTGTTTCGGTACTCGGTGCAGGCTTCGCGGTTTTCTCGTTCTCGTAAGCCGGAGACGAACAGAGCGGAGTCGAGCAGCTGCCCCGGGGTTCGTCCGGCGTACTTAAGCGGAGGCACGGACTTGCACCTGACCGGGATCGCGTCGAGAGCCCCGAACCCGCCTTCGATTTGGTCGCCATCCGTCTTGGTGGCAAGCTCCCTAAACTGGTCGAGACGGGACGACATTTGCACCGAGTATCCCTCCTCTCCACCGTCGCATCCTACCGCGTCGTCCCCTCCTTTTGCGTCAAGAACGGCAGCGATCTCGGGCGAGTCTGGAGCGATCTCGGTTTCGGGCCGACGACCCGTTTCGTCGCTCTCGGAATGTCGCTCTGTCGTTGAGTCGGTGCTGTCTTTTTTCTCGTCTGTACCGCAAACCGTCGAAACTGTTGACTCGTCAATTTGGTTAGTTCTGTGTTCCTCGTCTTCTGCCTCGGTCGTTTGCGCAGCATTGTCCACGTCAGGCTGGACGTTGGCGCCGTGTTCGAGTACGTCAATCTCGTCTACGAGTTGGTCGTACGCCTCGGCATGGCTCGAGTTGTTGGCAGTGTGGGTGCCTTCGGCGATTGTGTAGCCCTCCGACCGTCCTCGGGCGTCAAGCAGCTTTGAGATGAGCTCACTGGGGTGACTTTGCGTGCCGCCGATCTTGAGGTCCGGGAAGTAGCCGACAACGTCGCTGCTGCTTTCCAGGCTGCCGTCCAGTCGGCAGATGTCGTACGTCAGATCCGCAGAGTCCTGCGAAAGAAAACTTTTAGTAGAGCATTCCTTTCGGGTTGTCCTACACTGCGCTGGTTGGTACGGTCTGGCTCTGTCTTACGCCTAATTTGCGACGAAAAAGAACCTACGCCCTTCGTGTGCGACGAAAATGCTACCTGGAGAAGGGAGACAAAGGACAAACAAATCTCCAAACAGAACTCTTCGGGTAGATTTTTTTTTTTTTTAATGGAGCCACTACTATTTTGATTTTCTTGTCAGTTTAAAAGTCATGTCCCTACTCTATGTGCCCTAATATCCCAGAAAATGGCCGACACCCCATGGAGGCCAAATGGGGCGGCAAAAGGGGGTTGGCCGACTTTCGGTGTGCATCTCAGGAATATGCTCCGCTCAGTCCTTTATTCATACACGCCTACATCACCTGCTCGGTGCTGTGACATAAATATTAACTAAAGACAAAGATGGTGCTTTCTTTATTTTTTATATCGCGAAAGGAACACTTGCTATCTTTGTCAAAACTTGTACTGTCCACTTTATCGCACGAGTCGTCTGAACCCAAGTAACGTGATGTGGAGCATTAAGTAGGCCATCTTTTGGTGCTCTTTTAACGAAAAAAAGCTGGACAGAAAATGGGCGAGCCATCCCTGGGGGTCTTGCGGTATCCTTATCTTCGTGATTTGTATGTTGTTTAGAATATGTTCCCAAATGTTATTTTCCCCTATTATAATCGGTACCTTGCTTTTGTGCGGCTTTATGCTGGGGAGCTTATCTTTTTTCTACCAGATTATTGGGCTGCACGGTTTCCAATCACAGCATTGATTATTATTGTTATTGTTAATTACATTTTTCGTCAAATTAGTGTGGTGAAACCACCATATGAGACAAAACTTTGCTTGATGTTCATGCACAATTTTGTCATGACATAGGTGCTTGTACATTTTTGTTCGGAGGTGTAAAAGTTGCTATATTTTTTTTTATGCTTCACAATCTAAAGACTGGCGTACCTCAAGTGCTTTCCTGGTGGCAGACGACAGAGCCTCCATAGCTGGGTCCTTGGGTGGTCGAGTCTTCAGAATGCTCCTTGAGACTGACTTGGGAGGTCTTCCCCTTTTCCGCTTCACAACAGTTTCATTTTGCTCTTCAGGCACATGTGCCTCTTTCCGTTTCAACCGTCTTTGGCTCGGCTTAAACTGTGTTTGAGCTATTGGGACATCTAATCGGTCTAGGTTGCTCGTGTAACTGTTCTGGCGTGTTCCTTTCGGCTGTCTTTGGATCGGCTTTGACTGTGTTCGAGTTATTAGGATGCTAGCTGGTTCATAAAGTCGATGTAAGTTGCCCGTGTCACTCTCCTGGTGTGTGGCTTTTGACTGTTGTTGGATTGACTCGGACTGTGTCTGAGCTATTGGGACATTAGCAGAGACTGGATCCAGGTCGCTTGTGTCACTGTCCTGGCACGCTTTTCCTCGGCTGCTCCTCAGGTGCCTCTTGAGGGGCTCGGATGTAGACAAGCGGACAAACCTCGGGACGTAGAGTTCATCCGAGTCGCTCGTATCGTCTTTACCTTGCATTCTCATGGTTCTCTTTCTTCTTCGCTCTCTTTGGATTGACACAGATCTCTCTTCTGCACTCTGATGCTCTTTGGAGCATACTGCTCGTCCAGGTCGCTTTGGTTGTTGCTGTCCTGCTTGGTCGTTTGTTTACTTGTTGGCATATTGGTCTTTGATGCGCCAGTGCTTCCAGGGACGTAAAGTCTGGCCGAGCCGCTCGCGTCATCGCTTCCCAGTACCGTGTGCAGTGTGTCCAGCATTGCCATCCAGAGACGATACCCCTTGCCAGCAACTTCTGCAAGATCGGAGGTGTTGGCTCAAGTTTGGGGCAGGTTTCACGGGTCTTAACCTGTTGAATACTGTTCAAAAATCATAGTAAAAAAATTGTAGGGCCCTTCCACTTCACGTGAAGATGAAGGACCAACGAAGCTGTTATTTTTACGGCGTCTAGGACAATGCTATAGAGGGTGACGTCCAGGACGACGTCTAGGACAACCTCGCGGACGACCTCAAGGATGACGCCTAGAGGACGACATCTAGGACGACCTCAAGGAAAACCTTAAAAATGACCTCTAGGACAACACCTAGAGGACGACCTCAAGGACGACTTCTAGGACAACCTCGAGGACGACTTCTAGGATGACCTCGAGGACGATGCCCAGTGATGTGATTGCTGCGCCAATGGCGCCAAACTGCCCCAAGGGGCTAATCCTGCTACATGCTGCTACATTTCGCCAAAATATGGGTAATCTGCGTCAAGCCTGCGCCAAAGGACCAGTTTTGGTCGTCTTTCAAAACCGAAACTAAACTGAGTACCGTAATTGAGCATGCGTGGGCTAGGTGGCGCAAGCGGCCGCCCGACACAAAGTACCCTGCATCAATCGTGGCATTGTAACCCTGGAGCCGGGGAAAAGAAGGGGCGTAGGACAGGCACAAAACTCCAATGTCAGTATTGAACCAGCTCGCCTGCACCCTTGCTTTAGTTACATCGATCGTCCATCCGGTCTCGCATGGTTTTTCCCGCCGTCTCTTCTTTCGCGCTCTCGTCGTCTCGTCTCTCGTTTTTTGTTTTAATTTTTTCAACGATAGATACGGGCGTGTGCGGACGCTCCGACGCTAACGTGCTGGGTACCAGCTATGCCGTCACGCTGTGAAACGAAATTACGTTTTTGCGCGGCGGGAGTTACTTTTTGAGCTGAAGCACTCGCTTCTGAAAGCAACGGCCGTGGGAAAACTATATTTGGTCCCTGCCTGCCAGTCCGCACGTCGCTACAGATATGGAGCTTCCTAAACCGAAACATAAGGACCGCCGCATGTTCATCAACATTCATGTTCTTGTTTAAAACATATGCTACTACAAAAATCCCTTTTAACTCAAAGACTGCTGTGTGGAAGTATTGATTACCTAGGTTTCTCTTGGTTGGCTTTCTTTCGAGAGGGACCCCAGTACATGAAAAATCTGTCGCGAAAGAAAGTTGGTGAAGAGAAGTGAGCTAAAGCAAAAAAGGCAATGTCTGCACGTGAACCCGCACAGCGCGCTTATTTGTCTCGAGTTCAGTTGTTGCACATAGCGCTCCAAGAACGTTTTGACCCCGACTCGCGATGTCCTGCATCGATGCGCTCAGGTTCTTTTTTTCTGTATGTTTAGCTTGTACCTCGCCTGGCGGCCTTACAAGCATGCGCCGCTGGGCTGTTTTTTGTTGCATGATGGGCAGTTACATTTTGCATACGTTTTTGGAAACTAGTTGGCGACGGAGCGGAGAGGAATGGTTTCGGTTTCGATCGAACAGCCCACTGGAACAGCCGTCTCCGCTCGCGCGACGAAGCACGTGCAGCTGCAAGCCTGCCGAAGTTGCCCTGACGTGCATGCGAACATGATTGCACGACAGAGGCACCAGCCGGGACGCTTGCGATCCACTGTTTTACGTTTACTTTTGACGAAAATCTGGCACGTCAGGAATCAGTAAAACGGTGGCAACGGTTTTTCAGAATTGCTCGGCAATGCCTACAGCACTGTACACTTGTGGGATGTCTCAATGTCTCTTTGGAGACATTGAAAGTGGACATTCATTACTAGCCTAAGCCAAAGCGAAGCTTGCAGCAGCTTTGCAAAACGTTTCGAAAAGCAAAACGTACCCGCTAGTTGTGATGCACCTTTTTCTTGTGTGCAATTTTGCATTGCACTGCAGTAGCTACGCGTTTCATCAGTCGGAGACTGCTTCCATTTATTATATCACTACTCAACCTAATGCTGTGATATTTACTACTAAGCTGGTCATTTTTAAATAAATTTTAATATGTGAAGTTTGGTTCTTATCTATCTATAGTGGGTACATATATATGTATAATTTAACTGAAGCATTGCAAAATGTGTCATGTCATTAACATTTCAGTTACATCTTGAAAGACTCCTAGGTGGTCGAACTTGACCCTAACATTTATTTCGGCGAGCAAAGTGCCCTTCGTTTGTCCAGCGCCTAAAAAGAATATTTTTATTTTTCTAAGAATATCTGCTCTGAAAGCCACTTTAGGTGCTCCGGAACACTGTTTTGGCTGCTCCAAAAGCCACTTTTGCTGCTCCAAAACACTGTTTTGGCTGCTCCAAAAGGTGCTCCAAAACGGCTTTGGCCAATCACATCACTGGATGCCCTTGAGATGATAACAATAGATCAGTACCTCACTCTCTAGTAATGCCAAGGAAGGCTGATTCATACTTGCCACGACCAATGAGTAGTTTTCTGTCAATATTCGCGGACACATTTTTTCCAGATCCTAGCGCATAACAGCTTCGCTGTAAAAAAAGTTGAGCTCCTCGTGGAGTGTTGCTAATGTCCCCCTTTATCTGACAAATCAAGATGCTTATCTAAGATTAGTTATTTTGCTATTTTATCGAGACACAAATCTTTCAAATTTAAGAAGCAGCATTTTTCCTTCTAACGAGCAAATATTGTAAAAACTACTTCATACAGCACATCAACTTGTCTTGCTTTGTGACAGTGAGTGTGGGGATCCAGCATTCTATATGCCTAGGCAGTGTGGTCTATGGGAATTAACAATTTCAATTTTTTGTTCATACCACTTTGGAGTCCATTGTAGAAGGCACAGTTTTCCACCATCCTCTTGAAATCCTTCACGAACGCATCCTTGGACGTGTAAGTGGCATCTTCCACTCGTTTTGCAATCAGAGAAAGGTCCATTGGCTCCTTGGAAAGAAACATTTGCTTAGTTTCTAAGCTGCCTGATTTGACCTCCCCTGTGGTGACATTACCTTGACAATGCTGAAATAACCGGGGCAGACAACTTCATTGACGGGATTTGCAAACAGCCAGGCGTCCTTGTGGCCCCTCGTGATTTCCAGAACTGTGACAGTTTCATGAACACAGGCATGAAGAAGTTAGTATGCGGTGAAAGTCATGAATTACAAAATCCGATTGTGGCAAGCAGAGTTTTTTCCGTCTTAACATATTTCCTTGAAAATTGTTGCCTAAGCTGATGACCGAAAGCACTTCCTGGCCGTTTTTGTCACTTCGTGGATGTAAAAAGGAACTGACGTGTGAAAGTGATGTTTTGGGCACACTGTATTTCTTTAGTTAGCCTTACGATTTATTTGGGGGGAGCAGTCCTTGCACATTGACAGAATATGGCTTCTTTTTCATTTTAGGTAGACGTCTGCCATAGCAGTCCGAAAATGCCTCGACTTGTGCCTCTGTTGATGTTTGCCTCGATAAAGCTCACCTGTTTTGAGACCAGAGAGCAAGTCCAGTTGTCCAGATGACTCGTATGACCTGCGAAGGAACCACCGTGAGACAGACTTCATTCGTGGACATTTTATATTGACATAGTTTCCTTCAACATTTTGTTATCACGAGCTCGGCGCGTGCTGAAAGTGAGTGTTCCCAAGATTCACAAATGGGTAGGCATAAAAGCTTACAAGTATCATCACACCTGACATTTTCTCACTCTAGCAACATCATGGCGGATTGATATCATGTGGCAACAGCCTATGCAGCGAGCAAGTTCACCCCACATGGCGTGAGAGTGGGATTGATCTCGTGTGCGACCAAGCTCTGGCTCTGCAAATTCTTCACTATGTATATCTGGGCCGTGCGTTGTTTACTCTAGCGCCTCCGGTAGTTGTGATGCTCAGCCAACGTTACTAAAACACTCAGTTGGGAAACTCATCCTTGAAACCTGGGTCGCTGGCGTCCACCGAGACCGAGCTAAATACGATAACAGCGCCACCCTTTAGCTCCGAGTTGAAACATGAAAGTTGCTTTGTATGGCTACTGCTAGAGTCACTGAATGTTCCCAGAGTACTGACACACCCCCAGGCTCGAGGTGCCAAGATGGCAGCTCAATCTTTTTCTCTTTACTGTGGTCACCATGAGCTTTTAGAAAGCATGTTTTCGCGTAAAAACAACCGGAAAAAGCTCTTTTTGTAGGAAATCTCATTGTAGATTTGTACAAAATGGCAGGAGCGTGATGCTTGCATAAAATTTAAGTTTACAGAGTTTTGCGGCACAATTAATATTGTTTTTATATAGCCATGTCTCACCGGTGGTCTCCGGTAGCGTATCCCGACCTGGGTGCGTCCTAACTTCGGTGATTAATTGCGGCCCGTCCGTGTGGGAGACGGGGCTTGGCAGCCCTGAAACCAACGTTACTAGAATCACTCAGTTGGGAAACTGCCATAGAGCCTGCTTTAAAAAAGTGGCTCCGATTCGTACTCGGGAACCGAGGTAATGGCGATTGCAACGCCGCCATTTCTCCCGCAGCGTCCACTGTGGGAACTGCACGGCTGCACGTCGAGTCGGGCAAGGACCAGTGGCGCCATCTCGCAGGGCCATCTCGCAGTAGCTATGTAGAGCAACTTTCATGTTTCAACTCGTCGCTGAAGGGTGGCGCTGTTATCGTATTTAGCTCGGTCTCGGTGGACGCCAGCGGCCCAGGTTTCAAGGGTGAGTTTCCCAACTGAGGGTTTTAGTAACGTTGCCTGAAACCCTTTCCACTGTATACGTTTCTGCACCAAAATGGCCGATCAAAGCCAAAATTGAAGAGTAACGGCGAACGCAATCGAATGCGATACTCTGACTACTGCGAGATGGCTCCGCCGGCCCTTGCGCGACTCGACCTGAATGAATGCGTGCAGCCGTGCAGTTCCACGAGTTGCCACTTTGGGTGAAATGGCGGCGTTGCGATTGTCATTAGTTTGGTTCTCGAGTACGGATTGGTGCCACTTTTTTTAGAGTAGGCTCTATGTCACTTTCCTGAGTTGTCCTAGTAATGTTGTGCTCAGCTAAGCGAAGAGCAAGTCGTCTGCTTCTTCTGGAGGAGTTGCGGTGACGTCAGAACGACGCCGAGCTCTGATTGGCTCCGATTGGAAGGATAGTGGGTAGACCTCAATGCTGGATGCCTTTAGGTCTACCCACTATTTTGCTTTTCAACCAGCCAATAAGAGCTTGGCGTTTTGACATTGTCGCAACCCCTGTGAAGGAAGCAGACGAACTTGCGCTCCGCATTATAACGTTCAGGCTTTTTGCTTTGCCATTGCTTCTCAGTGATGCCACAACCTGATTGGCTATGTGGTGAGATGCACAAAACTCATTATGCCCTGCATTTGTTTTTTTCTTTTTTGTGTGTGTGTGTGTGTATCCTTCCAAAAAGAATTTACAGGGTTTTTTTTCCCCGCAAAAATGAGCTACGCATCGCCAAACGCTCATTCTTCGTCCAAATGTATACCGTCCGAAAGACACCGAAGTTTTAGAACTACCCATTATTCAAAAGTTCCGTGATTTTCTGAATTTTTAAATGGGAAAATGGTGGCCGACGGAGCTCTCCAACACATGGCCAGAACGGCGGAAATGGGTCCCATTTTTCCATGGAAAGGGTGTTTTCACTGACGTAATTTCGTCCACCATTTTGTTTGTTGTGAGCTGTCTGGCGTGAGCCAAATTCGAGCATTCCAAGGATTTACATGCCCCCTCAAATGCGTAGAGCACAGACGCTTAAGCCTGGTTCAGACAGTTGCGTTTGACTGCGTTTGACTGCGTTGCGGCAGCGAGAAACCAGGACATCCCTGCTGCTTATATCGCGTGCGAAGGTGATTCCTTGAATTGGATTCCACGCTTCATACGAAGCACAGATGTGCCGGTGACTCGCTTTCGGTACTCGACGCAACGCAGTCAAACGCACTCAAACGCAAGTGTCTGAACCAGCCTTTATGCCTTACCACGCTGACATCATATCTCAACCGGTTACGATGTAATCCTTCAATGTAGTAAATATTTTTGAAAAAACAAACAACAAAATGGCGGATTGACGTCATGTGCAAACAACCTGTAGGGAGTTTGCGTAGATGGTTTTCGGCGTCCCGCAACGCTCTCCCCAACCCGCTACGATACCCGGAACTCTACAGCCAAGGCCACCGGCGCGCAGGCGCAGTAGCGGCTTTGTTGCGGAGGGCGTAACGGGGAAGAGAGGGAGGGGGGGGGTGTTTACGAAAACTCCCTAATCACTTATAATGTTTGATAAGATAACGGATACTTCTGAAACTCTGGCATCTTGTACGGACCGCTACCGCTATACACGAACCAACGTTGACACGAACTCATGTTTACAAACAAACCGGAGCGCCCCCAGTGGACGCCACCGGCGCCGCGCATGCGCGATGAAGTGTGGGCAAGAAGCTTGCCGCCGCCCATAAACAAACCATTGAAATGCAATGTTTTCGGCGTCGGTGTGAGTCCCCCTGCCCTTTTTCGCGTTCGAATTGTTGATTTTATGTCTTTCTGGCGATGTCTGACTACTTGAGCGGCCTCAACAAAATTACTGAGGCTCGTTTCACTGCAAAACTTCGCTTGAATAATGTGACATGCGGCGATTCATTCCGCGTGGACGCCGCAGTATGTACGCTAAAAGCCTGATTCGCATAATGAGATTTCGCTCGCAATTTTCAGTCGCGACGTCGCTCGGGCTGCAAAAGCGTGAACCGTAGCCGAGACGGTCGACGTCGATACTGAAAATCGCAAGCAGAGGTAATGGTCACTGATAACAATGATCAACATCTTGTATTTACTGTTTACATCGAGCCTGCTTACCAACCTTACGCCCGCACTTACTTCTTATCGCAAGTACAGGGCCAACATTTGGTCTACGGACCGGTGTCGTCTAAAAGAGCAGACGACAGGCAGAAACGTTTCAAAGAGCAGACGACAGTTCGAACGATCAGGCGGCCGTTTGAACTCGAAGACGCACTGAACGTAGTCTGCAGGTGATCCGCACAACTTGACGGTTTCCCGGCGTTCATGTTGGAACAAAACAAATAAATATAATAACCACAGGTATCCGTGAATTCAACCCAAAGTGCTTCCCGCCCAAGCAATCGTGGTCCGACGGCGTCTGGTTTTCCCTTTGTACGGCACAGATCCACGTTCTCGGACGAACCGAGCACGTGAAAACTGACCTTCAAAACTTTCTCGACTCTTGGTATAGCCCCAGATGCGGCGTTTTGACGAGAAGGCAGGTTTTTGTCTGGTTCATTTCAAAACAACGCAGGAATACACGTCTGGCATGGGGACTTGTGCCCACAGCCCCAGACCGGAAGTGCGCCCGACGACCACCGCGCCGTGACGTCACAGAGTGGACGGAGAATGAGCGTTTGGCTATGCGCTTACTTATTTCTACAATAAAAAAAATGGTATGTTGTATTTTAGACAGCTGCTTTTGAGCGATTTTGGTGTCATGCAACCCTCTACGAAAGAACCAGCAGACGCTTTCTCACTGTCACTGTGCGTTCCGTGCTGCGCGTCGTCGCCGTGTGCCAATCCAAAACGCGGTTTTGGATACCGCGGAAGCGCAGTGTGGAAGTCAAATTTGGGGGTTTTACGTGCCAAACCAACGACGGGCATCTGGCACGCCCCAGCGGAGGACTGAGGATTAATTTGGACCACCTGGGGATCTTTTGACGTGCAACCGAAAGCTCGGTTACACGGCGCCTCCTCCGCAATAAGCCTCCGTCAGATTGCGGGCACCTCGGCCGGGATTCGAACCCGCCACATGGGGATCCGTAGGCCAGCGCTCTCGCCTCGGAGCCACCGAGGCGGCTAAGCGCAGTGTGGTTCTCAACGCCTCATTTTTTATTTTTTTTTTTTTTTTTATAAACAATACATTCGAGCGTTAAAGGAGCTGTGCAACGATATTCAATTGGAATGTTTTTCACTTTACACGAGCTTACTGGCACTAGTGGGACTCAAGGATACTCGCAGGCAATGCCACTGGCCAAGAAACTCCTTTGTTGCGGTGTAATTTCAAGGACAAAAGCGATCATTTTCATTCAATCTCTCCCTTGCAAAATTCGATGACGTAACGCGGGGATCGCAGTACACCCGTATGACGATATTTGAATGCGGTTCATAGATTGGACCCGAGCATTGCGTGGGCACTCGATTTAGGCTCGTGATAATTGATAGCTCGAGAAGCATTCGAGTAGTGGCCCGTGTCCAATCGCTGCAACGACGACAATAGCCGAGCCATAACAATGTCTGGAACTCAGCGCGTGTCCTGTGCTTTGCCAACCCCAGCGCGTGGCTATGATCAACATTGGCGGCATATAATCGGCTCCAGATCACGTGGCCGCTTGTTCTGGCTGCGAGTTGAGGGCGTGAACGCTGCTCGTTGTTTTTTAATTTTTTTTCTGGGACTTCTAATGCGTCGGGTGAAAAACGAAGGCGTGTTTCATAGGTCATTAACGTCAGGGATCCGTTCTAAGCGGTATTTGCGCAAAGTAAAAAAATTGTTGCATAGCCCCTTTAAAAGGAATATTCCGCGGCATTCTTTTAGGAAAAAGATGGATTCCAGTCAGGGCGAAGTGGTTGGGCATCGGCGTCGCGTTCACGCGCCCGTCAACAAAACCGTTCCGGTGCAAAATCTGTTCCGAACGCTTTGGTTGTTTTTTGGTCTTTTTTTAGATCCAGAGCGCGTGAAAGCGCGCCTCTCGGCACGAGCTCTTGGCATTCACAATAATACGACGGCAATTTTTTTTTTTTTTTTTTAATAAGAAGACAGTGGGTGTGCAGGTTAATCATGATGTTTGACACCCGAGACTGTGCTGAGTGAAAAAATAGGTTTTTTCTCTTCGACTTCAAGGTTCCCTATTTTTTCACTCGCCACAGTCTCGGGTTTGAAACATCATAATTCTTTTTCTTTTTTTTTTTTTTATATAGGCTGCTATTTTTTTTTCCCCCAAAGAGCGCGTGCTGTGGGCATTGTGTACTTCAAAAACGCCAAGTTTCGAGCGGGTCATTACCGCAGACGCCCTACATTTTCAACTACAATGAAAACTACTACAACGGAACGTAAGGCGGTGAACCCGAGAGTGGAAAAATAGGAAACTTGACGTCAACCTTCGAATTTCCTTAGTGTCGGGTTGCTTCCAAATGTTTCCTTCAACATGAACTAGGGACGTGGCTGGTGGGAAGAGCTATGCGGAGGGCAAGTTCGTCTGCTTCTCGCGCAGGGGGTACCGGTGACGTCAGAATGCCGTGCCCTGATTGGCTGATCACGGCCCCCCTATCTGAGCGTCGTCTGCTCCTTTGCAACGTCGTCTGCGTCTGTCTTACCTTTCCTGCGACTTTCGGAAGTGCAGAGGCCAGATTCACAAAACCATGTTACGCCGAAAGAGTGCGTAAGACAAAACGTGAGAACAAATTCGTATTCACGAAACGAAATTATCGTAAGTTTTGCTCAGGTTATGACGGAATCCTACGACGATCAACTCAGCATGGCCGACAGCGTCGCTCATTTACTTGGTCGCGACGACCAACGGACGTTTATTTTTGTACGTGCTCTTCTCACGCGTCACGACTACAAGCAGCAAGAAAAAAAGTAAAAAGCACTTGAAATAAACCACGACGAACAAGAACGCTGGATCCACAAACACCCGGGAAATGCTCCAACGGCCACGATTCCACTGACCCCGTCCAAGCGAGCTCGGCAGATAGGCCTAGCAGCGGTGCTCGACGGTCCTTGGCCAAGACCGTCTGCCCACGACCGGCTGGCGTGCTGAATGGAATATGCCCGCGCGACCCTTGTGAACCCTTCAATCTCTTCCTCTTGTCATCGCCTCGTTTTCCGAGGCAGCGGCGACTCTCGCCGGTGAAAAAGCGGTGAATCTCCGACAGACGCAGGAAAGGTAAAGCAACCATCGCTTTGACTAGCAGACGTAAAGCATACGACGTTAACTGCACCAACCCGCCGACGCCGTTTAAGAGTGAGGAGTCTCGCCGCACACGCAAGGAGGGAAAAAGTATTTGGGAGGGAACTTGCGGACACACTCGCTTCTTAGCAGACAAACCTCGGCGCCTCGGGACACCTCGCCAGCGAGTCCCTTGACTTCCCCCCTTGATGCACGTCTGCTAATTGTTCGACAAAAACAACGTACCGCTCGAGTTACTTCGTCTCCCCTCTCTGAAAGGCGAAGTCGAGCTCGCTCGTAAAGACCTGCACTTCCGAAAGTCGCAGGAAAGGTAAGACAGACGCAGACGACGTTGCGAGCAGACGACGTTGCAAAGGAGCAGACGACGCTCAGATAGGGGGGTCGCGATCAGCCAATCAGGGCTCGGCGTTCTGACGTCACCACTACCTCCTTTCTCATGCGCAGAAGACGAAACGCGACACGTAACAGCCAAGTCGTCGGTTGGGGACATCGGCGTCGCGTTCACGCACCCTGGGTACCGTGGGGTGCGGGAGAAAAGCGTCGTTTCTCGGCACGAGCTCTTGGCATTGCCAGTTCTACAACAGTCTGTTATCAACGTTTTTTTTTTATTTTTTAAGAAAGCGCAGGCAAAGTAAGGGGCATTAGGTACTACAAAAATCCGCTTCGCACGCAGTGGACCCAGGTTCGATTCTTTTTCCAGGATTTAGCAACATCGACGAGGGACGTCCCACTGCGCCAACTACATCCACACCGGACGTCATTTCCAGTAATGCTAAACGCCCATAACAACTGTCGCTGTAAAAAAAAAAAAAAAAAAATCGGCGTTTGTGTTTGATTTTTTGTAATCGTCTGTGGTCGGGCCATAGAGAAATCTAGTACTACGTAAAGAGTGGCCACTCAAGCCGTTTCGCGGCCCAGGAGTTAGGGACTCTACTGGCCGTTAGAGGCGCAACAGTGCCACTTATTTTGAACATTTGTCAGATATATAAAATGAATAAATAACTTCATTGTTTAGAGTAAACTTTTAAAATTATTACGAACTTTGAAAGCTTTCAAAAACGACTTCAACGGCTGGGCTATGGCTGCGGCACGACGGTTGGCTTCGGAGTCGTGGACTCGACGGAGGGCGGATACTTCGGCTGCTTGGTCTGTGTCTCTTGCCTCGTTGTGTGGGTTGAGTTGGTTTCGCGGCTTGTTGTCTCGTGCGGGTTCTAGTCATTCTTTCGTTTCGGTCAAGGTATACGGTATATGTAAGAAGTATTGTGACTGTGGTTTCTTTGTTGACGGACATTTGCATTCGGTCAATGAATTTAGAAGCGACTGGGCCAGTCATATGTGCAAGCGCCTTTCAGCACATGGTCATATGTGCAAGCGCCTTTCATGGAACTTGGACGGTAACTTTTTTTAAATGCCCTCCATCGTATTGCATTTGTCGCTGTAAGACTCGCTGTAATACAGTACTTTTTTTCCAGTGTACAACTGTTGACGCGTTATTCATACATTTTGCATGTGTATTGTTATTTTTGTAATGTATGAATAACATACATAACTCCTTTTCTTCAGAGTTGATGTTTGTTTTGCTTGTGATAGTTACAGAAATAAATACTTTTGTGTGTCAATACCTGGTGTCGTCCCATGTCGTCCCTTCGAGAGAGTTAGCACAAATGTGAAAATATCCTTTTCGGTGTGCGGTCAGTTTGAATTATATATAGCGCTAGATGACTTTTCTTCTGCAGTACAATTAAGGTATGCTTATAAAACAATTCAATTTTAAACAAAAACTATGCTAGATACAATAACACTGACTCGTTAAACTAGAGGGCGCATGCTACTGCCCGATACAAAAATACCGCCAGAATTCGCCTTGAATCCATTCATTCATCTGGTCAGCGGTTACTGCGTGTATCCATCCATTAAACACTCAACTAGGGACTATACTGGCCGCTGGGTGCGCTCGCTGACGCTGAATTGGGCCGCTGGGGCCTATGGAAGTGTCCGCTCTTTACGTAGTACTATATTTCTCTATGGTCGGGCGCCGTTGTGACGTCAGTTGTCTATATTTTCTTTCGCCGCAAAGTAAGTTGTGGGCGTCTATTCGGACGAGAAATGCTGAGTCAGTGGGCGTCTTGGCAGAAGGGAGCCACAGCGCATGCTCAGAACTGGGTAGAAAACATGGCAGCGCACATGATACGGCGGCGGGTGTTACCTGTCGAGGGCGTTCCTCGCTTCACGAGCCACCCCGGTGGCCTGGAGGTAGTGGCCACGCTTTTTCGTTGGCGGCCTGCCTCTGGGACGGCCTCTCATCTCCGGGCTGAAAAACAAGGCTGGGCTCACAAACACATCCCTTTCCTGGAATGCTTATGTAATCCTGTCACGGGAACAATATTAATTACGGCACGTCTGCTTCACACACTTGCGACTGCTTTCGACCGCTGCGGTTGTAGGACTGTCGGTGGGAAGCATGCAGGCGCAAACTTTGTATGAGAACATTTCGGACTTCACGTCAAATAACGCTTTGCAAAAATCAACACGCTGTAGAGATGAGTTAATCCTCGATAAAATAATGCCTCGATTTCTTAATAACTGTTTTCGTGATCTACATTGGCAACTTGGCGTGGAATAATTCGAAAGTGCATGTCAAATGGTGGTTTATTTTTGGCTTTCAGACCTATTTTATAAAAACCGTAAAAGGTACGCGGCCGAGGGGACAGGGAGCTAGTCGTCACGATAAATCGAATAATTAACTAAAATTTGCTATTGGTGTGGTTCGTGAAAATATACATATGGTTCCAGTTAGAAACTTACTGAGTATCATCGAAAACTACTAAATCATTCATGTTTAGAAACACTAACCGCAGTCTAAATTTCCCTCTCGTGCAACAGGCAGAAGGCTGGCGGAAAAATTCTCGCCCCAGCCTTGGTCCTGCTGCAATTGAGTGCGAAATTTAGCGCTGGCTTCCCATCTCAGTCTTGAAACAATTCACTCATTTAATGGTCTACGATGACGCTCGGCAACCTTCTTATTGGAACCATGTTTATTTATGTCCCCCTGGCTGCATAACCAACCTTGCATGTTTTTTTTGTTTTTTTTTTTTTCTTAGCAAACTTGTAAGGTCTAAAAAACACCCCCAAACTTTTTTTTTTTTTTTTTTTTTTTTAGAGCGCCGCTCTTAGACGCCCGTTTCTGGGTTGAGCGGCGTCGCCGTCGGCGTAACCGCGCGCGTTGCATTATGGTAATAGACAGTTTTAGTGGATCGTACACTAAAGCCTTGCGTATGCAATATGCAGAGATCTCGGACCCAACGAGAGCGCCAGTTTCAAGATGGCGGTTACCTCGACTGGCGCAGCAAGGGCGACGTGGTGTTTTCGAAGTTCTGTGTTACGTGAAATTGCGTGGTGATCAGCTCGGCAATTTTTTCTGGGACCTACCGCGGTCGAATCAGATCGCCGTGCAGCTGAAGGAGTGCACAGTGAAAATCTTCGCCGCTCGGAATGTGCGTCAACGCTGCGATCTGCTCAACGCTAAGCCTATTCGCACAGTTCATCGCCGACGGACGAACGACTTTAAAAGAAATCGCCGAAGTTCTCGCTATGCACTGGACATCAGTAGGTCATGAATTTCATTCCGCGATAGCATTTATAAAAGCTGCCGTTTCCACGGGACGACTGACGGAGGCTCCGTGATCGAATTTGGCTACGCACTCGTACTCGTAGCCTCTGTACCCCGCAGAAAAGCGCGTTTGACGAGGCAACTGCGGCTTGGTTTAATTTGAAATAAAATGGTTGGACACGTTTTCATTTTCAATATTTTTTTCAGGAGCATGGTTGCGCTATAAGCACGCGGAATTCTACGGCTCTAGCAAATTTAACCAAGATCATGCGCGGTGTTCCCTCGAAAACGTTAAGCCTGGTTCAGACAGTTGCGTTTGACTGCGTTGGACTGCGTTGCGGCAACGAGAAACCAGGACATCCCTGATGCTTATATCGCGCCCCAGGATGATTCCTTGAATTGGATTTCACGCTTCATACGAAGCACAGATGTGCCGGTGACTCGCTTTCGGTTCTCGACGCAACGCAGTCAAACGCAAGTGTCTGAACCGGCCTTAACGCACAACTAAATTCGGTCCGAGCAGGTCATTTTTAGCGTACGCTACACTATTGCGTACGTAAGAGCCAGCAGCGCTATACTAAAACTCTCTAATATTTCCCCGCTAAATTTAGCCGAGAAAGTTTCGCGAAATTTGACCGCTAAATATAGAGGAGAAAATTTTGCCAAATTTAGCGAAAATTTTCCGCTAAGTGGGAGCGGAGGAGGAGGGGAAGGTACGGAGAGGAAGGAGGGGCATGCCCCCCTCTATACCCTCTCCCCTCCTTCTTAAGAGCTGCGCTCTAATTTCGCATTACAGAAAATTGTAAACGTCTTTAATTTTTTTTTAAATTTTGTGCCAGGCAATTCAATATGGTGTCAGAAGACTACCCAATTAATATTTTGCTGCAGCGTCACGTATATTTTTAATGAAGTCAAAATACCCGACTGCTCGAAACCGATACTAGACTGGGAGAAAAAGAAAAATAGAGGAGGAGAAAGTTGCCGGAAGTCACGTGGTTGTGGAACTTTTTTTTTTCAGTCAACGTATTTGCAGTTATTAGAAGCCACAAAAAATGTGAAAGCCGTTTACAACTCCCTGTGACGCCGGATTAGAGCGCAGCTCTTGAGGAGGAGGGGAAGGCACGGGGGGGGGGGGGTCACGGGTCCAGGGGGTCACGTAACCTCGAAAAAGGGGGGGGGGGGGCGGTGAAAATTTTCCGCTAAATTTAGTGAGAAAAATTTTCCGCTAGATTTAGCGGGGAAAATTTTTCCGCTAGATTTAGCGGGAAAATTTTTCCCTCTAAATTTAGCGGGGAAATTTACCCATCATGCACCGCGCGGTTACGCCGACGGCGACGGCGACGCGTATTACCCCCCCCCCCGCGGGAGTTTTACGATTTTGAAAGTCCACAGGTTGTTTTCGGGGCGCAAATTGTGTTCCGGGTAGTTGGGCTCATCATGTACAAATAAAAACCTTGGCCACCATAAATACCCCGTAGGTGTTCCTTCAGCGTCGTCTAAGTTCTTATTTAATTACGCTTGATTTTATGATGCAAATAAATGCGCGGATGGCGGGTCGGATTCGGTTCTAAATTTTGCTAATGCTGTTTGGATGCAGATACAAAGTATTCCAATGCGGATCGGGTGCAAAAATTAAGAACCTCGTGGATGCGGTTCGGGATACAAAGTCCGCGGATGCGGATCGGACGCCCAAACTGTTATCCGCGCAGGGCTCAAGCAATTTGCTGTGGGTGCAAGCGCGGTCGCTGCGAATGGGCTTCATTATTTTCGGTCGACTTTAAAGAGATACTTCAACGAAATTTCGACGCTTATTTTTTGGTCTATATGTGTTCAAAGGAGCAGTTTCACATCGGACACACCAATACCTTGTTAAAAAAGTCACGAAAATGAATTTTAAAACGAATTAAACAATTAGCAAAGAGCACCTGGTGGATGTCGCTAACGCCTCGTTTGTAATGCCCGTCTATAATAGGAACCTTGAGAGGTAGTGACGGCAGCTGTCTCACCTCCGGGCACGACGAGAGAAGAGGAGAAGGAGGAACTCCCCTCCTCCCGAGAATCCCTTTTGTGTGACCCAGAAGTCGCTATTGTCCCTCTACAAGATTATAGAAGATTAACCCGTCACTCAAAATTCGTACAAAACCAGCCGCTTCGGTGGCTGAAACGACCACTCATGTTTGGTGTATACACCAACTCCAGTTTGTTTGTAAACATGAGTTGGAGTTGGTGTATACGCCAACTCCGGTTTGTTTGTAAACATGAGTTCGCCGTAGATTTGCTCTTCCCGAGACGAACTACGTCACGATTGCGTTGGATGTCACGTGCTCTCTGCTGGCTGTTCTCCGAGCGCTTGCCAGAGTGGGCCGTTTATAACGAAAAATACAGCCACCAGGCTCAAAATACAAACGTGCGATTGTCATTTACGGATATTGTGGATCATATTCAACCTATTTTTGAACACGACGGGTATATTTCAAATTTTGTTGAAGTATCCCTTTAATATTAAGAAAAGTAGAACAAAATAAAAAAAGGTATGTATTTCACTGCGTCTCTATTTGCTGTATACATGGTATTCCAAGGTAAACATAAACAGGCAATGGCGGAACTTCCTGTGACCCAGAATACTTGAATGAGCGGTGCGGCTTTTAAGTTTTTCGAGGCGTTTCTGGACCGTTTAGCGCCAAGAAAAAGCATCTCGTTTTATTTGGCCTCCGTGGCCTATACCTGACGGCCCAGTGGAAACTAATTGTGTATACACGCGAGACATTCAACCAAGTTAGACGCCCACAAATCAACCGAGGCATGTCTTGTTCTTCGTGCATGGGAGAGCGTGTGTGAGAACAACATCGCTTCATCAAGTGCACAGCGTCGCCGTGACTATTCGATCTGGCCAAAGCTAAAACTATGTTATGCCTGTCGGACGTGGTTGACGGAGGGTCCGAAGGGTTGTGCCACTCGCGCTCCATCTTGTCCGGGAAAAAGCGAGCGGTGCGTTTTCGACGACGAGTAGAGATATCCTGACTGGGATAAAGCCGTCGCCGTGCGATTCCGCCGCTCATTTCCCGAAAAAATCAAGCGGCGTGTTTTTGACGACGAGTGGAGACATATGATTGGGACAGCGTCGACGTACCAGGGCCATCCCATGAATTAATGATGTTCACGTGGATACAGTTGCAGACTTTAAAAAGACTATTTTAGATCCTTGAACCCAGGCGATAAGGCAAGGAAACTATATTTTCGCGTCCGACTTATGCATGGGCGTACCAACCGGGGGGCGACCCGGGGGGGGGGGGGGGGGGGCAAGGGAAGCGCTTGCCCCCCCCCCCCCCCACATTTCTCAGAGTGGGGGGAAAGGCATGTGTTTTGCCCCCCCCCCCCCCGAAACAGCCGCCACAGGGCAGGGCAAACACTAGCCGCCGGCGCCACAGGGGTACCAAGGGCACCGCCCCCGGCCCGGGGGGGGGGGGGGGGGGGGGGAGGGTTCGGTCTGATTTGCCCCCCCACTCAAAAACAAGTGGGTACGCCACTGGACTTATTACGATCACGAGACACTGGACATATCGTATTTGCTCGAACTGCTCTGTTTGGGCAGACACAGAAGCGCTGTTGTCCTTGACAACGTGGGCGAGTACTAAAATCGAAAGTATGCTATTATTGGTTTCTGTTTCACGTCTTGCTTTAATCCATATTTGATCGTGTTACGAACAGACGCTTGATTGCACGCCGAAAAAAAAAAATACTGGCTCTCGAACTTCGAAACTGACGTGTCTAAAACTGGCGTGGTACCGAACCCCAGGTTCCGTTCCATGCGAAATTATCCCTCCCATTCTGAAGTTCTCCGATAAAACAAACTCGAAATTTACGTGTTTTTTTTTTTCTTTTTTTAGTTTGTCCGCCGGTTTTTGCTGGAGTTTGTTCAGGACTCTCACATAAACCGTCTTTTCACAAGCTCGCCGGCACACGGAAATTGACGTAAAAGATATTTCTGCTCTAAAATAAAAATTAAAAAAAAAACTAATATGTATTAAAGTATCAAAAACCGGCGTTCAGGCAAAAATAAAAAAAGTTGTATTTGGGCGAGTATTAATATGTTTCAATCAATCTTTATTTGCATAAGAACTCAAGCGTGACTCCTTCGATCAAGTATATTCGCTGTCCGGAAGAGTCGGATGTGTGCATCTGATTTCAATATTAAGCGATCCTATATAGACCTTTGAATCGCTTATCACCCGGACGAAAGATGCTGAGTCACTGAGCTGTGGACGCATGCGCAGCATCTGATATACCTCACAGCAGAGCAACAGCGCATGATCAGAAGGCGTTCCCCAGCTAGAGCAGACGAAGATGGCAGCGTGCAGAAGGCGATTTATGCAAATGGCTAGAATCGACGCGTGCGTGACAGACTGTTCGCGTTTGACTAGCTGCAGCTCGCTGCATCTTTTATTTCGCGGAGACAGGCCGCAGCAAAGTTTCTCAGTCAAGTGTCCCTTAAAGAAGCCAGTGGACGCGGTAAACATTAAAAAAATAAAACTATTTAATTGCGGAACAGACGAAACACAGCGGCGATGTCGCCCTTTAAAAGCGTGCAAACAAAACCCGAAGTGTTCTCGGATCTCTGTCATGACCCTGACTTCTATTTTGGGATGAGAAGGTCAGTCCATCCGTGGTGATAACGCAATTAATGCAAAGGTGCAAGCGAGCTGGACGATAATCATCCCTGGAGAAAGGGAACAAATGACAAACACGAATCTAAGCCTTAGATTCGTGTATTCTAAGGTGACTGGAGACGACTGAAAAAATCCGCCTGCATCCTGGTATCGAACCCGGGACCTATCCATTTCCAGTGGAGCGCTCTACGAACTGAGCTAAGTAGAGGCGTCAGTAGAGCAAACGAGTTTGAACAGCCGCCATCAGTCAAACACCAGCAAGGGTGAACGGCCTGCATTTTAAGGTTATGCTGATAATGCTATTAATGCAATGTCCCTCTTCTCCAGGGATATCGTTATCCTCGTTCAGCTCGCTCGCACCTTCGCATTAATTCCTTCGAAAGCTTAAACCAAAAGATGATAGAAGAAGAAGACGTACCAATTCTCAATCCAAGCTCAGTGAGAAGTTTCCGTCGCGATGTATCCGTTCGCAGCAGCACACTCGAGCGTCAACAGGCGTCCAAGCTCACGCGTGCGCGCCTCCTCAAAGTCGGCGAAGACTGCTGACCGCCGGACGGCGACGTTCCCGCTCCCAGGAAACCCCCTCGCCGTGGAAGTAGCACCCAAGCGTTTGTCACCATTTGTCTCTTCCCCTCCTTTCCCGTGTTACCCCCGAAAATAAACAAACAGCAGAAAGAGGATCATCCCCCAAGTCATCACACAGCAAGAAGCATCGACGAAAAAGACGTCCAGTCGGCGGGTTTGTGTGTGTGTGTGCGTGTGGGAGTTGGGGGTAGGAAGAGGCATAGTTGTAAAACTAATTGTTCGGCGAGTGGGACGCGGCTTCCCTTTGCTAACGAGTAGCCGACAC
Source organism: Ixodes persulcatus (assembly GCA_013358835.2). Taxonomy (NCBI): domain Eukaryota; kingdom Metazoa; phylum Arthropoda; class Arachnida; order Ixodida; family Ixodidae; genus Ixodes; species Ixodes persulcatus. The sequence goes on along the minus strand of JABSTQ010009825.1, from coordinate 43,316 downwards.
AGGAGACCCTCTTTCGGGAGTTTTCGATTATTTCCTTCGACGTGGTCCCCTCTACCCCCGGGGCGGGGAGAGATGGGTGCGAGGCGGCGTCGGTCGGAATGTGTTTGGGAGACGACGTGGTTTACGAGGCCTGGTACGTGGCTTCTTTCCATTTGTATCTATGGGGAGAGAGAGAGACGTTTGGCGGTGATGGCTTTACCACGGGCCGTGATGGCGACAAATGGCTCCAAGGTGACGTTCCAGGGTCTGTGGCGTTTTGCATCTCGACGGGCGTCCGGACGCGTCGATCGTAGTTTTCAGATAAAACAGACCCGTTGCGTTTATTCTTTGAGTCTCCGACTGAGCTTACCGGGTAAGAAGCCCCCTTTCGTTGTCGTCAACTAAAAAGTGGTTTCTGGATTTCCGGCCGACGTTGTTGCCGTCCGCGATTCTGGCTCATGGTGGTGTGCGAGCAGCGGGCAGACCACGGCCAGGAGATGGGAGAAGAGCGATCCTACTTTTCGCCAGCACTTCGTCGACCCACCACCAAAATCACGACAGCATGACACTCCGGATTTCGGGACCACTTTCGGTGCATGGGCGGAATCCATATTTTTGCTAAATCACCCGAGCTGCACGTGCTGGCGTCTTCATAGCAAAACCTCATTTCATCGTAAACGCGCGTTCGCCTTTTACCTGGGGCCCGAAACTCGTCAAACACAAAGTTGGTGGCCGAAGTTCGCGGAGCGCGCCGATTGGACACTGGCCACAAAAGCGCCAAGTCATCGTCGTGATAGGCCAATCGGTGCGCTCCATCAACTTCGGCCCCAACTTTGACGGGGAAGGCGAGCGCGTAGATTCCCAGCATTCTCCTTGATGCTGCGTGGACGCTAAACACGACAGTCGGAGACGTGGCACGGTATTGCAGCCTCCAAACTCCCGGATCCCCGAGGGATGGTGCCATCAATTCTGAAATATCACACCGAGCTAGTCCTTATGATAAAATGAAAATCTCATCGATGATTCTATGCGCTGCAATAACACCAGTACACTCTTAAAAAAAAAGGGTACTGTAGTACCCTCCTTAAGGGGGTAACCGACTTGCACACAGGGCAACCCCTTTTGGAGGTATCGTTACCCCCTGCATCGAGGGTGCAAACTTACCCCCTGGGTTAGGGTGCAACATTGCCTCCTTTTGGAGGTAACCTTAGTTCCTTTTGGTGTTAAAAGTGCATCCTTTATGGGTCAGCCTTTACCTCCTTTAGGGGGGAATTTCAACCCTTTTGAGAGGTAAGACGACGTAATTGAAGGCGCTGCTTTTACCTCCTTTTGGAGGGAACTATGATCCACTTTGGGGTCGGAATGCACACGATGAGGAAAACAGCTCAGAAATCGCGAACTACGAAGAACAAACACGACAGAAAAGTGCTGTCCTGTCATGTTTGTTCTTCGTAGTCCGGGCTTTCCGAGCTGTTTTCCCCATCATGTATAACAGCAACCAACTGGCCCAGTTCACCACCTTATTCAGGTTGAATGCACACTTGATGGAATCACTTTGGAATCACATGACAATGTTTTATTGTGGCTGTCACAAACAAAATGGCATAAAAATCAATGGCATGACTAGACATCTTATAAAAGTTCTAAGATGAAACCACTAAGCGCAATAAACGCATCTGGAACAACACTTTCGGGGCTCTAGTCGTAGCTAAAGATGAACTAGAGGCAGAATGCAACCAGGACTGCCTCAGCAGGCGACGAGGCTTCGAGATCTCCCTCCACTGCTACATAGCTGGGCGCCTCAGGATTAATTAGGTTTGAGCTGACAGCCACCGGGTAGATTGCACTGCCTGCCTGGAACCAAAAAAAATGTGGAAATCATGTGATATGAAGTTGAAACATATCATCCCCAATTTGAAGAAACTGTGAAGAAATATTAGATTTTTCTAAGACGCATTTGGAGCATTTGATGGGCCACTGATTCCAGCATTATAAAGCATCGACCATACTTACCAGACGTGACCAGTTTAACTGTTGACTAACTACCACTGACTAAAATTATCACATGGCGGGTGGTAATCATAGATTAGTAAGCACTTTGTATTCACCGGTCATGTTTAAATTTTTCACCCCGATTTACTTAGGTGACTAACAAATCTTAGTCAAAGGGGTACAACTACTGTAGCAGGTTAGTATATACAAGTGCTGATTGTTGGGCGAGTTGGTATTGTACGTGAAAAAAACATGATTGCGCTTTAAGACAAGGACAGAGGAAGAACATACACCACAGAGCGCTACACCACATTAGCTACTCAGCACCACAGCAGATCCCTATGACCGCCAACCCTAACTGCCGAACTTCGGAAAATATGCAAATATTTTTGCCGAAGTGCTCTGCCAGATGAAAATTGAATTTGTTTTATTTAGACATGAGAAGAACAGCACACAAGGACGAGAACACATAAAAAGAACACACCGAAAAAGACACACTCAAGCGCCTTGTGTGTCTTACTCTAATTTATTTACTCGAAGTATACCCTCAATTTTCTCTGGAAAATGAACGAACACCACACACACAAAGAAAATTAAAAAATCAAGAACCTCATTTCAATTGCCCAAATGCGAACAAGAACATCAAAATAATATATCTGACTACGCTTACCTGCAGTTGCGTCCGAGGTAGCAGGCATCCAGTACCCTCGACGAAATCACCCTACAACGTTGACGCAGTAGGAAAGAAATATATTCAATCAACTTCAAATAATGCAAACTTAGCCATCTGACTCGCCTATTGCATGATCAGCTTTTAAAAATGCCTGCTCACACGCAGAAAAAAAAAAAGCCAAGACGATATACTTGCTAGTCTCTCTGCCGACAATAACTTAATGACCTTATTCAGTAATATTCTACTATTAATGTTTGCGAAGCGCACGAATAATTTCTAACTGCCGAATGTCGAACTTCGGCAAATATGTAAATTTTTTTGCCGAAGTAGTTTGCCAGATTAAAATTTAAAATTGAATCTATGTTTATTTAGACATGAGAAGAACAGCACACAAGCACGAAAACACAAAAAATAACACCGAAAAAGACACACTCAAGCGCCATGTGTGTCTTACTCTAATTTATTTACTCGAAGTATACACTCAATTTTCTCTCGGAAATGAACGAACAGCAGACACACAAAATCAACATAAAAATCAAGAGCCCCATTTCAAGTGCACAAACTGGAACAAGAAAATCAAAATAAAATATCGGACTCCGCTTACCTGCAGTAAGCAGTGTTAAGAACTGTCACGAGATGAGTCCAAGGTAGCAGGCATCCAGTACCCTCGACGAAATCACCCTACAACGTTGCCGCAGGACGAAAGAAATATATTCAATCAACTTCAAATAATGCAAACTTGAGTTATATCTAACTCGCCTACTGAATGATCAGAGTTTTGGAAATGCCTGATCACACGCAAAGAAAATGCCAAGACAATATAATTGCTAGCCCGCTGCCTGTAACAACTTCATGACCTTATTCCGTAATATAATACTATCAATGTTTGCGAAGCGCACAAATAATCAGCTCAGACATTTATATTCGGTATTTCAAGGTAACGTGACATTTTACCAAACTATTTATTAAACCTCGTTAAATTAAAAATTAAAAAAAAAAACGTTAATATTAAAAATCTGTTTAACACTGATTTTTACAAATATCACCGACGTTGAGAATAAATCGCGCCGGTTGGCCGGTGCCGCCAATGAATGCCTGATCGACTACTGCTCTGCGGGAAAAAAAAACAAAATAAAACAAAAAACAACCACCTTATGAGATTTTCAAATATTTGATGAGATCCTCAATTTAACGTCCGACGCGACACACCAACGGCCCCAAAAAGAGAAAACCTCCTACCCCCTCACGCCTTAAACGTAGGCGACACCCGATTCAAAAGGCGTCTTGCCGCCCGGCTCGCCGAACCGCCGCTCTCCTCCTTCGTCCACCCGCACACACATACACCGGGGAAAGCTGCTGGCTAAGCCACTGGTTAGCGTATGTCAACCTTCTAAATGTGCGCTAGTGCAAGCGACAGTCATTCCTGTTCTTGCTCTTTATGAACTTCGATGGTCTAAACCGTGTCTGCGTTCGCGCCACACACTAAGTTTATCGAACGCTCGACGCCTTCAAACGTGCCAACATGTCCGCCAACCCTTTGTCTAAGGAAGACGGGGGTCGCCTTCCCGGGCGGTCATAACCGACGCCAACTGCCGACCGCGCAGAACATTTCCTTACCTGCATACGGTGCACACGACTTGGATCTTCGACTGAAGTCAATGCAGCGCTCTAACAATAAAGAACGTTCCTGCACCGGGACGCCTCCGTCGAACGTTCGAGAAGAAACACCGTTATGCCGTCATGACCGGGCGCGTCGGCGGGGAAGGCGCGGACGCTCCCGGTCGGCCGGGCAGGCGCTCTCCCACGCATGCGCGAATAATCACGTGTCATACGAGGAGACCAATTAGCGAACTCGTTTGCGCCTTCCCACAGCCAATCGCAGCGCCCAGGCTTTGGCAGTGCAAAACAGGTGCACCCTCTGGGAGGTAATACATGCCTCCTTGGTGCCCCTTCGCGGCGAACTTCACCTGGTAGCACCGCATTCTTCGTGTTTGCTGCGCCTGAGGAGGTAACAAGCGGAGCGCTTCACCCCTGGCCGGGAGGAGGGTGGTAAAGGCGGCCTTTTGGTCCCCTTTTTTCTAAGAGTGTAATCTTTCACCTTTCCCTCGGGTTTTGGTCGTTTTTGGGATTCATCTCACTTTGGGTGCATCATTTTTCTTTCTCCTAGCTCTAACGAGGCGCTTCGTGCTAAATGTCTTTCATATGCCGAGTGCCTGCATGAGATCACTTCCGCTCTCGCGCCCCGTAGAACCTTGTGGTTTTTCTAGCTTTGAAAAAACAATTCAATAATGGCGTTAAAAAGTCGCATGCCCTTGTAGAAAAACAATGATTGGGTCGCCCGCTCTTGATGTCTGCGAACAGTGTGATCCTATAAATAAAGCGATTTTCACGAAGGAATATTTAAGCGGTGCTTTGATCACAGGAGGAGTCGAAACTGCCTGGTTGCTACAAATAGCTCATGCTCCTATCTGCTTCCAGCTCTTAAACAAGCTTTCACATTTACGTTGTGCTGTCTGTGAGCCATCCGGTTTTTACCGTTCCCTGTGCATATGAAAAAAGGGAAACGGAACAAATGATCCCGTAACAAATGGTCCCGGAATAAATGGTCCCGGAAAAAATGGTCCGGAACGAATGGTCCCCGAACTAATGGTCCCAAGTACAAACTAGGAAAAAATAGTCCCAGATAAATAACGCCCATGTAGCTTCTGCGTTTTCGGATAAATCGGATAAAATCTAATAACACTCGCCGGTAAACATTTAACAGTTTTAAATTTATAAGAAAAGCTCCGAATTTCGAGGCTGACAGTTGCACGAGCTCGACCGGCTTTTATATTTTTCTGGGAAGCTCCAAAATGTTTTGTGCTATGGAAACGTAATGCACTTATAAAGGCATCGAGCTCCGCTCGTTGTGTGTGCCAGCACCACGCGTCATGACGAGATGGAAGTAATTCGAGTTCCATGGCTTCAACAGGGGAGGCAGTCACTTTATCGAAACACGTTTTAGCGAACGTTTCACCGAATGACACTTTAGCGAATAGTCGGCCACCGCCAAGCGGTGTTTACGAGTGGGCCAAGTGGGTTCACATAATTGTAATAAGCCGCCGCAGACTGTCGCCGCAAAGCGGCGACAGTCTGCGGCCATGTGATATGGACCCGCTTCAAGAGTATAACTAGGGGTATTCATTTTTGTTTCAAAAATTTTTCGTTCAAAAATATTCTGACGATTTTGAATAAAATTAAGTTCAATACCCGACCACTTCCTTCGAAGTATAACCGGCCTCAAAATATAGACGAGATCCTTCATTCCACCAGGAAATCACTGATTGTATAACGGATGAAGTATATTGCATGGTATATCTCAGTTTCAAAATAATCTTTCGGGACCATTTTGTCCTACCTTGGACTTGGGACCATTAGTTCCGGGACCATTTGTTCCGGGACCATTTGTTCCGGGACCATTTGTTCCTCGTGAAAAAATCTCATTGCACTCCCTTTCTCGGTTTATTTAAACTTTTTTTTTTTTTTTTTTTTTTTAACGCCCGGGGTATTTTGGGCGTTCCGCCTGAAGCAAGCTTCCCCGCAGCTTCAGCGCTCTTCTGCGTGCCAGTTTCGTGCCAGTTTAGACAAGGCTTCATGCGAAAGAACGACGCCCAACGTGGGGCTCAAACCCAGAACTCACGAACGTCCTCGAAGTACTTTTTTTTTTATTCATTCCGATAACGTACAGAACGTCCGTCAGTGCACTTGTAAACTTGTTTCGTGAGAAGAAAAGGGGAAAGAATCGGAAGTCAATTTCTATTGCAAGTGAGCAGCTATTGAAGTGACGACAGTTTTGAGGGCGATGTTTCTAATCGAAATATGCGTGAACGATGCAGCCGTCTTAATACTCATCAAAGCAGTGTTTTAATCTGGAAGGAGCTCTTTCAGCTGCTTGTTCCAGAAGCCTTCGCCCAACTCCTTGGCTCGGTGAAAAACACGCAACAAACAGTTCCCGCCAATGCCGCAACAAAAAGAAATTCAGCATCTTTCGCACCCAGGGGAATACGCCTAGGTCCGACTTTGGTTTTGGGGATTTTATTCATATACCGACGCTTCCCCAGCGTAAACGGCCGTGGCAAAAGAGCGGCTGCAATCACCTCGGGGCCATTCCATTGTGCGGACCACACGCGGCCACGGTATATGCCACGGTGCGCCCCCTGGAGGCGCGTCGTTTATGGTACCCCGCACAAAGGCGGGTCGGGTGCCTCCGAATTGCCCAATAATTGGTCTTCTGGCCACCGTAAAAAAGCCCACAGAGGAAGCCGCGATAATTGGTTTCCTTTTTCTCGGCCCCCGGACCAGACCGACAATCGGTGACCGCGCGTAGCACCCACAACTTGGGACCGCCGCCTTTCAGCTTTTGTCCAAGGGTTTTTTGTCGTTGTCTCTTATTTTGGAGTTTGACTGTCCCGTCCGGCTACCTCTCGGGTTCCCACGTATCTCGGTCGGGCAGTGCGGGGGGTGACTCCGCTCTGGGCGCCACCATTTTTGTTCGATTATCTGCCTCGTTATATCTCGACCGGCGTCTCGATTCTATCGAACAAGTCGAAAGGCCCGAGCGCAGCCAACGCCCGGTGCAGTAACGTACCAATTTGTTTTTGAGTGTGTGTGTGTGTGTGGGGGGGGGGGGCAAACTAGACCCCCCCCCCTCCTCCCCCTTCACCAGGGCCAGGGGGCAGTGCCCTTGGTACCCCTTGGGCGCCGCCGGCCTGTGTTTGCCCTGCCCAGTAACGGGTGTTTCAGGGGGGGGGGGGGGGGGGGGGAGGGCAAAACACATGCCTTGCCCCCCCCCCCCACTCTGAAAGCTGGGGGGGGGGGGGGCAAGCGCCCCTTTTGCCCCCCCCCCCCCCCCCGGGTTGGTACGCCCATGGCCCGGTGTAGCAACTGCAAGAATGCACGTATGGTCTTTGTGCGTTTGCAGGCAGACGATCGCACGCTTCTTTTCCTCACCTGACCGCCGCTGATGGCAAAGACGCGCCGTGAACGGGACACGCTCCAAGGGTCGTCTGCGCTCGAGAAACGGAGTTATGCCTTTTTGGTAGAAAAAGCGAGCGAAATAACATTATGTTCGCGTCTTCAGAGTCTCTTGTGACGAGTTGGTATGTGAGCCCTGGCCGAATACATGCCAACATTCCCAATGACAACACAGGAAATATCACGAATATCGGTCCCCCTAAACGAGCGAACAAAAACGTGGAAACAAATCCCATCCACTGTCGTTGTTTCAAATCAAGCGAGTCAAGCACATTCGATCCTGACTGCGTTCGACTTACATGCACCAGCTGCTCATCGCCGTGAGTGCAGCCTATCTCAATACGCAACCGGAAGTCCCTGCGCACCGCCGCAGGTAAATCGAATGAGCCATGAATTTCACGCAGCGGTGCGTTTCCTTTGGTGTGACACGGAAGGGAGTTCTACGGCCAGTGGCATATGGGAGTTCCCAATGCGTCCCGCGAGGAGGGCGTCGTTCCGGCGCAGACGTTCTGCGCAGGTGCAGTACGACACCTCGAGCTCCCTATTTTAAAACTGCCTAATTTATATAGTCGAGATAAGTCAAATAATTAGCTTTGTTCATTCACTTTAAAATTGTAGAAATAAAACGTGTGGTTCCAATTAGAAACTTGCTGAGCGCGTGTCATCGAAAGCTGGCGATGTCATCGAAAGCCGGCGAAAGCCGGAGAAAAGCTCACCGGAGAAAAGCTCACCGGAGAAAATCTCACCGGAGATAGGCTCACCGGAGAAAAGCTCACCGCAAACCCGGCGGATGCGGAGAAAAGCTCACCGGCCATTGAGCGTATGCGGAGAAAAGCTCACCGATTTTTTTCTTCTATTTCTATGGAGGCTGTTGGATCATGCGTAACATATATCAATTTATTATCATTCAAATCCGTCAGCTTTGTAAAAAAGAAAATGTCCCTTTTTGTATTATTTGTTAAGCTTATTGGGTATACTGCTCCCAAAAGAATAATTGCGGGCGAGTGTTTTCTGTGGCTTACTCCCTAGGCAACGAAAGCCTAACTGAAAATTTTATGAACTTGAAGAACAGGAAAAAGTTGAAAACTTAATAATGTCTGCCTAAAACCTAAAAATCACTACTGCAAATGCCGAATATACAAAAGTGCATGCGCAACAACGCGGTGCCTAAAATTCTCTTTGAAGCTTTTGTTAACTTTTGAAAACAGGATAAAACAGTCAGTAGGATATCGAGGCTTCTTTCCTCCACGGACATGCACGTTTTCTAGCCTCTCGTGCTGGCGATCCACACGTTGCCTTTGTGTGATAGTGCCCTTCTACGGCACTATCACACAAAGCCGCACACTGCCACCTTCGGAGCCGCACACTGGCACCGCTGCTCGTGACCTAAATTAGGAAGTAGTCTTCTGTAAGGTAGCGAATAGGGCGAGTTGGTAAAAGTTATACATGATGAAAACCGATCAAATGACGACGACTGAGTGAAGACCACAAACACAAGACGAGGCTGTTCTCGCAACTAAAGTTTTGTTAGTGAAATTAACAGAAAGAAAACAGCGGACACTGATTACATCAACAAACACCTACTTATCTATTAGGTAGCTACACAATATTTGGAGCTGAAACGGTTCACACACCGCTATTCGTATTAGCTCGCAAAGAACAAACCTCTTTATCTGACAGAGCTACCGACGGCGCACTGTCAGCTGTCAATAAATTGCTGTCTTTTTTTACCGGTGTATGATGTTCTGATTTTATACTTGTGGCTTCATTTAAATACAGAATGGGTGATTACAAATTTTCGAGGAATTAGTAAGTATGCCCAATGAACTTCAAGAAGATTACAAAAACGAGGACATATGTTTATTGAAGTGACGAATGCGAATTGTGTTAAATTGACACGTTTGACGCAGAATCCGCTAAGCTAAAAAAAAAAAAAAAAAAAAAATCGGTGAGCTTTTCTCCGCCGCTCAAAGGCCGGTGAGCTTTTCTCCGCATCTGCCGGTTTTGCGGTGAGCTTTTCTCCGGTGATGAGATTATCTCCGGTGAGCTTTTCTCCACCGCCCCCCTCTTTGCGCTGGGGATAACTTAACTCTACTTTTAAAGAGCATTAGAGGGGGTCTACTGGCTTGCGGCTTGTTTAGGCATCGTTGTCATAATAATTAAGTCATAACTGACATAATATGGAAACATCTCGGTTCGTATCTAATAACACCGAGACATTGCAGTATAGAGGTCTCAGTTTAACCGACCGAGATTTAAAAAAAGTAAGTTTAATATTTCGTAAATATATTTGTTAGTGGAGATATTAACGACCCTTTCAAATGTATTTGTCAGAGGAACTGCAGATCTATTTTTTAGAACCAATTGTTAGTTCAGAACTCACAAATGTGATTATGTGACAGGAGAAACTGTTGGACGGAGATAGCCCTACTTAATCAAACGGAATTTATTATGAAACAGTTTGAAAGCAAATAAATTATTTCTAGGGGTGTTCCTAGATTTTACAAAAGCATATGACTGTATTCGCAGACATGCCCTGCTGCTTTTACAGTGATACCAACAACATTGCAAGCAATATGTTAACATTAACGGTCATTCTTCCACTTTAAGTTCTATTGCGTCAGGTTTTCTAGAAGAGTCATATTGGGACCTTTTCTTTTTAATTTGTACATTCATTATATCATCAACGTTAATAATAATAATGTGAAATTTGTATTTTACGTTGGTGATACAAGCTTTATTTTTTTTTTTTCCTGCGGAAACCTGTGACAAAATAATTGATATGGCAAGCTTTACTTTATCAAACATAAAAAGCTGGGGGACACCAATTTGCTAAAAATAATATTAATAAAACAAAAGCCAATGATGTTACAACATTGCAAGTCATCAGGACTAAACTGTAGTCTGAAATACCCTCGTGTGAGGACAGATCATTGTCAATCAAATTTCTACCGAAAAATATTAAGTCCGGCACAAACTGCAGTTTTATCCGCTCGGATAGCCTCATTTACAACTTGTGTTAGGTACAGGTTAAACATCATACCAAGAAGCAATCAGACAAAAAAAAAAAGGAAAAAGGCAAAAAGGAAGTGAGGAGGTCTCTGCCCCAGTGTCCTTGTTCCTGTCTAACACCATTCGTGGTCCTAACTTCCGAGTGGTTCTTGGCCCTTGGGTGTGTGAGGAAGCTGCAGGGGGGGGGGGGGGGGGGGTGGTAGTACTTTTCTGGGGTTGTGCCGGGGGCCGCATGAAACTGTCCCGCGGGCAGTGGGTTGCCGACCCCTGCTTTAAATCGTTAAATGAGAATGGCACAATGGTGATATTTTTCCTTGAGGGAAAGTATAAAATAGAGAGTGGTATCGACAAAAGCGAGCAAGTGTATGAAATGTGCAGAGGTTATTGGGTTAGCATCGAAGTGAGCATTAATTAGTTTGAGTAGAAAGAGAATATCACGGATGAGTCGACGAGTGGATAGATATTGTGAATGGAGACTTTTGAGTAGGTAGTCGTAGTCATAATAACATCTTCTGTTGAAATACCTCATATATATTACGAAGAAAACGTTTTTGTACAGTTTAAATTCGCGACACATCGAAGGCCGCCAACGAGTTCCATGTACAGAGCGCGACACTGTTAGCGCGAACAAGCCAATCGCCGGTTTTCTCAGTTTTTCTCTTTGAAAGCAAGGGATGTCATCCAAGTTATTGCTACGGAAAGAGCTCATTTAGTTCTATAATGTAGGCGATAAAATTTTGTGCTCGCTAATACTATTTAGAAGTAAAATGCGAAACTGCGCCGATGTCGTGTTCGCGCTAACAGTGTCGCGATGTGTACACTACTGAACTCAATTTTGGTTCGTAAAAGGCAGGAAAATAGACGTACAATGAAAACAATTCGGCAGAGGCACTGAAGACTGGTTACGTGTGGAAATGCGAATGCAATATAGTTCTTTTGATGAAATGTTTTCGATTGATGTTTTCGACATGCATTAAAGTTCTTTCTGCTGATCTATACTCTGTTTCACACTTAGCGTACAACGCTGTCAAAGCTGCTGGCGCGTGCATGAGGCTTGATATCGTTGATCATTTGCACGCGTGCTCGAGCGAACGAAACCATAGACAAAGCCCCGAGCTCGCGCCAGTAGCTTTGGCAGCGTTGCATACTAAGTGTGAAACAGAGTATAGGTGTGTGTGTGTGTTTGCGTACATGTTCGCCACAGACCGGAAACATTCGGTCCATTTTGCTGCAGAACGATTAATTTTATTTCAAACTATGCGATCCTCTATGTCTAATGGTAGGTGTGTCGTGATTATGTCATCTTCTGTTGCGACAATGTCTTCGTCATCAGAGGGATATATGTCTGACGTCTAATCTTCGCGTCGTAACGGTTGCGGTGGTGTCGGCGGTGGTGGGATGAGCTCGATTGAGAGGACCATTGCCTTGTTGTAGGTGAAGTACGTTGAGAAGTATTTTAAGGTTTCACAGCTTTCTTGTTTTGGAAGGTGACTAAAGCTGTGACGCACGCACGGGGCCCCACATTTACTCAGCCAGAGCCTTGGAGCCGCCGTAACGCCGTGGAAGCGGGCTCCTCGCAACCCGAAGGCCCGGGCTCGATTCCCACCCAGACCGAAATGGACCGAATTTCTTTTTCAAATCCATTAATTTTCTTTGTTTACAGGAAGATCCCTAAGACATTTGACGTCAATTCGAGCATTTTTGACGTGTTTTTACTCCTTGCGCCGTCGGCAAATTTTGGTACTATCACTCGGTCACGCCACCAACCACGCCAGATCTTCGCGTAATGGGGCTTGTAATGCTTTGACATTGAAAAATGAATGCCTAAAGTCACATGACAGGCGAGAAAGGAAATTTAAGCATTCGTACAGAAGAGGGGACAGCCTGTATAACATGACCCAAAAAAGAAAGCTTGGTGTCGAAATAGGTTCCGATGTCACGAATCATGGCGACACGTGTGATAGATAGCGGAGTGAAGAACACATGTGTAAAATAAAATCTCGCGTTTTCGTGACATCGTCAGTAGTTTTGTATGGATTAAGCCTTCAAGAAATTTACTGAACACCACTCAGAGACACGATGAATATCATCTTGTAAGACACTACAATCAGAGGACGACAGGATATTTCTAAAAATCTTGATGACATCAGCAAATATGAGACGTGAATTTTCGATGCACACTTCAAGGTCCTTTACGAAAAGGAGGAATAGGAGTGGCCCTAGGTTAGATCCCTGGGGTACCCCGGATGTGGGTATGAAGGTATCAGAATAGCTGTTCGTTAGTAGGTCTAAAACCAGCTTAGAAGACTCTGCGAGAAACCATATAAGGACAACTTAAACAGTAGAAAATCATGAGTCATTTTATCAAAGACCTTGGTCATGTCAAAATAAACATATAAGGATATTTCTAAAAATCTTGATGACATCAGCAAATATGAGACGTGCATTTTCGATGCACACTTCAAGGTCCTTTACGAAAAGGAGGAATAGGAGTGGCCCTAGGTTAGATCCCTGGGGTACCCCGGATGTAGGTATGAAGGTATCAGAATAGCTGTTCGTTAGTAGGTCTAAAACCAGCTTAGAAGACTCTGCGAGAAACCATATAAGGACAACTTAAACAGTAGAAAATCATGAGTCATTTTATCAAAGACCTTGGTCATGTCAAAATAAACAATATCTATTTGACCTCGAGAAGGAAATATAGGAACTGAGTAATCAAGAAATGAACGAAGGTTCGTTTCCACCGAACGGCCTTCCAAAAACCAGTTTGAACACTACTATATTTATGTCAAAAGTAATATAGTAGACAAAAGTATTAAAGTAGAGCAGGGACTGGAGCGAGGCAAATCGTAAGCGCTGACATCTGTGATCGGAAGAGGAAGAACGACAGAAAATTTGAAGAAAGCAGACGCAATGATAAACCTGCTTGTTTTGCCGCAACTGTTTGTTTACCTTTGAAGTGAGAGCTTTACAGGCGACACTGTAGAGATTTTGACCTCATCGGTTGTCGTCGCCGCGCGCACAAAGAGAAAACTTTTTTTTTCTTCTCTGCTCTTGGCGCATGATCAGTGAAGTGGGGTTTTCCCCGTCGGCCGCGCAGCGTGGATAGAGAAGAGCGGGGAGCCCCGGCATCTCGCTCGACCTCCCGAAGGTCGAGTTCGAAAGGTTCGAAATGTTCAATCAGGTTCGAATTTGAAAAGTTCGCAATTTTAGAAGCCCGCTGAGGTTCGAATTCGAATAATTCGAAAATGTTAAGGTTTCTGAAAGTTCGAGTTCGAAGATATATTTTTTTATAGATATATAGGTCGAACAATTCGAATATATCGAATTTATTCAAAATTCAAGTTCGAAAAATAGAATATTTTGATTTCTTTTATATAGTAGTTCGAAAAATTTCAAGGTTTCGATTTTAAGATCCAAGTCTGAATTTCACGGATGGAAATCAAATTTCGCAGTTTCAAACTAAGTTTTCGTGAATTCACCTAAAAAAAAGGAAAGATGTTTACACATCTCTGTAATACGAAACTGGAGCGCAGCTCTTGAGGAGGAGGAGAGGAGGGTATGCCCCTCCTCCTCTCCTGCTTCACCTACTCCCCTCCTCCTCCTCTTTCCCTGCTCCTCCTCCTTTCCTCCTGCCGCTGAATTTGTTCATGGGTAACGTGACACTAAGTCGTGACGTCATTTTGCCCGCTAAACTTATTGGGGAAACTGAATTGGTATTGAGGTCACGTGACGTCAATTTCCCCGCTAAATTTAGCCGGGAAACTTAGCCCGCTAAATTTATCCGGGAACGTTTCTCGCTAAATTTAGCGGAAAAAACTTTCCTGCTAAATTTAGCTGGAAAATTTGCTAAATTTAGTGGGAAAATATTTCCTGCTAAATTTAGCGGTAAATCCCATATTGCACCGCGTGCGGTTACGTCGACGCCAATGGCGACGCCGCTCAAACCGGAAACGAGCGCCTAAGAGCTGTGCTAAGATCGCGAAAGGTGCTAGAAATTTTACTGAACACGTTGCCCATTTCTCTTATGCCGTGAACATACTCTTTCCTTCTCAGTGCTGTGGTACCGACGGTACTTCCTATATTACCCGTTATTTGTCGTAACTTGTGAATCCAGCATTGAACTGGTTGAACGGTTCATCAAACAGCCCCGAGTCGGTCAGGTGAATGTGCTTCCTACTTCTTTGTGAACTAGTAGCAATCCCATCGAACGTCGCCTAAATGCAATGCTGGCATAAAACATCTAAATATGCAGGGCAATGCATTCACATGAAGGCATCCAGGCTTCCCGAAAATTTCTAGTTTCTCTGGACGTAATTATTTTCGTCGGGATGACCCGTGGGTTGGAGAGAACACAGGCACAGCACCCGACACAAGTCAGGATTGATGAGAATGCAACCAGACTAAATTAGGGGACCATACTGCCGCTGCCTGGAACTTTTCTTCGTGAATGAATGGAGATATTGGCCGCTCTAAAATGCAGCCGGTTACTAATGATAATGAAGTAAGCGTCGATTCATGGTTCGCTGTAGCGCATCGGCGTCGCTTTCCGCGCGCACCTTGACGCGAGGAAATCGAGGGACTTGCGTTTAAAAACAGCTAATGCTATGAAGGACGCTTCCAGCAAAGCGCCCCGGTTGAATTTCAAGCCTGCAGATCAGGGATCTGTTGGCCTAAAGGTTACCTAGGGGCAACCTACGGAGTGTTGCGCGGGAGAGGTTCTGTGTGGCTAGTCGAAAGAAAAAGGTGTGAGGTACGAGGCCGAGGCCACTCGAAAGCGATCATCTAGCACTTCACAAGCGCTTTGTCTGTGGCACGATCAGCTAACGGTAAGACCCCGAGTGCAATTTCAACTCCACTACACACGCTGACATCTTGTGTTAATTATATGTTTTGCCTGGAACCTATTGGAGTAACTTGGATCGAACTTTGTCGAGCTTTTGTTCAGAATTTTAAGTTCGGCGAACTTTTGAATTCAGCAGGGTCGAAAGTTCGAAAACCGTCAAATTGCTTAGCTTGATAAGTTCGAAAATGTCGAATTTCATAGCGTGAGAAATGTAAAGGTCGAAAATGATCGAATTTCTCGGCGCCAAAACTCGAAAGTTCGAAAATCGTCGATTTTTTATGTAATAGGTTCGACGTTTCGAAACTTTGCAGACCTTTCGAACCCTTGGTTCGATTTTTGAAACCTCAGGTTCGCAAAAAGTTCGCGGCATCTCTAGCGCTTTACCCTTTACCCACCTACTTCAGGGATCATTTGCCGCAGTCGTTAGTGGCATCCACGACGCCAACCACGACGGCTTTGAGAATTAACCACGTCGTATCCCCGTCCTCAGGTACGTCAGGTACGTGACGGCACCCGCATTGCGCGACCGTACTACAGCTATCGCTTTCGTTTCTTCGCACATTGTGGGCGACAAATACGGCGGTTTGACCGGCGTACGTGCCTCAATTGCACTGGTTGCACCGTTGCAGACGAGAACACGAGCGACGTCATCTAGTAACGAAAGAGAAGTTGCGATAGTCGCCCAAATACCTCACCCACAAAACTCGTAGTCGCTCTATTGAGAATAGCTTTCCTTTCCCAGTAATTTTGGGGTCGGAGTGTCTATCTGTTTCCGTGGTGTAGCGGTTATCACGTGCGCCTCACACGCGCAAGGTCCCCGGTTCGATCCCGGGCGGAAACAAGTTTTTTTTTTTTTATCTTTTCTTTTTTTACATTGCCTGCCGATGGCATTTTATTGTGCAAGAAAGCAAGAACACACTAAGCAACGACCATGCAAGTTATTGTTTGTTTCTTTTTTTTTTTTTTTTTGTGTGTGTGTGTGTGTGTGTGTGTGTGTGTGTGTGTGTGTGTGTGTGTGTGTGTGTGTGTGTGTGTGTGTGTGTGTGTGTGTGTGTGTGTGTGTGTGTGTGTGTGTGTGTGTTTATTAAAGTTAATAAAGAGGGGGAGGGGCGGTATTCGATTATAAATTTCCCGCTTTTTTGTGTTAAAAATGTAAGGATTTACAATAAAGTCGTTGCTTGTATAAGTAAGGAAATTACTTTACAACTACATCAGGAAATATGTAATTATTCCGTTACAAAATTACTGGTAAATATTAGAAATTACAAGTAATTTCGTTACTTGTAACAGACTATGTACAAGTCTGGCTGTTTATTTATTTATTTATTTTACCCTCAGGGCCCTAGGGCATTACAGAGGGGAGTGGTAAAAATACA
The DNA here is from genome assembly GCA_013358835.2 of Ixodes persulcatus. Lineage (NCBI taxonomy): Eukaryota > Metazoa > Arthropoda > Arachnida > Ixodida > Ixodidae > Ixodes > Ixodes persulcatus. The sequence continues at coordinate 26,425 of JABSTQ010009825.1, read as the reverse complement.
AAAGAAACAAACAACATAAAACAACAGAAAAGCAAGAGTTAAACAGTCGGAAAAACATGGTCACTGACACTTGAATGAAACAGCGCCAGCAAAACGACAGTTCAGTATGGTTCACTTTCAGGCGCATAAGGCTGTTGCGGTGTAAACAGGAAGATTTGAGTTTTGTTACATATACTGTAAATAAAATGTGTACGAATTACTGGCTCAACGTATTAAAAAATGAAAGCCGTTTACAACTCCCTGTAACGCCGGATTAGAGCGCAGCTCTTGAGGAGGAGGATGGAAGGGTAGATAGGATGGAAGGGTACTGAGGTATTGGGGAGGAGATCGAACTATAGGGGGCGCTCTGACTCCTTTGTTGTTCCACCCTCGGTGTTTACTCAACACAAGGCCTGCGCACATGCCCACAGGCCTTATGGGCATGTCCATGTCATCTTCTACAATAGAGCGCGGGGCACAGTTTAATGTAAAAAATACTAACAATCGACGAAGCGACGTTAAGTGCCGGATCTATCCTCAGTGAATGCGAGCTTGACCCACTTCGGCTTTTGTGTGGAGCTGGGACCGTGCATGCTGCATTGTTCATGGAGGCCGGAGTGGAAACAAAAGAGCCCCTCCTCCCCCTCACCGGAGAACACGAACTCCAGCCGAACGCTGACGCCGCGTTCGGTTATGTCGGCCGAGCGCTGAATCATTGTATTTGTTGTCCTCATCCGTGTAGTTCTAAAGTTAACCGCTTGGGGCGTCACGGTCGCTCCTCCTCCCCAATAGGTGACTCCCTGAGGTCACGTGACTTCAGGGGTCACGTGACCTGAGGGGGGTCACATGACCTAAGGGGGTCACGTGACTTCAAGGGGTAACGTGACTTCAAGGGTCACGTGACTTCAGGGGTCACGTGACCTGAGGGGGTCACGTGACTCCCTGTGGTCACCTCAGGGAGTCACGTGACATCAGGGGGGTCACATGACCTCAGGGGGTCACCCTCATGACCCTCGTGAGGCTAACCCTCGTGAGGATAACCCTCGTGAGGGTAACCCTCGTGAGGATAACCCTCGTGAGGGTAACCCTCGAGACCCTCGTGAGGGTAACCATTGTGACCCTCGTGAGGGTAAAACTCTTGTGAGGGTAACTAACCCTCGTAACCCTCGTGAGGGTTACTCTGACGAGGGTTACGAGGGTAACCCTCGTGATCCTCGTGAGGGCAACCCTTGTTAGAGTAACCCTCACGAGGGTTACGAGGGTCACGCGCGGTTACGCCGACGGCGACGCCGCTCAAGCCGGAAACGGGCGCCTAAGAGCTGCGCTCTAAAAGTAATGTCAAAGTAATCTCATTAGCTTTGGAAAGTAATTGCAATGTAATGTCATTACTTTTAGTCTGTGGTAATTTGTAATGAAATTTAATTACATTTTTGCAGTTTTCAAAAAGTAATCAGTAATGTAATTTAATTAGTTTCTTAAGGTAATTTGCCATCACTGTATACCAGCGATAATATATATATATTTTTGTCAATTTTGAATTTGACGTTGACTAGCGCCACCTGGTGCCGCGCACCGTTAATAGGGAGTTTTCTAGGTCGCTTCCGCTGTTCCGGAACGTTCTCCGCAACCCGCTATGATATCCGGGATTCTGCAGGGAAGGCTAGCGCTGCGCATGGAGAGCGTAGCGGAGGTGGAAAAATGGTCTACGAATACTCCCTAATAGAGAGTTTTAGGGAACCGTTTTTGCACCTCCGATACGGTACGATGGGCCCTCCGGTACGAACTGCGCATGTGCGAGCCTTCTGCGGTAGCACATGCGCAGTGCGTACCGGACACTCCAACGCACCGTATCAAATGTGCGAAAACGGTTCCCTAAAACTCCCAAAACTCGTTTGTTATTACGGTGTGCATCGACGAAGGAGGAAGCGTCTTACCATTTTTCCAGGAGGAAGGTTCCCTTTCTGAAGGTAAAAGAGCTACTGCTTTTTTTTTTTAATAGTAGCGGTTACTAGATTTGCGAGGGAGCTACTTGCTAAATGCTGTAAAATATACTAGGGTGGCTAAACTCGTGGAACACGAAGATTCTTTTGCGTTATGACGTAGCTGGGGGAGTGTCCGAAAGAACGCCGCAAAGTTGTCTTTTCTCAAAAACCCGCAGATCCGTTTATCTTCGTGACGTTTTTCAATTGAAGGGGGGAAAGTCCCTAGCACTCCCTAGGCGCCGAACAAGAGCAGCAAGAGCGCGCGGAAACGGCCGCGGTTCATATTGCGACTTCGCAACAAAGATTACTAGCTGGTTTGATGGTCTCTAACAGACACGGCACAGGCTTGGGGTAATCGCATTCTAAAATCAACACCGTCAAAGCTGACAGTCTGATATCGTTCTTATTTCCGCCGATGAAGCAGAATTTACTGAAAAACGTCCCTGCCATTTCTTTCCTCTCTCAATATGATCAAAGTGTCGCCCGACTTGGCTAGGTCAGAACCAGCCAAGTAGTGATGCCCGCCAACGGCCGGGGTTCGCCTCTGGGCAGTTGTACCCCCTTCGACGGGATGAAATCATTTTAAAGTTTTATATTTCTAAGTACTGACTATTGGCCATGTAGGCTACCAAGAACGTCGGTGTGGTCGGCTTTCCAAGATTAGTCAAATTGAGATTAATTATGCTTCCATCAACAAAAAGGAGAGCAATTGTTGACACAGAAGGAATAAAACACTGAAAGGGACGGACCATAGAGTTATTATAATGTACGCTAGAGGTTCAAGTGGCGCTAGTGTGCTGACGCAAATTGAAGACAGCAACCAGTCGAAAATTGACTTCCGGTAATGCATTTCTATGGGAAAAAGTGAGTGCATTTTCTCCCTGCGTTCGATCATAAGAGCAAATATCCTGAATAATTTGTACGTACTAGGTAGCATTTCTCAGTCTCAGTCTCAGTAATTGGTCAGTTACGGCGTTTTTCTTTCGAATTAATCGCATGAAAAACGGTGCTAAAACGGCTTCGTACGTGTATTTATGTGCACTGTCGGACACTGTTAGCGCGAACGCGGCGTCGGCGATTTCCAGCATGGGGGATATACATGCCAAACGAACGGAGGACATCTGGAAAATCAAGAGCGGCGGCAAGAACTACGCAGTAACACTGGATCAGTAACTCGCAGTGCATGTACGATCAAAATAAATTGAAGGCCACGTAATCTATTCCGATTTTAAATAAGTAAGTACCGCTTTATTCTTTCTGCCCTGAGCGAAGCTGCTTGTTCTACGTTCAAAATATCACCCGCGCGCTCGATATCTTTGAGAACAAGTGCGCGATAAAAGCTTCCCGGCAGAGAAAACAATACGAAGAGAAACCTTTAATAGCCCACGGACGTTATTCTCTACGTTTTGAAGGTTTTTATCCGCTCATGCACGACGGGGTCATTTTCATATAGTGACAGGACTGGCATATTATCAATATACAAGTGTCACCGGAATGCTGGCGAGCCTTGAACACACTCTAGATTCGTTTCGATTGTAATTTTGCTTTGAATCGTCGCTTGTTTTTACACACCTGCTGCGGAACACACGTTTGGGACTGAAATGTAGCGAAGTTAAATATCGTTCACTGATGAAGAAAAATGCACTAACTAAAGCAATTACAGTTTTACAGTGTTAATCAAGGTAGATACTATTCGGTACGACCCAAATAACCAAAGTGTTCAGTGTTATTTTCCGGCGAAGAGACAAAATACACGCGCGTTTTCCCATAGGAATGCACAGGAGCACCGCAAAAGTAGACTGGTTGCTGTCTGCTTCAATATGCGTCACGGAAGTCGCATAGACACTAGCGCCAGTTGAACCTCTAGCGTACATTATAATAACTCTATGGGACGGACAGACTCTCACTATTCTTTTACGGGTCTTTTTTTTTTATAGAAACTTTTGGTTTTTTTTTCTCTTATTGTTTTATTGTTTCTCTAGTTTATCCAACGCGCTCTGCCACGTGTAAATAAGAGGAATGTCAGGTTGTCAATATCGACGGTGATGTTTAAAGAACACGGTAACTCCAAGCTTCTAAGCAGTCAAACTTGTCCGCGTCAATCCGAACACGCGCCATCGAATTTGTCGTTCATAGCTGATAATCCTGAGCCTTAAGCCCGGTTCAGACAGTTGCGTTTGACTGCGTTTGACTGCGTTGCGGCAGCGAGAAACCAGGACATCCCTGCTGCTTATATCGCGTGCCAAGAAGATTCCTTGAATTGGATTCCACGCTTCATACGAAGCACAGATGTGCCGGTGACTCGCTTTCGGTTCTCGCCGCAAGGCAGTCAAACGCACTCAAACGCAAGTGTCTGAACCGGCCTTGAGGTCAAGGGGTGGGAAGTGTAAAAGGACGTCACTGCACGTGCCTGCACACTATACTTCGTATCACCCTAGCATGGACTATACTTTGTCTCACCTTAGTATGGACTATTGTTAGCCGCGCGTGCTAAAAACGCGAGCTATACTTCGTCTCACCTTAGCATGGACTAACCGCAAATGCTGTGCTAGCGCGAGCGGCTAGCCTTGACTGCCTTCTCTGAAGCACTCGCTGCGCGAGCGCTCGTGCAGCCGCCGAGGCTTCATTGGAAGCAACTAGCTAGCGCTTTTAGCACGCGCGGCTAACAATAGTCCATACTAAGGTGAGACAAAGTATAGTCGCTTTGAATGAAGCCGCGGCGGCTGCACGAGCGCTCGTGCAGCAAGTGCTCTAGTCAAGGCAGTCAAGGCTGGCCGCTCGTGCTAGCACAGCCTTCGCGGTTAGTCCATGCTAGGGTGAGACGAAGTATAGAGTGCCTCAATGTCCTTGGACTAACCGCGAAGGCTGTGCTAGCGCGAGCGGCCAGCCTTGACTGCCTTGACTAGAGCACTTGCAGCACGAGCGCTCGTGCAGCCGTCGCGGCTTCATTCAAAGCGACTAGCTCGCGCTTTTAGCACGCGCGGCTAACAATAGTCCATACTAAGGTGAGACAAAGTATACGAGCCCTGGCACGAGCCTCTCGGTTGAAAGTCTGTCATGGCCGCTCGTGAGTTCATGAAACGTGAACCCTATATTAATTCAAGAACCTTTGAAACCATTATATAGAAAATTGCACGCTCCTCTGTTCCTCGCCGTCTCTCAGTGGAACACCTCTAAACAGGTGCATCGAAACAGGAGGGCGAGGAAGGAGAGCTAAGATACTATCAAATAAAGATTGATTGAAATAATAATTAATATTCGCCACTTTCCGACATTCGGACGTAGAAATATAATAAATTAGCATATTAGACTGAAGTAATATATGGTGTCATACCTGAAGAGATGCGGCTCGATTTGCAGATCCCAGGCTTTTATAACACAGATAAACGCGGTACTACATTGAATATTTATTAACGAATAATAAATATTATTTTTACTAATATTATTTATCATCCCTTGAGCAAAATGTTTTTTCTTACTCACGTTTATATTTGGGTACATTTGCATTTGTGAGCACACAGTTAATCTAACAATCTCGAACAAACACTATCCAAGGAGCCCACAAAATAATGTTTATTTAAAAAGAGTAAATTTTGGGAGTTTTCGTGTCACGTGCCAACGGAGGACTTAGGATTGGGATCTTTTGACTTGGAATTGAACCTGCGGATCCGTAAGCCGGCACTTTGCCTAAAATATCGTAAAAAACAAAGGCTTTTTTTTTTTTTTTTTTTTTTACAGAATGCAATAAAGTATTTTTACAACACGTTACAGCAAGACATGAAACATAGCATGATATAATTGGTACCTCTCTCTCAATGTTATTACTGGCCTGCATCGTCATGCATGACGACGTGTGTCTGTATTGCATGTCCCTGGAGTTTCGTGCAATCGGCAGCAGGTTGGACGCGAAACTTGTTTTCTTACCTTATCGCCAGCGTTTCTAGAATATAGAGCAGCTTTTCCACGTCCGCTTTCGAAACAATCTCTCGTTGTAGAAAACGCACCTCTTGCTTTTTCGCCGAGCACACGAGCGGCGCAATCCTTCGCACCCTTCGTGAACCCCGTCCGACATCAGTATCGTAGTTTCGCTTTTACCAACTTTGACACTCACGGCGACACGAGCTCTGACGGCGACGACGCCCAGTTGACGAAAGGACTTGGCTGGTGAACGCACTCGCTCTCCTGTTCACGAAATAATTAGAAAGCTGATTTGCGTTCAACGAATTTTCTGAATGTCTTCCATGTAAATGGTCTGGATCGCAAATGGACTCTCAGATAAGGCCACGTAACTTTCGGCACGGAGGCCAGATAAAATGACCTACTTTGCTTATTCTTGGCCTCGTATGATCTAGGTATACTCATCGATACATGCATCCGTCATCTTCTTGACTACCTTTTCCGCATTTCCGCGAAGAAAACCTTGAAAGACACGCTGCTCATTCTCGTTCATTGAAACACACACAAAGTGCGGGCCCACCGGAAGTAGTCTAGGGTTAAGGAAGTTCCGCCATTGCTCGTTTATGTTCACCTGGGAAGAACAATTGTTGCCATTCGAACGTGCGATCTCAAAGAATTTTCCATCAACAATCGCAGGTAATTTCTTCGCGGGTGAAGAAGCCATTGCGTCTCACCTCGCAAGTGCCGTGAACTCTGCGAGTGTTGGCCATTCGCCCTCTTTTTCCTCCGACTTCTGAATTTGTTGCCGCTTGCACTGACTTGAACCAACACCTCGACGAAAAAGCCTTACTGATGAATGAGATGGCGTCGTCAGTGGAGGTGAACACAAGGCACATATTGGACACGACGATTGCTTCGACGTTCCAAGCCGAGCGCTGACTCAGCACATGTTTCCAATTTGCGTCCAACGTTGGCCTTCGCCGGTGACGCAAAAATGTCTGCCTTGTCTTTTGGGCGGTGTTGCTTGAAGTCGGAGAGCGTGACGTCAGCCTCGTAGCATCCGCTAGCAATCCTCTTCTCGTAGAGAAATGTCCTCGCTTGCGCTGACCAAGCGAAAAGTGGAGAGAGTTTGAAATGCTGCGGGAAAGCGGCCCCCGATACAAACGGAGCGATGCGACGTCTGCTCGCGTTTCTGGTGAGACTAGAATATCCCTCCCATAATTTCTTCAGAGTTGACAAGGCTTCATTTTGGGAAACAAATTTAACCCTTTCGGCCCTAAATTTTTCATTTTGAGTGCAGATTTTTTTTGTGTTTTATTATGTTTTTATGGGTCGAATAATACCCACCCGAAATTGGAGCCTTGTAGTCGATGTAATAACCGAGTTAGGGGTATGGCGTCAAAACAGGACATCAGGGCTCAAGGGTTGCAAAATGAGATTCGTGGATGCTTTATTTGCAAACTTTGCAGGAGGGCTAAAGAAGCGGAAATTGTCTTAATTCTGCATGTGAAACGCCTTGAAGCAGTTTCTTGATTTACAAACACAAGTGAACCTTGCACTTGTCACACATTACTCGAGTTTTGCCAGTGCAGCGCTCCATCTTGCATCGTCGCTCCCTTGAATCGTCATGAACGGGCCAATGACCCATTTGATCAAACCTAACATCTTGCACTGGCCTGTTTTCTGCGAACCTAGGTTGCTTTGAAGGCTGCAGAGGGGAATGCGAGGGCCTCCCTCTCTTCCGTGCAACAGGTTTGCCCTCAGCTGCTGAAAGTGCCTCAATGACACCCAAGGTAATGTCAAGTAGGTCGAGCTGTTTAGTGGACAAGATCAGCTGCCTGTCCGCGTCTTTCCTGTACTCGAGCCAGGCGTTCACAACTGCCAGGTTCATGAAATGGAATATCATCCTGAGTGTCCACTTCCTCGACCGGATGGTCGTGCGATAAAGAGGTACAAGAAAATCCACCTTGTCGACGCCGCCCATGCTGCGGTTGTATGCACCGACTACAGCGGGTCGTTTGATGTCGAGAAAACACTTGTCTGCTTTGCTCCACCGGCGAGCGGTACCTTCGTCCTCCACAGCAACAAAGTTGGATGCCAAGGTCACCACCCTGTTATCCATCCACCTCGTCACGACCACCTGTCCATCCCCACTCACGATGCAATCAGATGAGCCACGCCCTTTTTTCTTGAGCTCCTTTTCGCTCATCAAGGGACATTTCTCACACCGGTTGGACCTTACTGTTCCGGCAGCAAATATTTTCTTCTTGAGCATTTCACGAAGCAAAGGCAGAGACGTAAAATAGTTGTCAAAAAACAACTTATGTCCCAAACCAGACGGAATGCGCTGAGCCAGATGCAGAACTATTGCACCTGTGATACCAAAGTTGCACTTTAGGTCCTCAGCTAAGCTAGTTGTCGATCCTTGGTATGGAAGGAAGTCATAGATAAGGCCAGATTCGCCACAAAGCATAAATATTTTCACGCCCCATGGGTTTGGCTTTCCCCTGATATACTGTTTGATGTCAAGACGGCCCTTGAATGGCACAATCTGCTCATCAAGGGAAAGGCGCTCCTCTAGATCGAGCTCATTGCACCGTCTCTGAAAGGCATCCATTAGCGGCCTCACCTTCCAAAGGCGGTCAGTCGTGCTGGGGTTGTTGACATCAACGATGTGCAGGTTGTTCCGCAGCTTTTCAAAGCGGTTGCGTGAAAGTCCTGTTGACGCTACAAGAGCCGACTTCATGCTTGGCCTCCAGTAGAGTCTCAACCTCGGATAGCGCAGAACGCCCATTGTGAGGTGAAGTGCTACAAGACGCCTTATTTCTTCTTCATCGGTTTTCACAGAGCTTCCTTCCTGCAGCACCGAGTATTGGTTTGTTTTATCCACGAGTTCCAGGAAAACACTCTTTGGAACATACCGTCTAAAATATTGATACGGGGACGGTATTTCCTCTTCCGATTCGGGCACTTCATGGACGTCTCCTTGAAATGTTGAGTCTGGTTTCTGAAATGGTCTCCTTTTCCATCCACTGGCTGTTCCGAGTCCGCACTCATCATCAGAGCTCTCGCTCTCACTGTCCCGTTGCGCTGGATCGGTCCCATGAAGCTCGACAGCATCGCCTTCTTCATCGCATTCGCCCTCTACATCGGACAAATTTCCATTATCAAGGTCCTCAAAAAGCGCGTCTGTGGCTGCTTGGAGCCGCTGGCGCGAGTAGAACAACGGCGTCGGTATGGGCGCACCTGCGAGAAAACAGAAACAGCAAACCTGAAACGCCGCGCCCGTCGTGAACTCAATGGCCGCCATTTGCAACCGCTGAGCCCGGAGGGCTATGTTGGACAAATGTTTCGTTTCTCCTAAATAGAAACGGAAGTGACGGAAGTGACGATATCGCGCCTGATTGGTTAGAGGCTCAGATGACGAGAGCCTCTAACCAATCAGACGCGATAACGTCACTTCCGTCACTTCCGTTTCTTTTTAAGAGAAACGAAACATTTGTCGAACATAGCCCCCCTGATGGCGTCAAAATCGCACATGGTGAAAAAAAAGACACTACGAAAAAGCTACGCGCAACATCACACCAGTTCAAGCGCTCGTACGCTCGGGTAAACATGAAAAACAATATATATAAATTGGAACGCATGTATTCTAAGATTTATTTAGTTATAATATTTCAAAGCACGAGCTCACCTGGCGCGCGGCTCGCCATGCTTTCGATGGAGATTCTTTTTCTTTCTTCCCGCCAGCACGACACCGACGACACCACCTCGTGAGTACTGATGTCGATGGCAGTAGGCATTCCTAAAGACCTGCTCAAGAAAAATATGACAGTTCTGGTTTCGCTTTCAAAGTGCCAGGACGAATTTTAACTTGTGGTGTCAATTGACACCGCAAGGGGTCAAAGGATGAACGGAAGGTGGCTGATTGGTCCGGCGGCGGCCACAGTTCGTCGCGTACGTCACTTTACCCCAGGATAGTTCATCCCGTACGACTCATACCAACGACATCTTGTTCCGATACGGTTAATCCCAATACCTTTTATCTCAGGGGCTCTATAACACGATGTTTTGTGCCAGCAGAGCTTATGCGGTATCTGAGCCCGTGGAAGGTACTCAGACTTGTGCCTATATCAAATACTCTACTCAAGATACTGTATTTTAAATACTTTTTGAAGTATTTTGGTATCTTGCAAATGCTTTTGATCGAGAGTATTTAATACTCTATCTTAATTACTTTTTTCATAATTATCATAATTAAATTTCTGAGTATCTTGTACTCATTATCTCAAATACATTTTTGACATTCCGTCATTGTTCGAGTTTTTCGGTATGAAGTGGCGTGAGCGTGGCACGAGCAAACGTGAACATTCTCTCGAGCAACCAAATCCTGGTGCTAGCTCCGATTAGGTACGGTGGCTTTGATTGAGCTCGTGAAAACATCGCTTTTTCCCGATTTTGATTCATATTTCCGCCCAAAGCTCGTACAATGAAGGTTTTCCCCACGCCTTCCCAAAGGCGCCTTTTGTTTCCTAGAGGTTCCCCCAAAAAACTCCCCGAACAAAAGGGGCGGTTTTACGGAAGTAAAGATTGCCACACTGAGGCTCAACGCAGACCGGGAAAGGACCTACGACAACAATGCAGACTTGAGCTTCAAAAAAATAACAAATAGAAACAAATGAGAAGTAGACACAAAAATAATACTTTTTTTTTTGCTTGTATATTTGACACGCCAGTGCAAAACGTCGAGGTTTTTTCCTTTCTTTTCTTTGTGTTGCTAGTCCGGCACTTATTGCTCTCGCGAACACTGTCTGTAAACGATCATTGTTAAGCAGAGAACAGGACAGGAAATGAACTAATAGCCGGATGACTACTCAAAATGTCAACAAAGCGTCCCCCAACGTTGAGTGCGTTTCTGAACGCAACCTACTTAAAGGTGCGACCACTGCCATGGCTATTACGTAGGTTCTTTTTGTTATCACTCATATCCGTATCCCAAGTTCGTTTATAGTGAGTGAACTCAGGGAATATGGATTGTAGTTAAACAATGCGTCTAAGGTGCGCCGCAGGACGTGATATTCATCGATGTCACTATCGGCGAGGCGCTCTGTCCCGTTTGTTGTCCCCACACCTCGGTGTTTACCCAACACAAGGCCTGTGCACGTGCTTACAGGCCTTGTGGGAATGTCCATGACGTTAAGTGCGGGATCTCTCCCGAAAGCAGTCGTCAGAGGATGCGAGCTTGAGCTTGACCCACTTCGGCTTTTGTGCTTAGCTGAGGACCGTGCATGCTGCATTGTTCATGCAAGCCAGAGGGGTAACAAAAGAGCCCCTCCTCCCCCTCACCGGAGAACACGAACTCTAGCCGAACGCCGACGCCGCATTCTGTCATGTCAGCCGAGCGCCCAGTCATTGTTTTTGTTGTCCCCTGTAGTTCTAAAGTTAACCGCTTGGGGTGCCACGGTCTGATCTTCTCCCCAAAGGGACCTTTCTTTTTGTCATAGAGATGTTTTGTAACATTATCAGTGATATTGCCACGCGCGTTGCAGAGCGAATGCGTGTCCGAAAGGTTGCCGCGCTTGGCTCTCGCGAGGAGGCTCCAGGTTCGATTCCAGAGAGCGGACTCCTCTTTTTATTTATTCTTTCAACTTGACGTTCTCACAAGTTGAAAACCTTGTAGTGTGATCGAGTTACGAATGTTCTACGCGCCGAACGTTCTACGCCAAATGTTCCAGAAATCCATGTGGGTGCAAAAGGTGCTCCGTGTGGCGGTCCAGAGTCAGTCTCGCCCCAGCGCTCGATCCAAGCCTTTCCGGAAGGCCGCACCCTCTAGCAACCACTGCCCGGACATGGGCGGCTTTAATAAAGCTTTTTCTCTTTCTCGCTCTCTGCTGTTTCGCCGACATCGACGCCTGCGACGCTAGTCTTTCTCTATTTCATTTTGGGCACAAGTTCGCCCCATTAAATTTTTAGTTTCTTCAGTTATTCGCCGCCTCATATTTTTTCATTCGTGACAATATCCTGCTCCTTATAATATAACTGCATAAAATAAGCGTAGGATGCTTTTTTGTTTTTGCTGTTTTGTGTTGTCGCGTGCTAATAAACCATTCCGGTAAGCCAGATTTGGGCAGCTGTATAATTGTCATTGTCAATGACGTCAATACAATTTAAGCAATGCGGAAGTATCTTCAAAAGTAACTGAATTACATTTCTAAGTATTTGTACTCTACTCAAGATACTTTACAGTGAAAGTAACTTGAGTAGTATTTTAAATACTTTATGAGGCAGGTATTTAGTAACTTAACTTAAATACCTTTATCGAGTATTTTGTCCAACACTGAAGGTACTAAATATCCGGGTGTGGAATGTCCCTGAGATGAAGCGTCTTGGGAAGATGAAACGTATGTTTGGAAGTGAAACTAAATATTAGACAGAAGTCTGTCTCGTTGGGGGCAATAATTATTAAAATAAGGCGACAAACCATTCCCTAAATCAGGGGCCCAACGTTTCGAAGCCTGTTCGTCTTCTTCTTCAGGGGCGACTATGGAGGAAAGGGCCTTTTCTCCGTAGTCGCCCCTGAAGAAGAAGCCGAACAGGCTTCGAAACGTTGGGTCCCTGATTTAGGAATTCGTTCGTCTTATTTTAATAATAAACGTTTGGAAGTGTCGGGGATGAACTGTTCCGGGATGAAGTCTCTTGGGACAAAATGAGTTGACCCCGAGTTTAACAGCACTGTCCTTCATCGGAAGCCTATAAAGCCGGTCGTTATACACGTGAGCTTCGGTTTTTTTTTTTTTAAATACATTTATGTTTGTAGAGCATGCTTGCACATCCTTTGTCTTAAATAGCGAGACTCAGATGCATGTATTTACCCTGTTTCAAACGCCAGCTGTGTACTCTATGAACTGTGTGTTTATCGGGCTGGTCCCCGAAATCTTCAACTACAGGAGGCGTCCGTATAGCGGGAGTCATATTGAAGAGAGGTGACTGCAGGTACCTACGGTGACACGAAGAACGCTAAAACTTTATTTTGTTGGGTTGCACTTTGGCAGAAATCTTGAATATCAAGTATTGTCAATTGTAAGAGTAGAATATTGCACAAACAATCCCGAGTTAGCTGTTTTTGTTTGTTTACTTATTTACGCTAGGGATGAACGAATGAGAGCTTCACAGTGCTCTTACGGAAATGTTGCACAGCATATACAACACACACACACACACGCACACACACGCACACACGAACGATAAGTGGATTACGCAACTGTCTGATTTATGCAAATATTGCGTTGTTTGGAGTGTTAGTCTTGCCTATGAGTTACTAGGCTTGTCTAAAAATTATACGCATTTCACATAAAACTTTAAACGCTTTTATGCTGATATGTTATTTTTATTCCTACCTTGCGTTTTACTTCTGAATACTTGCTAATTCACTCGTAGTATTTTTTGAGTAAAACGACCCAGAATAATCCCTATTCGGTTTCTATTTACCTATTCTAAGCAAATAAAAACAATATTTCTGACCGTCACTTCCTTGTAAAATGTAAGATGTGTTTATTGTTGTGGGACTCCCAAAGAACGTATGGAAAGCATTTATTAGAAATTGACGACTTCATGGCACGTTCCGATCTAACAGTCTTTAAAGTTCACGCCACGTGAACTTGAACTAGATTTGAAAGCGCAGGTTTCCCGCAATGTCATCCTTCTCTTCCGTGCCTCTTTTCAAGTTTGCTTGTTTGCTTTTATTTTATTTGGCTGCCACGTTTTACATAGAAAATGCCGCTTCATCCATCGCAAAAAGGCAGGAAGAGAGCGTTCGTCAATCGTAAACAGCGCTTGGGTTTTCTGTAAAGTGCGTCGAGAAAAAGGATGAAAGTTTCTGTTGTCGATGCGTATCAAGCCAGACATGCATCGATACAAATGCAAATATTCTACCGCTAAGCGGGCAGGGCGCTAGAATCTACGCGTACTTGCAAGACCAATGAAGTGCCTGCCTTTAATCCCGTGACCACACTCTCCGTTAATGAGTATTCGGAAAGGGGTAAATTAGGGTGTATGGTAGTCGTTTGACTGGACCAACGAGTACGCAGCTTCTACCGCGCTTTCAGTTTAAAGGCTAACGTAGCATAAAGCGGCATTTAGAGTGGCGTTGTACTCAAAAACCGCGAAGGGGATCCCCTTGTTTTCCTCATAAAATGCGTGTGAAATAATGCAACCCCTTTCGAAAACTGCCGTGAAAATGCGGTTCAAGATGAAAAAGAAAAAGTTCGAGGCACAGTGCGAATTGGAGAGAGGTGAAGCAAGCAATCTTCGTTCAAGTGCTTGTCGTGAACCAAAGGGGCGCCGCGGTTAACGTGAAATCGAGGAAAACAGGGTGAGACAAGGACGTGAACGGGATCGGGCACCGTCATGTGATGCCTTCTTCGTAATGATATCTCGCTACATGCACAGTGGAGGAGGCATTGGTGCGTTTGTGCGATACTCGATATCGGAGTAAACGAGAGGGTTGATAGGAGGCAAACCTATGAATATAACTGATTCATTTCAATTTGCGTTTCTGTTGTTTTGAAGATTGCGGGTGACTCAGCGGTGCAGAGCATTTGACCGGGTCGCCCGCATGTTAAATGGTCTTTCGTGATTTCTACCACGAGATGGCGATGCGTACTCGGCCACGCGAGCGGCGCTCCGTTGCTGATAAAATGCAGGCGCAGAACTATGGGGTTACTATTCTGTTCGCGGCGCGTGGTGATGACAGTCAACTACATGTTGTTGAGCAAGTGCGTTATGCCATTCTCCGAGGCTTGTAACAACGACGGAAATCCTACATAGGTGCCTATACTACTGCTCGCTTGCGAGTTCTGCGGCTGACGACCAGCAGCGTGGGACACGTTCGATCGAGTTGACGACTCCGAGAGGTGAGTGAATATGTTTTAAAACTTTGGTTGGAACTAGTTGGTTCATATCATTTAAAAAAAAAAAAAAACTAAAAGCGCGAACTGAAACACGGAAGATAAAAAAAACCCAGTCCACAAAGACTGATGCTAGTAACAACTGGTTTTATTTAATAAACCTACAGGCAGCCAAACTGTCCACGAAGTTTGTTAAAAGAGCGAATGAAAAGACGGAGAGAAATTGTTGAAGCTTTCTTTATCAAGAACTCGGACGAAAAGTTGTGAACATGCGGTAAATTTTCTGCTGGATAAGGAGATGTCTTCTTTAAATGACTTCATATAGGACTGCGGATATATGTTATCGGTGTAGGCCTGTTATCGGTATGGTGAACGACAGTCTGGCTGTGCTTTTGAAGCCGCGAAAGCGAACTAATGTCAATATCACGCGCTTCTCAAACGCTACGCGCGCCACTCGGGTATCGCCGACATAGCCACGCCCCCGAGACAGGCTCGTGCGGGCCTTGCTTTTGCCACCGTTGTTTAATAATTGCCAATTCATCGTCACTCTTTTAGTGCAGAATGGGATTTGCATTTTTCAAAACTTAACGCACAATAATAAAACAAAAAGTGCTATATTTGATATTTTCAAAGACATACATCTATGCACTCCAAATTTCTAGACTTGTAATGCATCCAAGACTCGTTCTTGTTTTTTATTGAATAGATGAAGGACTCGTCTGGTTCTGTATATACGTGTATCTCTTAATAAGCTCACTCAAAGTTTGTTTTAAATATTTATTCAAAGAGAGCCTTTTTTTTGTTTGATTTTGAAGTGTCGTAACTCAGTTTCACATCACAATGCAGCAACGACATTAAAGGGCATGCTCCTGGTAAACATAGGAACTCGGCATAAAAACTATGAGAAGTGCAACGCCAGCAGTTTTCTTGTAAACACCACTTAATTGTGATAAAATTTCAAAGAATTCCCTTCACGCGATTTTGGTTTTCTCAGATAGCGTTTCTAACATCTGATCTCATTTTTTTTATGTTAGAAGAATTGGGCTGGTTCACTGTAAGGCTGATTTGATTGTATTCATGTTCAGATTTGTTTAAAATAATATTAAATGATGGGACTATTTTGAGGCTCGACTCTGTACGCAAGAAATCGGTTTCAGAGAAGAGGACAGCTATTCAATTAGAGCTTTTCACATTCTAATTAAAATCGCTTTCTATTATTGTAATTTTTTAAAACATACTGATTGTCCTAAATATTAGAAAAGAACTTATGTTGTAGCAGACGACGCACACATGCGCCATCGTTTGAAAGGGGGCTAAAATTCAAGGTTTAGGAAATCAGGAAAAGTGGAGCTGATTTTGTCCCTGACTCAGAGGATTCCTGTCTCAAATATTTCCTCGCGCTTTTTCCCTTGTTCTTGCAGTGAATCACAGTTAGTGTTGCAAAAAAGAAATGCGAGAAGCGCGTCACTGGGTCACGAGTAAATTCTCCAAAACACCTAGTCAATGCTGCCCGCCATGTTCAGACACCACGAAAGTTGCAAATATTGAACTATTTATGATAGCGACGACGAAAGGGAATTCATTTCTCTTTACTCCAAGATAAACAAACGAACATGTTTTAAGGTTGCAGCTTTCCAACCTCGCCGGCTCTGTTTTGTTCGCCATCGTGCAGGAATTTGAGATTTTCAGTTTCAAGGGGGATTGAACCGCTATTTATTTGTAGCCTTTTCCTCATAGATGGCGCAGAATTTTTCCTGAACACACGAGTTGCGTGCTCGCAGCTGCGCATGCAGATCGGGCGCTCGCGGTGAGCTCGGGCCACGGGCTCTTCGCCGCCAATCTCGAGTTAGATCTTCTTCTCTTCGTCCGCCGCTGCCGGAAGCGGTCAACAGGTGGCGCGAGGTGCCAGCCAGTCAAGACGTAGGTTATTAGCGGCGAGATGTTTTGGTGGCGCCCTCGTTCGGTTACCTTTCGTGACGTCATTACCTTGTGAACTACAAGTTCGAAGGTGTTTGTAATGGGCATGGTGAAAGCCTGAAATCATAGCGCTCTCAAAGCAACACTGTCAACACCGTCAAAATTGAAGTTTTTACATTCCTCTTATTTCCGTCGATGAGAAATCCTTCGCTGACGTCATTGTCAGCATTCGGCCAATCGTGGCAGGCCGACCACAGCGACGCTTTCGATCGCTCACGTCGCCAATAGTGGCTTACATAACGTAAAATGAGCTCTGATTTCCGACTACATTCAAAGTTCCAAACACGCTCGAAATTATCGAAAGTTCAGGGTGCGGCGGTGCGGCCATTTGGGCCAGCACATTTGGCACGCCTCACCAAGTTTGAATTCCAAACATAAACGTACATGATATCGGGCACGCGAACGTCGTCTTGCAAATCAATTTATGTCTATTTTTTAGAACTAAAAACACGGCTAGTAAAATTTCAAAAAAATTCGGCTGTTGTGCACTTTTTATGTCCTATATCGGCATGCTCTTCGTCTGAGTACAGGTTTGCTAACCCCCTCCAAGGAGGTGTGGAGAATACAAAAACACCCAGAACGCTATAGGAGAGGCTGGCAACGAGAAGGATAACCGCGATGAATAAGGGTATTAAGGAAATATATGAACGATAATGCCGTTTCAGTTCGCATTTAGAAACAAACTTTTCTGTTTGATAAAAAAAATTCTAATGCAGACGAATGTGTTTTATTTTGTCGTCTTCTATCCGTTCGCGTATCTCTGTTGGTTTCAGCCCTAACACTTACCTTATTAAAAATAAATGATATTCTGAAATTTTCATTGGGAAAATAGCGGCAGACCGAGCTCTCAAATAGATGGAGCTCTATGGCGCCAGTTACCGAAGACAGGCGAAAATGGGCCCCATATTCCAATTGAAAGTTACGGAAAATCACTCATAACTCTTGCACAAGATATCGGTTAGTGCAAGAACTTTTGCATCTGGTTCGGACCTCTAGCGCCACATTAGGTCGGAGGATGAGCGTTCGGTGATGCATAGCTTATTTTTGCGTTTAAAAAACAACACTGTATTTTTTTATTTTTTCCTGGGACACGCTTTAGTTTCTGAGAAAAGAGAACAGCGTTTTTCCCACCCGGATAAATAAACTATGCATCGCAGAAAGCTTGAACGCTGTGAGAACGCGATAGCGGTTAGAAAGAACGCGGAAATTTGAGAACATGATGTTATTTGGATAAAAAAATAATCGAGAAAGACGAAATTTTTTTTTGAGTCGACATCAACCTAAGTTTATTATCGCCAAAACAAGAAGTAATTCTTTGGGCTCCCGTAGCACCTATTTCAGTAAAAAAAACAAAAAAAAAACAAAAAAAAAAACAATCGTCAGCAAGAAAGAGAAGAATGCTTTTTTCTTGCAAGTGTCTTACATTGATATAAATCCTACAAGCGTTCGAAATGCCAGTTCTTGTTTTGACGACATTAGGCTTAGGTAGACGTCGACTCAACAAAATTCGTGTTTCTCAATCTTTTTTTTTTTTTTTTTGCGTAACGTTCGCCAGCGTCACATTCTCACTGAGTTTGAGCTTTCTGCGATGCATAATTTATTTACCCTGGCTGAAAATACCGGCCCTCTTTTCTCTAAAACTTTCTTATTTAGCACTTTAGTGGCACTGTTCTAACCTTGGGATGTACAGGCCTATAGTTCTGTTTTATAAGTTGCGCATTAATTAGATCCTGAAAAAGTTGCACCAAGCTCCCTGTATGGCTGCCATTTTGGTTCATGGTGTGAACAGTTTTTCCTTGACTTCTCTATTCTTGGTGAGCTGATTCAAAATCGGGGTGGCATGTTCTTTATAGTGACATTTCCTGTATACGGAGATTTAGTTATTCACACACCATCTAAACAAGGACGCATCTTCGTACCTTTACCACATGAAGTGCCGTTGCTTGGCGGCACTAAAAAATAAATTTCTGCCTTTAGGAACAATACTATTATAGGAGATCTGTTTACATAAACATGATTGATGAATTGCTTGCAAACGCAGTGCCACAGGTGTTCATATTGTCGAGGAACGCTTTCACTACGATGACGCTCCAATAGCGATCTTTGCGCGGCTGGTTCAGATCAACCCTATCGAAACTTCTAAAATCGGAAAAGACCGAAATGGCGATTGCCAAAGCAACAGAGACTGATCAGCGAATCTCCTTGGGAGGGTTCGGTCGTCTGTATGTTAATATATCTTTGTGTCCTGCAATCAGTCAGGGAAGGCAATGGCGCTATTCTCCCAGGATCCAACTCCGTGATGTTCTTGTGGCGCCCTCTTATTATGTCGATTCGTGACGTCACGACAAGGATTCGCTTCCCCGTGTCGTCATGAGTTCTGACCCTGGCTACTTCCCATCAGATGCGACAAGTAAGATGGTGTGTTTAAAAGGCACTGTAGAAGCTAGGAGCCATCGCGTTTTTAAACCAGCAGCGTCGAAGGTGACATTCTGACAAAGATATTATACCCGTGATTTGGCGAATCGTGAAAAGCCGACCACCGCGACGTTTTTGGTCCCGGACGTCACTACCCAGGTAACAATTTATGTTGTGGAGACAGTCGGCGCAACAAAGTCTCGCAACATAAAAACAGTTTTATTGCAATCGGGCAACAATGTTGTAGCAGCAATCGTAACACTGCAGAAGTGTCCGCTGCTAAAGCACTGCGGCAACTGTGTCGGTCAACCGTTGACTGTTTCATGCTCGCAACAGTTACCGAGGCATTGCTTTTACCCAGCAAAATGTGTGCTGTCCTGATGTTGCTAAACATTCCGGAAAAGACCAGCGCAGCTGTAGACGAAACATTATCACGCAACACAAGCTCCGCCAACAACGTCACTTTTGCATTTGCGAGAGTGCAGAACTGCTGTTTTCCTACTATTCGACTGATGTTGCGGGAGCGTCGGGTCGGGCCCTTTGATTCCGAAATGTTGTGGCAACGTAACTTTTTTTTTTTTTTTGCCTTCGGAAAACGAAGCTTACAAACAGTCATCGCAACGTCCGATTTTACAGCCAGCCAACTGTTCCCGTGGCAGATTCAAAAACAGATTGCATTTATACTGCTAGAATGCAGTCGGCAAACATTGCTTTCCAAAAGTGTTCCAATCGTACGACACAACAGTTTTGCGCTTGGTTGGGATAGATGTTTCGAGGAATTGTCGCGGAAACACTGGGCACCACTGTTGGTTGACTGTTGCCCAAACCTATTCGGCAGACGTTGCGCGCCACAACGGGACTGGAGCTGTACATCAGTTTTTGCCAACTGTTGCCGCATGCATCTTCTCGACATTTGCACTGCATGACGAGGCAGCGCTCCTCGCGACAGTGCTTCCCCATGATCGGGGCAACAATGTCTTTCTTTTGTTGCTAGGATCTGTCATGCCGCAGCTGCGCGGCATAGTTTTGCGGGTGTTCCGCACTTGTCTCGCAACAATTAGAAAACTGTTGGGCAGCCTTTTGGTGACTATTCCGGGCACCTCATCCCGGAACAGTATACTGCCGTAAACATTCCCCGAAAAGCGGCACCGATCTGAACAGCAGTAATACTATCGGCGATCGCTACGCCGCCCGGCGTCTCCCGCCTCGGCCACTTAGGTAACTGCACAGCTGCTTGAGCTGGTTCAGGAGCATCGCATCCCATAACGTCAACTGCTACTCTTCTATTTCGGCATTAATCGGCAATCTCTGCCCCAAAACATATACGGTAGATATGCCAACCCCCCCCCCCCCCCCCCCTTCCAAGAGGGCGACAGGGTATTCGGGAAGTACAGTGTTACGTGAAATTGTGTGGTGTTCAGCTCGGCGATTCACAGCGGGACCTACCGCGGTCGAATCAGATCGCCGTGCAGCTGAAGGAGTGCGGAGTGAAAATGTTCACCGCTCGCAATGTGCGTCAACGCTGCGATCTGCTCAAGGCTAAGCCCATTCGCACAGTTCATCGCCGACGGACGAACTTCAAGAAATCGCCGAACTGGTCGCTATGCACTGGACATCAGTAGGTCATGGATTTCATTCCGCGATAACATTGATGAAGGGTGCCGTTTCCAAGGGACGATTGACGGAGACTCCGTGATCGAACTTGCATGCTACGCACTCGTACTCGCAGCCTCTGTACCCTGCAGAAATGCTCGCTTGACGAGGCGGCTGCGGTTTGGTTTAATTTAAAATAAAATAATTTCCCACGTTATCTTCTTTTTTTTTTTTTGTGGGGAGCATGATGGCTTTATAAGCACGCGGAATTCTACGGCTCGGGCGAATTTAACCAAGATCATGCGAGGTGTTCACTCGAAAACGTAACGCACAACTAAACTCGGTCTGAGCAGGTCGTTTTTAGCGCAGGTTATAATAGTGCGTATTGCCTACGTAAGAGCCAGCAACGCTAGACTAAAACTGTCTATTGTTAAGGGAAAGTGGACTACAGCGCTACCGCTATCCTCTGTTGTTGTTTTTTTTTCCCCGTTTGCGGGTCCCCTTGCCAAGACCGGTTTCGTGGCCGAGTGGACAAACTACCCCTCTCTCGGCAACTGTATCCGCAGTAAAGAAAAAAGATTGAGCCGCCATCTTGGCACCTCGAGCCTGGGAGTTTCGAACTCTGGGAACATTCAGTAACTAGCAGATAGCCATATGAAGCAACTTTGATATTTCAACTCGTCGCTAAAGGGTGGAGCTGTTATCGTAATTAGTTTAATTCCTCCTCTCCCCGCGTTTTATTCCTTTCCTTCGAAAACTATCCTCCTTGCCCTCCTTCCGCGCCACGCCCCCCGCCGCCATGTCTGGGCGAGGCCCCGAAGGCGCCTGCGCTGCGTGCCGGGTCATACTTGTTTGCTATTGCATACGGCGGAGCAGAGTTCTTTTTTTTTTTTCTTTTAAATATGAAGACAGTTTTGCTTTCTAACGTGAAAAAACTAGCGTTTGTGCACATTTATTGGAGCTCTAAAGCACGTGAAGACGTCTTGACCAGCAAATATAATAACGCGAGCAGAGTTGGAATCGCTCGGGTGTGAAGACAAGCTTTCTCCGATTCCGCTAAACACAGAACACTAAAAAAAAAAAAAAGTGCCAATGTAGTCTTGAATATTTTGGGACATCGGCATGCACTGCAAAAATATATTTTGTTTACCCGTTTATTGCAGCAAGAGCTGAGAGCAGGCCGGAGCAGGCACACGATAGACTGCACCTTTCCCTGAGTGTAAAGAGGTTCGTAGAAGGACTGCGTTGCTAGCGGGAGCTCGTGCCGTCGCTTTGAGCGTGGATTGAGCACGCGCCCGCAACACTCGCAGTCCATAGCGTACGTTCTGCTAAAACGTTTCATTTTCTTGAACAAAGTGCATTTGCAGACTCGGCATCACTCGAGTTAGGCAAGGAAAAGACACCACAACGCGTGCAAAACCAGGGCTTTTCGCTAATTTTAAGCAATACCGCTCGTTTTGCCAAACCAGCAGCTTGGTTTATTTCGTACACATTTTGTAAACGTCGAATACTACCTAAGACTGTGCACATCTGACGACTGCTATTTACGCACCTCGTGCATATAACTACCCACCAAATACACTCACTTGAATCGCCTCAGTTAAAATTAAAAATAGCGTGCTCGGTTACCTTGGCAGTGCGTTTCTCATTTCGCCCATTTATTAGCGAGGCCCTTTTTCATCCTTACTCTGTTTCGAGATATTGTTTTGACGTCCTCACGCGCAAGGTACGCCCTCTAGTTCATTTGCAAGGCATATCAGCGTTGCCGCACACCCGCGGGCGTGCCTTACTGCATGAGTTACAAATGAGGAGAGAGATATCTTTCAGTAAAGCCTTAAAAAGAAAATAGCAATTTTTTTTATTGTCAATAAATAATGTTTTATTAATCACAGATGACAAATCACATACAAAGATGAAGACGAGAAAATATATATTGTTACAAGGCAAAATATAGCACATTCGGAAGAGGTCGGTGTGAAAAAATGGAAGGAGTTGTAAATGACTTGAGTTTCCTGAGGCTAGTCTTTGCCAAGATCTCTGGCTCAAACTGATTGTTCGTGAAGTGATCCTGAAAAATAAATGCAGCATTGCATATTTTTAGTTGCCACTTGTGAAGCATCGATCGCGGAAATATGTTGCACAACAAAAGTGCGAGCTGCTCGATCGTTGGTGACTCTCTTTTCACTGGCGCAATATGTTCCTGGTAACACTAAAACCCTCGTTAATTTAGTGGCACCCCAGTCTCTCACGAATTGTTCTTAATTCGGCCGACTCAATGCAAGCGGGCTAACAGCGAGCAAGTCAGCTTTCATTATCAAATACGCGGGAAAAGACGTGCCAAAGTTCTTCGTGCCGGTAATTGTGTTAAGTGTTTATCTCGTCTCATGCTCTTATTACTCGATTTTCATCGGCGAGACCGAAAGAGACACGTAATACGATTCAGAGTTTTACAATGGCTTACCTGGCAAAGTCCCCCTCGGAGGCAGTCGAAACGTTTCCGGCCGATCCGGTTGAGCCATTCGAGTGTCTTAGTATATTGTTCAGTCACTCCCGCCGCGCTAGCCGCTACGACCTCCGCTCTATGTAGCGTAGCGGAACCGCCATTTTAAGTTTTAGTAGGACGTTCGCAACCATGGAGAATAGAAGACTAGGAGAGGGCATGACGTCAGTCGCGCAGCCTCCACAAGCCATGCTCCCTTGACGCCTCGCCTCTTTCTCATTTTCCTCCTTACACTCCTCACTTATCAAGCCCGCGTGACCACATCACGTGACTGTAGCGTGGTTGACGGTTGCGGGTAACAGGGAGCATGGTGCTTTCTTTTTATCAGTCATCAGAGCTAGAAACTGTGCGTGTCGTCCGAGCCCAGCCGACCGATTCTACGCTTGCTGCGCTCCGTTATGTACTTACCCTCAACTATGAAGCAAATGCATTATGTTTTCTACGGACTGTTACCATCCTGGCCCGTCACGACCATTCCTCTGACTACGATGAACGCCTGCGGACTTTTGGCTGGCACCGCCGAGCCACCGACGAACAGTGGCGCGTGTCCGACTCGTTGCCGTTGCCGCTGGCCCCTCGCTGGCCGGCTCCTACGTAGCATCGGTTCCCCGTATCTCTAGCCGGACAGGCTGTCCTATCCCTCTCCGCACCTGCACCCGGCGACACGAAGCTTCATTGTTCCCCTCCGCGGTGAGCTCGGACCTGTCTTTGCAGAGCGCAGGTGCCCGCCCCTACCCGGGACTGGGGACGAACTCCGCGACTTAGCAGGACTGCGTCGCGTGCCCTCCGAGCTCAGTAACTTTGTGTAACTACCATTTCTCCCTCCCTTTCATTTGTATAATCATCTTCATCATTTCACCTGTTGACACACAGCCGAGGAGGCAGCCAGCACTTGGTTGTACGGGCTTCTGCCTTTTGGCTGCCTCAGACACTCGGCTGTGTGGAAGTTGTGCCAATAAACACCTTGAAACTTGATAGTATTCAACGTGGAACGTCAACGCTGTAACGATTGCCTGTTGGCGTGTTTTGGGTAACGTACCGGCTTGCCGGTGAAAGGTAACTCCCGCCGAGGAAAGGCCAGTTCGATTGTGGCAGCCGACCACGCTACAGGCGCCCATCCCGTAGCCGGCGGAAATCAGCGTCCCGGCGGCAGGCCGGGCTTTCGTTTTCTGAACCGCCCGACCGCCCGCCTCAAACGCTTGCCAGCGCTTGCTTGCTTCACGTCTTCACGCCTTTGATCTGATAAAACCTTCCTGACGGAGCCTAACGGAGCTCCTTGCTTCACGTCTAGCCTTCGATCTAATAAAACCTACCGGACGGAGCGCGCGCAAGCCTGCAAGGAATCCTTCTACAATCAACCATCCATCTCACACGTGACATGTCACGCGCACCAATTGCCAGAGAGATCCACGGTCACGTTGGCCACAACATCGTTTAAACTTTTTATGACTAGGCTTCACCAATATTGCAACGTGCCATCTCCTAGCAACCCTCTACGGACTACAGCGTTACGAAAGCTAACGCAACGCCACTAGCGGCTCTTTCGGAGACTAGACTCGTGTAAAACAAAATTCTAAAGCAATTCTTCGCAATAATATTATCAACGTCGTTTGCTTAATGAAACATTTTGTTCTTTATCGAATAACGTGCTAATCGCTGCTTCTTTTGTAAGTAAATGACTGTTATGTTTATAATAGAATACAACTGAAGGGCCAAGCTGTCGAAGCCAATCCGATATCGGTCAAGCGCCAAAGCCACCGAGAAAAATCTCCATAAATAAATGGCAATTACCGTGGCTCTTCTGTTGTGTTGTTCACCGAAAATGAAACCCCTCGGAAATCCCTCATATCCTCCTGCTCGCTCGCTTCGTTGGTCAGTTTTGTCCTCACGACAAAGCGGCCGAGCAGGAGGCCGCACCCTTCGCTCGCAACACCACAGACTGCGAAGCTTTTCTTCTTTTTTTTTTTTTGTGGCCGTATTTAGCATGTTTGCCAAGGATATTAGAGGGAGAGGGGGGGGAGGGGGCATGACGTCAGCTGTGTAGCCTCCACAAGCCATGCTCCCTTATAGCCTCTCCTCTTTCTCACTTTCCTTCTTACCCTCCACACTTATCGGGCCAACGTGACCACAGCACGTGACCATCGCGTTGTTGATGGTTGCGGGTAGCAGGGAGCCTGGTGCTGGTGGGTTTTATTTATCAGTCATCACAACTAGAAACTCTGGCCCGCGCCCAGCCGACCGATTATACGGCTGCTGCGCTTTGTTTTGTACCCTCAGCTGTAAAGTAAATGCATTCTTTTTTCTACAGACCGTTACCATCCTGAAAACGATAGTATTCAACCTGGAACGCCAGCGCTGTAACGATTGCCTGTTGGTGTGTTTTGGGTAATGTACCATGCATTTACGAGGAGTATTCTTTTTGATCTCCTTCCTGGCCACTAATTACTACGGTGGCCAAAGCAAGAATAAATTATATACAAACATGATTGCGTAACTATGTCGACCCGACAGGTTGGACCAATTATTACGCATTTTTACGGCGATGATTTCCGTGCTCGCCTGCAAATGATAGCTGCGCTCTCATCGCTCTCATGTTATATCACACTACAATACGTTTGGCTTTTTCTTTTCGCTGCGGCCGCTATGCAGGTCGTTCACTGGGACGTTTTATTGCGGTCGTGACAAATCGAACCAGCTCAACTTGGCGGAGGTTGGGAGATGTTTATTGACTATTGGAGTGCACGAGCACCTCACGCTCCACTTTATGGAGTCCAACCACCGCCGCGACCAACGGGGCCAAAATGCATTGTTTTCTGCAGTTCACGACCGTCGGAAATCAATGGCGAATTTGGGTGGTCAATAGCCGTGAGACCGAGCCGGCGGAACCGGCAACCAGAAAACGCCCCGGCGGCACACGCACTTGACCCTCAGCACCAGAACACGAAACGCCAGATGGTGGCAGTTTACTTCGCCTCTTGCCCGGCGACACGCAGCGAGAGGCTGTCCGCCGCTGTCACCCATTTCCAGCGGCTTGGATTGACGCGAGTAGTGACTGGTGTAGGGCCCCATCAGATCATTTTGTTCTTTCGTTCATTTTTTCCTCACTAGCCTTCCCTCCCATTTAGAAGTACGACACCGGATGAGTCTGGCGCTGCTCGCGGCCGGCCTTTTGAGCT